>OZ007587.1:88629172-89229172 GCA_963931845.1 Maratus michaelseni
ATACATTCTGAAGCATTTGTTCAGTAAACAGACGCAAACGCATTACAAATGCGTACTTTGAGTTCTTCAATTGTTTTGGGCATGGGAGGTACGTCTTTCACATAACCCCATAGAAAAAAATCGGAGGGTGTCAAATCCGTAGATCTCGGTCGCCAAGAGCAGAACACATCCTCGGCATCTTCCACTTCGACCGATCTATGGGGTTATGTGTATAAGAAAGGGGTATGTGCCTCCCATGACCAAAACAATTAAAGAACTCAAAGTACACATTTATAATGCGCCTTGCGTCGGTGACTGAACAAATACTTCTGAATGTATGGCGTTAAATGGACTACCGCCAAGATGTTGTCCCTGTGACTAAGGGAAGTCCCATAGAACATCTATGACGTTTGTATACAGAATTTTGAAGTTCCGTCTACATTCTGTGTTAATCTTATCGATAAATTCTTTTCCCATTAAATAGTTGTAGCCGTTTGTAATCGCTATATTCATTTTGACTTACCCTGTATGGACCCCTGTATGGACCCTGTATACCCCTGTATGGATGTCTGCCTGCTCTTGTTTTATTCACGGCCGCTGAGTTATTTGCATTTCGAGTTTTCGTGGAGTCGTCTCTTATTGTGTTGTCGAGTTTTAGTAAATTTTGCTGTTAATATGGAGAATAATCATATAATAAAAAGAAGACACTACCTGTGTCTGATAAATTAGACATAATACAAAAAATACGACTATGAAGGACATTGTAAATAAAAAAAGGCATCACAAAAATCATTAAATGTTTCGAAATCAATGCTATGCATCGTGCTATAACTTCAAGCCACAATCGAGAAAATTGCAGTTGTTTATTATTCAAGAGCATGAAGATAAAAACGATGGAACGATAATGGCGAAATAAGATGGTATATAAAGGATATTGTTTGTCTCATATGCTCGAACTCGAGCTTTGAAAATATTTCTTATTGAAAAGGAAGTGAATTGATTAATTCCCTGGTAGCAAATATTCTCAACTAAAAAATTAAACTTCAAGTAGATGGTTAAACCGATTTAAATATTGATATGGAATCTCGAATCGTATACAAGCATATTTGTGGAGAATCAACAGTAGTGAATACCAAAGCTGTAAAATGTTGAAAAACCAGCATGTTTCCACAAATTACCAAAGTTGATTATAAAAAATTGGTTATGCTATCTTCAATGTGTTCAAATCTGCACCATTCTTCAAAGTAATCAATTAATGCCTTATAAAGCATTCACTGTGACACCGGAGGAAAATTCAGTAAAGATCGGGTGCCTGTTGAAAAAAATGCAGACGGCAGGGAAGAAATTAAGTACCTCTTGATTGGTAATTCACAAAATTCCAACTGATTATAAAAAATCAAGCGTCTGTGAATATCCAAGTTAGAAAGAGATTTAGAAGACTGGGTGATCTTTTCGTCTCATAGATGCGCAACTTCAATCAACAAATGCAGGAGAAAATGTAGTGAAATGCTATTTTTGAAGAACTCCCCCAAACTCCCCCGAAAACATTCCGGGATTTAAGAACCTGCACGTCGAGTTTTTGTCACCAGAATCGAGTAGTGTTCCCAGTAGATGAATAAGGCGTAATTAAAATTCTAAAACAAAAGTAACAAAATTGTCTAGTTTATCAGTCCTTCGCGGAACGAGAGGAAAAGGTAAAAACTGACATTTCACATTTTTCTGTATAACATACAGCCTTAGTTCATATTGAGATAGCGTCAACCCAAAAAGAGTTCAAACTGTTTCTGCGAGGCCAGTTTTACATCAACAAAAGTGATGCTAAACGCGAGGAATTGGATGACTACCTTTTGGCTCAATACTGTGTCAGTGCATTTGGAAAAAGCAGATCTTCCGCAAAGAATAACTGACTTCACGAAAGCATCAGTACAAGTGACTTTGGAAGTTTGGGCGACATTATCAAAGACGCAAAAAAGATATCCCCATTACTCCAACGACGAATCACGTAAGGGCAAGGACGATAAAACAGCCCGATCCCCGCCTATTCTTACATTATCTGCTATTGAAAATGCATTCAACATCTTTTTCAAATATGTCATAAAATTTATTATGATTACAGATGACTATATTAAATGGTAGCGGTTTTGGGCAAACTTTAATCAGATTAACAACTACAGATTACGATTACATTTTGCAGTCGTTAATCAATATTGCAGGTTTTTAAAAAAAATCAAAAAATAAATAATTTTAAGTGATTATAGATTAATAGAATGTGATCACAATTATGATTAATGATTACATTATAAATGAGTCCGATAAAGTGTGATATATCCCTCGAGTAGATAATCGGCCGTCAGAAATCAACCAACCAACCAACCGATAAAGTTCGGAAAATAGCCCGTTCCCCCAATTTGACAACCTGAGATATAAACAAATGATAGAGGGGTTTATAAACAAAATTTAAATTCTTGAAAGAGTGTAGTTTGTAAAATTCAACATGGACTTCCTCTTAAAAAATTGTATGAACTAGATTTAAATATTAATTGCTCTAGTGAAAGTTACATTTCGCAAGTATTTAAGATAAAATGTACTATCATTAAGAGAAGTTACACATTTAAATAAATTGAACCTGTGCGAGTATAACTCGCGCTGAAAGGGTACCGTGCATTAAATTTATTAATTACTATTTATTAATTAACAAACTCGTACTACCCCGAATATTTTCATAATTTTAGTTTCAGTAGATTCGGAAATAGATGGGTAGGGACATATTTTTGAAGTACTATTTCTACTCTGAAAATATAATACCAAAATTAAAACAAATACTAGATGGAACCCGTCAAAACGTGACGGAAAAAAATACTATAATAATATCAGTAAAATAAGCTTCTTTATTATTTAAGTAGGGCTTCGTATGAAACTGCCTTTCAAATATTGTATTTTAAAAAATCCCCCCTCCCAGTGAAATGCTATTTCCGATGCAAACTCCAAATGAACACGCCGTAAACAAATGTGTAATGCAAATCAGTTTGATATTACCACCATATTCCCCACGCCCAAAAAAAAAGGTCATGGACCTATAAAGTATCATACAAATAGTCTTATCATAAAGTATCATACAAATTTCCTACTTTCATCTCATATTCAGTAAATAAAAGAACATAGTATAAGCACCACCACCCCCTGTGATAATGCAATAGAATGAGCTCCTATGCGCATATGTATTGCATCTGCCCAAAGGCACCGTTGAAATTCGACGTTAAAAAAAGGTTTAAAATGTTTAAATTAAAAGTTTTAAAATGTCCTCTTTAATTATTGTTTGTTTCAAATCCATATCTTCTAAAACGCATCCATTGTTTTAAGCTTATCAATTTTTATGTAAAAATGAAGATTTTTTGTTAAAAATAATAAATTAATATGCAGATGAGGGAGAATTTTAATGTTTTCAATTGTAATTTATTTATATGATTTCTTCTATCCCTTTACATAATCAGGATTATTATTCCTTTTCCATCACAGTCGGTCTCTTATACAGTTAAATATCCAATGGATCTTTTAAAAAATAATAAATAACAGTTCCTAGCATATTCTGATTCAACATATCCATCAATGAATTCAACATATCAATTTTATGTTAATCATAAACTAAAAATAGTTTTTTTTTCTTTTGACAGATTTTATATTAGCGCCAAAATACTCTATCTTATGGATAATCTGATCTTATGATTTATCAGGTTTTTATTATTATTATTTTTTTTCACTTTTCATGAAGGTTAGGAATACCTATTTTCAATTGTTGCAACTTTCCTAGGGGCTATTTTACATATTAAAACAAACGGATGGTCATTGTTGAGATAGAATTGAAAAATATTTCATGCTTGAAAATTATTTAAAAAGTCGTTTAAATTAAGCGGCAGATTTCAAATAAATTTCAATCGAAAGCTAATTTTTTTTTCTAATTAAGGATGTAAGAATTGAAAATGTAAAATGTTGTAAAAAAATTAAATTTTTAGTATTTAGAAGTGATGTAAGCGCGATGAAAGCTAAAGCGATAGTGCCGTTTGTTTTCACAACCGTTATACATTTCTAAATAATGCCGTTGTGTTTTGGTTGGCGTCCAAAAGTAGACTACCATTTTTTGACATCGAAAGAAAAATTCACAGTGAAAGAAATAAGACTTTGTCGCTAATAAGGAACTGTTAAATGAACTTATAACAAACCTACCAAAATAATTCCTATAAAATATTAGCCTTACATTGTTTATTCTAGCTAAAAATACAATCATTATTTCAAGTTTTTTTTTCTTCCTGAAATTCTTTACTTTTGTGAATTCTTTTATTAAAAAAGGAAATCTTAATAATTTAAATCCTATAATTCCTATACCTTAATCCTATAATTTAAAAAAAATTAATTGGTAACATGTAATCAAGGTATGCAATCAAGATGAAGCAACCAATAAAGGCTCCAGTTCTAATCTTTAAAATTAAAAATTGAAATATCAGTTAATATTATGCCATGTTGACACAATCATATAAATTTCTCTTTTTAGTTTTATCAATGTTAAAATGCATTTCAAGCTAAGCATAACGTCATTTTCACCGGTACAAACTTTTCACACGTACATTTATGCTTAAGCACCATGCATACAAATAAAAATATATTTTGCATTTAATTGTAATGAAAAAAATGGCATCAGCAAAGTTATAATGCTTAATGATAAAATGAACCCAATGGACAATATTTCCGTGACGTCACAGTAAATATGAATTTTTATTTGCTTATAAAACACACGGATAAATATTTTTACCGAAATACTGAAACATTTTAACTATATTTTAACTTACAAATTAAAAAATTCGGCCTAAAAGTCACGTGCTTTTAATATTTAATATTTATTTTTTATGCTCGCAATCATTGAGTTCAGAAAATAAACTCTGTACGTCGCAATAGTGGGCGTTAATCCGATTGCCGTCTTTATGACGTCATAAGCAGAAGTAAAATTTTAATTTAAGATTACGGCTAATTAATTAGATTTTCGAACAAACGAATGTACGATAACAAATCTGTGACCAAATATCTTTCATTTAAAAAAAGAATGATGTAATTTGATGTAGTAGTTTGTTCTCACGGATTGTCGAAACAAAACGCTTAGCGTTTTAAATATATAGATACTAGCAAGCTTCGCCCGCTACGCTGGTCGGTTTCTCTAAACGAATTTTGAATCAAACTAAATATACCGGTGAATTGCATTCATCCAACAATGTACGCTTTTGGTCAGACAGCTACAGGAAAATATGAAAAGAGATCGCATATCAAAATATTGCCTTGGACTACTAAGTATTTGTCTGGCTTTAATTATGATCCTCATATTGATTATTTCAGGAATAAGGCTGTTGATCTCGGATATCAGTTACCCTGCACCTCGTGCCGTGCCTTGAAGTGGCAGGATGAGACTCCCTGGATATGTTTCATAGGCGGTAGTAAAGAAGATATAGAAATATTGATGAAGATATAGAAAGAAATATTGATGAAGATATAGAAATATATAAGATATAAAAATAGAAATTATAGAATATATAATTATTATATATATAGATATAGAAATAGAAATAGAATTATAGATATAGAAATAGAATTATAGATATAGAAATAGAATTATAGATATAGAAATAGAAAATATAGAAGATATAGAAATATTGATGAGTTGGCGCTAAAGGCATCACCAAATTATATGAACAATATCGAAACCGTACAGACCTTCGAAACTTTACTTCAGCAAGCATATTTTATTTAAAAATCACAATTACATAAATATCCGTAAGAATAATAGGTACTTTTATATTGCTGGGCGCCCGTAAAAACTCACCAAATCTTGTTTCAATTGGCATCATTTGAATTGGAACATTTTGCGTGACATTTTATTTGTATTGAAATGTTTGTGTTTATGTATTTTACTATGATTATATTTTAGTTATTTTAAATAAGTTTTTTAAGATATTATATCATGTTAAAATAATGGCTAGTTGTTATTAGCTAACGTTAAAATATTAGCAAAGAAAAAAAAAGGATTGGCGAGATTAAAAAAAATTTGGCGATCACTGGCACCCAGCTAACATGAAAATACCGAATAATATTCAATTCCAAATTCCCGAAGCAAACAAAAAAGTTAAAACAAAGAGCCCGAAAACTGGCATTATTGACATTTCATCTAATCAAAATACCAGGCGGTTTTTTTTCTTATCCAGTATCTTATAAATCGCCAAGTATTATTTCATCTTTAACAATGGCGAATGTATTTTAGAAAATATCACTTGGCGATCAATGCAATAAATTTTAAGGTTTTGTCGCGAAAGGCAACGCCAAGTTCGAAAATGTGCAATATCTCATGAATTGTTAATATTTTTATTTGGTACCATTCGATTCAGCATGCAAAAATACATTGAAATATGTTATCATTTGACAAATAAATATAAAACCCGATTTTTAAGAAATTTTGTTATTGTTTGTTCCCATTTTAACCCCTTTAGGGATGGAGTTTTAGGAAAACTTTCTTATTGCTCCTCTACATCCTAAGAAGTATTTTCCCCGCAATTTTCGTGTTTGTAGCTTTGGTAGTTTGGACTGTGCGTTGATGATCTCCCAAGTCAGGACTTTCTTTTACGTAATATAGAATTTTATATACAGATAAAATTAACCATTATTATTACCTAGCAGGCTTTGCTAGCTACGCTGGTCGGTTTCTCCAAACAAAAAAAAAAAACTTGAACCAAACGAAAGATATCGGTGAATTTGATTGTGTGTTTTAAAGAAACATGAACTTTTACCTTCATGTCCTTCCGCATTGGTGTAAAACGATACGAAAGCTATACACTGTTATATTTTCTAATGTGTTACACGAAATTTAGGCTGTTAAAGACCAACTCGTTTATTTAATCATTCACAGTATGATTTTCTAAAGAACGATATAGCGATATGCAATATACTGAAACTATCCCTGGAAAATTAACAATGCAAGTTCCATAGAAATCCATTCAGTAAAATCTTTAAAATTCTAATGTTTCATAATTGGGTTCAACTGATTACAGAAATGCCCCCCACACCCCTAATTCTTTAACTAAGCAACATAGAAATGATATGTTATGCACTAAAACTTCCCCTCAAAATTTAGCTAACTAACAGTGAAAGTTCTAGCAAAATCCATTCAGCAGAATTCAAGGTATAAGCGGCAGGATCAAAATTCCCTTTGCATTATACATATACAGTAGACAGATTAATGTATCTTCCATTATCTGTTAATAGAACTCTCGGGGACTTTGTAGAAAGTACATGCTGGTATACGCCGTCAACCTTATGGAATTTTTAAGACGAAATTCTGCACACTGTCCGTAGCTATAATATATACTCTCTAGTATATATCTTCTCTCTTTAGAGTATATGCACTGTTTTTATTACGACTACACCACTGACAACTTTCTCCCATAGCTCCATAACTAAACAATGTAGAAAATCAATTCCTGAAATATATAATCACACTGCGAAACTCCCATCAAAATCCGTTCAGTAAAACTTTAAAAAACGTAATCTTTCATAATCGGGCTCACCTAATTTTATCTACAACTTCCTCCCGTGACTCTAGAAATAAGCAATGTAGAACAATGTGCTTTATTTTAAAACCTTTCTAAAACAAATTACCTAACTAACAGTGAAATCATATAAAAATCTGTTCGGTAGAACCTGAGTTTTAACCGATCGGAAGGGAATAAGAATTTGCGTTTTATAAATATTATAGATGATTATGATATGATTTTTGTAATCGGATTCGTTGTCAAGCTTTCGCTTCAGAAAACACAACACAGACGAAAACTTTGCTCCAGAGAAGTACCAACCATCCCCACAAAATTGCCTAACTAACAGTGTAAATCCCACCAAAGCCCGTACAGCAGAACTCAAATTATAAACGGTCGGGATGAAATACGAATTTGCATTTTAAATACATGATAGCAAGAGCCGTCGTGATAGCTCGACATATGGCCTAGTGACCGTCTCCCTCTATAGGGTTTCGTGAACGAAGTCGTCGGGGATTCTTCGGCGATTCATCAAGGTTCCGTCCCTGCGGAAGTTTCCTCCAAGTGTGAGGTTACTATCGTAGCTACCTAGGTCATCGACCTTGGTAAAATGACCTGGGGGTCAGCAGTGGGGAGCGGCCCCAGGCCGATCGCAGCGCCGGGGCAAGACAAAGACCCTGGTGCGTTAAAAGCCCTTCAGAGGCTTGGGCGCTATGGTCGTATTCGTGACGCCGACGGCTCCCGTGGGCTCCTGGCGGCGCAGGCTAGTTTTATATATTTCATAATTGCATTCACCTTTCCCAATCACTTTCCCATTAGCTCTATCACTAAGCAACATAGAGTGATATGTTATAGGGTCATTAACCATACCTGAAAAATCACTTCCATTAAAATTTGTTCAGTAGAATTTTTTAAAGTAATCTTTAATAATCGGGTTCACATAATTTTAGAGGTTTCCTCTTTAGCTCTATAACAAAGCAACGTAGAATACGTCACTACGCTAAAACCTTTCAAAAAACATTACCTGATTAAAATGTGAATATGCGGTTTATACTCATAGTAGATGTTGATATGATTTTCTGTAACAGGATTCATCATGAAGATTTCGCTTCAAACATAAACGATGCTTTCAACATTGTGGCTAATGCGCCAATTGTCGAGGTATCCGATTGCGGAAAATTATCCCGAAATCGTATGAATAACTACCCAAAGAAAAAGAGAAACATGGCTGAAGACTGAAAACAAATAAAGAAGTAATACATAATACTAATCAGACCTTCGACACTTTATTTAGTACTTCTCCATTATCCCGTCGATCACGTTTCATAAAAGAAACTATCGCCAAACTATAAGATTTAACGCTAAAAATGCAGTCCGATTAACTTTACGTCAGAAGTATTAAACGTTTGTTATGTCATGAAGCGGTTTTTAATTCGACATTTACTTGTATTTTTCATTTTGTTTTTTCTGATATTTTAGTTATTTCGTTAATTAAAATAAAAATTGCGTCCTTAAACGGCTGTGCTATGACATTAAAAGAGAAAATGCATTGTAAAATTGTTGCGTTTCATAGTTAAGTGCAATAGATCAATTTCAACTGACGTCACAAATATTTATTCATCAGCCGAGAAGGATAATTAAGAAAACTAATGTAAATAAATAAATATCCAAGATTTGTTTTTCTATTTTCATTAATATATTGTAATTTTTTTGTGTTAAAACTTACTGGACACTTTGGTGAGTGGGGCTTTTCCGAATTTATTTTATTTTATTTATTTATTTTGATGTTCCAATGGCAACATTCTTCCATTTGTTTATTTGGAGTTCATGTTTGGCGATGATTTTTTTTTTATGAAAAGTGGTCGACGGTATAATTAAGATGTACCCTTTATTTTAGCAATCACATTTTATTTTAAATCGTGGCGTTTGTAGAAATAATATTAATGCACAATTTCATAAATATCCGTAAGAATAATATTCTATTCCCAATTGTGCAGTTAATGTTTCTATCTGCAAAAATAAACAAAAAGATTTAATTTGAATTTCTTCCATTGCTATAGTAACGGACGTATTTTTAGAAATTATCACTTGTATTGTTAGAATTGTTAGATGTTGACGTCAAAGACTTCGCCAAATTAGAAAAATGTGCAATATCTCACGAACTATTTGACTTATGAATATTTAATTGATACCATTCGATTCAGCATACAAAAATACATTAAAATATGTTATCATTTATCACGTAACTATAATACCCAATTTTTAAGGAATTTTTTAAAAGTTTGTTCCCCTTTTTACCCCCCTTAGGAGTGGAGTTTTTGAAAATCCCATCTTAGTGCGCCTCTACATACTAAGAAGTATTTTTCCTGCAAGTTTCGTCTTTGTAGGTTCAGTAGTTTTGGCTGTGCGTTGATCATCTAGCCAGAAAGGACTTTCTTTTACATATATAGATTTTTGAGTCCGGTGTTACAAGATCTTTCGAACAATACCATAAACGATAAATAAAAAGAAATTATAATTTCAAGTAACTTAATTAATATCTCGGCTAATTACCGATAATTTTTTTTCGAAAATCGTTATAAAATATCTTTGAACGATTCTGCGTCGATAGATATCTCAAGCTCCCATCAACTATAACGCTGACCGCCCGAAAAGTAAAATTTGTGTGTAGCGGAAAAATGGGTTTTTCTCAAAATATATGTGACCTAGAAAACACGCTATAGTTTTCCTGCAAGGATTAATAAACTCCTACTGTCTCTAATTTTTTCATAATTTTAGTTTCAGTAAATTCGGAAATAGCATATTTTTGCAATGCATTTTCGACGATATCTCTGAAAATATACCTAAAATTAAATTGTTTTTTTTCAGTTCTGAATAAGAGTACCTTTCTCAAGATACTCCACACGATATACAAAACAAAAATTTATTTTTCAAGTAACTTAATTAGCCCTCTAATTTTTTCCTAAACATATTTGTGAAAGGCTAATTATGTGAAAATATGTGGGTAAAAAGGCGTTATAAATTTCTCAAGTTTGAACTTTCCACGTCCCATAGTTTACGAGAAAAAGGGCTCTGACAGACAGACAGACGCAGAAGTGAACTTATAGTGGTTCCGTTTTTTCGTCCTAAGTACGGAACCCTAAAATAATAAGAAGAAGGAAATATTATTTTTTTATTTTTAAAAAGGGTGTGCGGAATACCTGATGATGAGTGATGTATTTTACGGGAAAGAGGAAAGGAATTATAAACAAGCTTGACCAGCAATGACTTTCAACAAACTCGATCAGCAATTCAAACAAATTTTGTTTCGATGGACAATTGTTTGGTTAATAGAGATATTTAATGATTTTTTTAAAACGCGCACATCCTCCACAGTCCGTATTTTAAGAAACGAAAATTGAAAATGTATTCACAAATTTTAATATAATCTATGTTATCCTGATTAATATATTATTGTAATAATAATTTATGATTAAACTAGCCATGGTTAAAAGTAATATAATGTATTTATGATTGAAAGTAATCATGATTACTTGAAATCACGATTACTTTAATCATGATTAATAATTTGATTAAAAAAGCAATCCATTGTGCCCAACACGGATTGTTAGGGAAAATTTTTAATATATCCTATATCACTACTATGTTTTTTAATGAATGTTTTAGCAATGGTCGATCACAATAAAAGGCATTTTATGGAAGGTAGATGTTGAACAATGATCGGGGCAGAGAAAAAGACAATCTCGTGATGACGGAACAACTGTGATTGCTGTTGTATTTATTTTACGTTTTTTATGTTATGTTTATTTTTGCCATTCTAACAATATTTTTTAAAGAAAACTTAATAAGGATAGTTTTTTTATTACATAAAAATTAAGGACTGATTATAATAATGCTCATTATCACAAGTACTAAATATGATTTTAATAACTTCGTTGGACTACAAAAATTTGATATTTTTGGTTTTTGTTAAAAAAATTAAGCTACCAGGAAAATTATTTTTGTTTTCTTTCTTTTTGGTTGTAACATATTAATCCACAATAAATGCCTAGTTGAATCCATATATATTTTTTCAATTATTCTTTATATCGGTTATATGAAAACAAACAATCAGTTGAACTTGAATACAGTTAAATTTTAATCTATATATGCATAAAAGACACGATTTTCGACCGTAAACATATAAACGAAAGCTCTAAAGTACATTTAGATGATTATATGTCTAAATAAGCTTAAGTCCTACAACGTTATACAAATCAGTTTTAATACGCAATCCCGCTTAATACGCAAATTTTGTCCAGTGCCCTGAAACGCGTCTGAACCGGCTTCAACTGTATCTATTTTCAAATGTTTTGTGAAAACCCTTCTAAATCTACGGAAATTTTTGTACATCCTAAATTGACTAAATCCTATGAAAAACTTCAAAGCTCGATAGAAATTTTTTTTTAAATGCAACCTAATGGGATTAAATAGCTACTTTGCCCCCATGTAGAATATTTTATATGTTGATGTAGGTAAATCGACCTTGCATATTAAATACATATATTCCAATTTCTTTTTATAAAAATGTATAAAGATTTATTTATCTTTAAAATACCATCAAATGAATTAATGCGAATATATTTGTGCTCTGCATCAGTTTTGAATATTTTAAAATGAGATTTTTCATAGTACAAAGAGCGTACAGTTTTACCACAACTTTCTAATAGAATATTTTGCCTTATTCAACAGCCAAAATAAGTATTACATAATATGCGATTAACAGCTAAAGATTTTTTATCTGAAGAAAATATATTATGCAAATATTTAAAACCTGAAATGGGGGCCATATCCTTTTGAAATTCTAAGGATGTATCTTGATAGATATGTATTAAAACTATAAATGTATTTTTACTTTCTTCTATCCTTACAAGATCACGAAAATTTTCGACTTCCCGCTTTTGACGTTTTAGAAGGTTCTGAACATGGTTTGACTATTCTTAGAAAATGTCTGTCTGTCTGTCGGTCTGTCTGTATGTGACAAAAAAATTGTAGGCACTCTATCTAAAGAACTAATAGTTGAAATTTCAGTTAGGCCCTGATATAATTTCGTGCTGATTAATTTTTGGTGTAAATTGCGCCACAGGTGGTGCTGCTATGCTGCATTTTTCGCGATTTTCCCAAGAGCTGTATCTCAAGCATTAATGCACTGATTTTCATCAAACTTCATATTCAGTTAGTCTCTTACATAAATAGGCGCTGAATACGTTTTGGTGTAAATAGCCCAAAATGTGGCGCTTCTATGCTACTGTTTTTATGATTTTCACGATAACTATATCTCAAGACCTAATACACGGACTTTCATCAAACTTGAGATTCAGTCAGACGTTAACATAAGTTGTTGTTGATTAGGTTTTGGTGCAAAACTTTCAACAGAGGGCACTGCTATGCTGCATTTTTCAGGATTTATATGATTTTAGCGATAATAATATCTCAAGAACTAATGCACGGAATTTAATAAAACTTTAGATTCAGTTAGACATTGATATAAATTGGTGCTGAGATTCGTTTTTAATGTATGCGAAACCTTTGTGAAATAGAAGAAAGTTTTGGGATTGCCACATCCGACTAATTTCATTGTGCAAAATATGTATTGCTTTATTTGTTTTTTAATACTGATTTGATTTACATTTTAAATATAATTACAACGTGTAATTAAAATTTTATATGTAAAAAAATAATAGACATTTCACTAACTTTAACAAGGAAAAATATTAATGTAAAATTACTTTTCATGGAATTACTATTATTTCAGTATCAGTGTTGCATTGATTCTGCAAACCTACAAACTAAATGTCGATATTTTTAAATATCTTGAAAATAGTTTTACCTGTTTAAACTTAAAGAAGACAAAACATATATTTAAATCAACACACCAGAGGTTTTCAATACATTAGTCTGTAACAACTGAATAAACGTATTCATGTAACAGTTATTTACTCTGCAAACGCATTTAAACATTTAGTAATCTAGTTCTGTGCTCTTTGGGGAATTTACAGTAAAAAATGTTTTTATTGTGACATTTTCATAAATATCTAACAATAAGGCACTTTATTAATCTAAAAGAGATTACATGCAATTAGTTTTAAATTTATTACTTTAAAATAAGAAATACAAGTTTCATAATTAAATTGTACATTGCAATATAACTAAATGGGATGAACACAGTAAAACTATTTAAAATATGATTCTTTTGAAAAGATTAGTCTTTTATAATGAAAATCCCCTGGGTATTTAAAATGAGACATTTTTGTTAATAAAATGCCTCTAGAAGTGCTGTTATGCTGCAAGAAATAGTACCTAACTCTCTTTATATATATATATATATATATATATATATATATATATATATATTCAAGGTGGCCATAATTAAAATGACGGTACTCAGAGTGTTCTGTAGCGCGATCTAATTGTGAGAATGGCGCCAAATTTTGTAGGAAGATTAAACAAGACGGGGTACGAAGGATTCCGCGAATAAAAAAAATTAGTTCCAAAAGTCACCGCCACGGGAATATGTGGCGCTGTGTATTCGAAAAAGAGAGTTTCAAAAAATGAAGAATCAATACTGAAATAAAATTACCGTTTATTTAACGAATTAACAATTTAATCCAAGCTCAAAACGGTAACAGTTTATAAAAAGCTAAAAATTTACATAAACACTGCTAAAGTTTCTTTATCTGAAATTTCACTTACAAAGCCCCAAAGAAAGCAACAGTAGAAGAAGTTCTTTATTCAAATTTCACGTTGCATCTTTTGGCCCAGTACCAGCTTGTTCGGCTTTAAAAGGTAATGTGCTACTGTTAGAAGCAATTTCATTGAAAGTTATCTTTCATAATGTCTCCTTCAATAGTCGAGCGAGCTCTACTAGTCAAATTCTTTTACCTCAACCAGTGCAATGCGCCTGCCGCTCTTCGTGCTTTTAGAAACCACAAAAAAATGCGTAAAGGTAACGGTCCTTTGTCAGTTAATGGTTTAAAAGCAATGGTTGAGAAGTTTCAGAAAACAGGTTCTCTAAATGTTCAGTCAGGCAGAGGACGAAAACACGTATCACAGGATACAATCGAAGAAGTGGCAACGGCGATTGTCGACAGAGCATCAGACAATATTGCTACCACTTCCAGCGCTTGTGGGATAGCTCGAAATCTGGAAATGCCTTGTTGTACGGTATGGAAAATCCTACGTAAGATTATCCACTTATATCCGTACAAGATCAGCCGTGTACAAGAGTTACGTCACACCGACCATGATAAGCGATTGACTTTTGCTCTCACTTTTCTTGGCAGAATGGAGTTGGATGATGATTGGCCCTGGAAAATATTATGGGGAGACGAGGCCCACTTTTACCTGAATGGAACTGTAAATACCCAGAACTGCCGAATTTGGGATAACAAGTCACCAAGAGCATTCAAGGAAATTCCTTTGTATTCACCAAAGATTGAAGTTTGGTGTGGTTTCAAAGTAGATATGATCATAGGTCCATTCTTCTATGAGAACATTACTCCGACAGGACCTGTAACTTGTTCTGTTACCGGAGACAAATATCGCCAAATGCTAAACAACTTTGTTATTCCGGCAAAGACAGTGCCTGGAGAAAATCATTTTCATGCAAGATGGAGCCCCTCCACATATTGCTTTGCGGGTACAGCAGCTGCTACGATATAAATTCACAATAGAAAGAGTCACTAGCCGCTGCATGGCCACCTCGGTCCCCTGATCTTATACCCTGAAACTTTTGGCTATGGGTTTACCTAAAGTCCAAGGTCTATCACGGAGGTGTCCAGGACCTGGCTACGTTGAAGGATAACATATCGCGAACTGTACGGGGGATTCCTGCAGACATGTTATTCTCTGCTGTTGTAAATGCTGTGCACAGAATGCAATATGTGGTCCACAAAAACGGCAGCCACATCGAACCTGAGTTGGATGTGCTAAATAAATGGTAATTGTATTTCAGTATTGATTCTTCTTTTTTGAAACTTACTTTTTTTAATACACAGCGCCACATATTCCCCTGGCTGTGACTTTTGGAACAATTTTTTTTGCGAAACCCTTCGTGCCCTGTCTTGTTTAATCTTCCTACAAAATATGGCGCCATTCTCGCAATTAGATCGCGCTACAGAACACTCTGAGTACCGTCAGTTTAATTACGGCCACCTTGTATATATATATATATATATATATATATATATATATATATTAAAAAAAAGTAACCACCGCTGCCGCCGCTGTCAATTAAGATTTTGTGCCTTGAAGTCTTTCTGGACTAATATCTAGAAAACTATTGCATGTAAAATTTTAAAAATTGGTAGTTTTATAAAGAAATGTTCGATAAACACGCTGAAGCAAACAGTTTTTAAATCGAAGAATTATTTTAAGAGATATTTAAAATCAAAGTTCGTCAAAACAGTTTTTTGAAAAAAGTTTTATAGGAACGAAAACTATCCGCAAGAATTTAACCATAATTTGTAAGGATATAGTTGACAAGTTTGCGGAGTGCAGACTGCAATCACTTTTTTAATTTGAGTAATTTTTTCAGGTTATATTTCAATTTTTTATTCAAAATTTTCATTATTTTAACGAAGATTTATTTCATATTTCATAAATTCCATTATTTGAACCGTTGCCAATTTTTTATTCAAAATTTTCATTATTTTGACGAAGATTTATTTCATATTTCATAAATTCCATTATTTGAACCGTTGCCAATTTGTAAAATAGCGCACGTAATAAGATTCCCTTTCAATTAAGAAATGTATAACGAGACTATTAAAAACAGAAATGAAACTTTAAAATAATATTTAAATGATCACGTGTTAAAAGCAATAAATGTAGAAAATGACGTAATAAAAATATACTTGCGCGTGAATATTACAAAGAGAAATACGAGTAACTAGGGAAATTCACGTCACATTTAAAATGATAAAAAAAACAATATTTCCAAACAATTTCAATTAATTATTATATTTTCATGAGAGATCAATTTATTTCGACATATCTTTTACCCATTATTGCAAATTTTAAAACAGCGTAAATAATAATATTTCCTTTCCAATGTCAAAATTCTTCTATTTGTTTATTTGGTGTTACAGTTTAACGATAGTTTTTTTTTTTTTTTTTTTTTTTATGAAAATTGATTGACGGGGTAATGGAGAAGTATCAAAAGACAAATAAGCGTTGAATTAAAAATTCCCCGATGAAAAAACTAACTCGTGTAACGCATCTGATGTCAACTGAAAGTGACGCGACGCCACGATTATGCACGTTTGGCGCTAAATCATATATTTTGGTGACAGTTACAGTTGTAATCTGTTTCAACAGCAGTTGATTCGACCTTAAAATCCCTCAGTCAAAGGAAATGAATGGAAACCCTGTTACAGCAGATCGCCACTGGTTGTTTAATTATAATACAATCTTCCGTAATCGTTTTAGAGATGATCAAATCAGAGTGTTTTTAAATCATGCGGTGTCAGAACGGGGGTTGGCGAGCGCAGCTCGTAGGGGGCAGAGCCCCCTAGTCTCTATATTAAAAAAAAGTAACCACCGCTGCCGCCGCTGTCAATTAAGATTTTGTGCCTTGAAGTCTTTCTGGACTAATATCTAGAAAACTATTGCATGTAAAATTTTAAAAATTGGTAGTTTTATAAAGAAATGTTCGATAAACACGCTGAAGTAAACAGTTTTTAAATCGAAGAATTATTTTAAGAGATATTTAAAATCAAAGTTCGTCAAAACAGTTTTTTGAAAAAAGTTTTATAGGAACGAAAACTATCCGCAGGAATTTAACCATAATTTGTAAGGATATAGTTGACAAGTTTGCGGAGTGCAGACTGCAATCACTTTTTTAATTTGAGTAATTTTTTCAGGTTATATTTCAATTTTTAATTCAAAATTTTCATTATTTTAACGAAGATTTATTTCATATTTCATAAATTCCATTATTTGAACCGTTGCCAATTTTTTATTCAAAATTTTCATTATTTTGACGAAGATTTATTTCATATTTCATAAATTCCATTGTTTGAACCGTTGCCAATTTGTAAAATAGCGCACGTAATAAGATTCCCTTTCAATTAAGAAATGTATTTACACGAGACTATTAAAAACAGAAATAAAACTTTAAAATAATATTTAAATGATCACGTGTTAAAAGCAATAAATGTAGAAAATGACGTAATAAAAATATACTTGCGCGTGAATATTACAAAGAGAAATACGAGTAACTAGGGAAATTCACGTCACATTTAAAATGATAAAAAAAAACAATATTTCCAAACAATTTCAATTAATTATTATATTTTCATGAGAGATCAATTTATTTCGACATATCTTTTACCCATTATTGCAAATTTTAAAACAGCGTAAATAATAATATTTCTTTTCCAATGTCAAAATTCTTCTATTTGTTTATTTGGTGTTACAGTTTAACGATAGTTTTTTTTTTTTTTTTTTTTTTTTTTTTTTAATGAAAATTGATTGACGGGGTAATGGAGAAGTATCAAAAGACAAATAAGCGTTGAATTAAAAATTCCCCGATGAAAAAACTAACTCGTGTAACGCATCTGATGTCAACTGAAAGTGACGCGACGCCACGATTATGCACGTTTGGCGCTAAATCATATATTTTGGTGACAGTTACAGTTGTAATCTGTTTCAACAGCAGTTGATTCGACCTTAAAATCCCTCAGTCAAAGGAAAATGAATGGAAACCCTGTTACAGCAGATCGTCACTGGTTGTTTAATTATAATACAATCTTCCGTAATCGTTTTAGAGATGATCAAATCAGAGTGTTTTTAAATCATGCGGTGTCAGAACGGGGGTTGGCGAGCGCAGCTCGTAGGGGGCAGAGCCCCCTAGTATATATTAAAAAGAAGTAACCACCGCCGCCGCAGCCGCAGCCGCTGTCAATGAAGATTTTGTGCCTTGAAGTCTTTCTGGACTAATATCCAGAAAACTATTGCAAATAAAATTTTAAAAATTCATGGTTTTATAAAGAAATGTTCGATAAACACGCTGAAGTAGACAGTTTTTATATCGAAGAATTATTCTAAGAGATATTTAATATTAAAGTTAGTCAAAATAGTTTTCTTTAAAAAGTTTTATAGAAACGAAAACTATGCACAGGAATTTAACCATAATTTATAAGGATATAGTTGACAAGGCTGCGGTGTGCAGACTGCAATTATTTTTTCAATTTGACTCATTTTTTGAGGTTAAAATTCAATTTTTTATTTAAAATTTTCATTATTTCTATGAAGATTTATTTCATATTTCATGAAATCTATTATTTGAATTGTTGCCAATTTGTAAAATAGCGCACATAATAATATTCCCTTTCAATTAAGAAATGTATTTATTTACATGTGACTATTAAAAACAGAAATAAAACTTTAAAACAAGTTGGAAAATGTACGTCAAACGTTACACACGAGGTGCGTTCGTACACACGTTTTAGAATTAAATTCATGATATCCCGTGCGTAGAACGGGTTAAACAGCTAGTTAAGTATATATTTTATGACACTGTTCATACAAATATCTTAACTAGTTATATAAATATTCAGATATATATGTATCAGCTAGTTATATAAATATTCAGATCTTGATGATTTTTAATTCTGTGAAATGAATTATATCGTCTGCAGATTAATTTCTGTAATAAAATAAGTATCTCGGTCGCTTGACGATTTAACATCCATCGGAAGCTCCTATAACAAAAAAGCACTTATTTAAAAAAAAAATCAAATTTCTTAATAAATATTTTTATTAATATATCCTAAAGTTTTGATTCGATTTTAATAAAATTTGAAATGTCTCGACAAAATTCTGCAAAGATAATATATTTTAAATTGCAAACCATTTGGTTGGGTAGTTTTTGCGTTGTTATATGAGGACAGACAGACGGACAGACAGACAGACAGACAGACGGAAGGACAGACGGACGGACCAAACGACGACTATAGGTGCTACGTATTTATATAATTACGAACGCACCTAATAATAATTAAACGAACACGTGTTAAAAGCAGTAAATGTAGAAAATTACGTAATAAAAATATACTTGCGCGTGAATATTAAAAAGGGAAATATTTAAATTATTACGCGTTTTCAAAGCATTATGTAGGGAAATTTACGTCATATTTAAAATGCTCAAATAACAATATTTCCAAAAAATTTCAATTACACGAGAGATCAATTTACTTCGACAAATCTTTTACCTAATGTTGCAAATTTTAAAACAGCGTAAATAATATTTCCTCTCAATTAAAATCTATATTTTTACGTTTAATAATTACCTTTAAAATACCGAAATAACTAATAAATTGTTAAAATGTCATTAACAATATGGTATTTCTCTTTTATCCCGTCGACCACTTTTCATAACAAAAACTATCGCCAAACTATAGGATTTAACACTAAAAATGCGTGATCGTTTCGTCACATGCACTTGACGTCAGAGGCATTACATGTGTTTGTTATGCCATCAAGTGGTTTTTCATTCGACATATCATATATTTTTCATTATGCTTTACCGATTTATTAATTAAACTAACAATTTAATCCTTAAACGGCAGTGACATGATATTAAAAAGTCCTTCCGGCCTGTACCGGGAGGTAGCTTTCCTATATCTTCGTTTTAAAATTTTAGCTAATGTTACACGAAAACAGCAAGTTAAAATTCAAAGAAACGTTTACAAAAAATCGTTAATACTGAATTTGAATAAGAAATTCGCCAAAATATTGAGCAATAGCCAAATTGGCTTCATTTATGAAGACTTATTTTGATCGCCAAATTTGGCGATATTTCGCCAAATGTCGCCAATTTTGGCGAGAATTTGGCGCTAACGGATATGAATATATAGTTTTATGCGTATGATTGGGAAAATTAATACAACAATGAAAGAAAATAATTTGCGAGTAATCGCGTTAATGTGCTGTGTTTCCTCCGTAGAACATTTTGTGATCCAGAGGGCGCTGCCGAGCGCCCAAGACGGGATGATGCGCGGAGCGGATTCCCATTCCCGCCAGTAGAGATGTTTTGCTTGAGACGTAAGCGCAGTGTACCAACCGCTGCCAGTCAATTTTGTTCTCCTTGTAAATAAATGTAATTAGTTAAGTTTTAACTCCACTTTTTATTGAGTACGAAATGATCATCTTAGTTTTCTTAACGAAATACAGTCCAACGAGATTACCTGAGCTATCTACGGAACATGTTTTGGTCCTCCAAGCCCCAGCGCTCATTTAGAACACTGTGAATAATCATCGCCCTTGGATTTTTGTATGTAGTTATAGATATAATTATAATGGCTACTATTAAAGGTACTGTGATCCTCAATCGGAAACGCGGAAACATACGCAGCCAAGTTATACGAATATCTAATGCTATAAAATCAAAACTTGGCCAGAAAGAATTGGAACTAAAGTTCAATGCTCTTCAGACATTAAAAAAGAAGACAGATGAATTACGAAATGAGTCGTATTCGGTAATTTCTGATGATGATTTACCGGAATTTGAAAAGTCCTTGACGGAGATAGAAGAACAGTTAGAAATTCTCGAAGTAAGTCTTCTTGATTTAATAAAGCCTAGTGTTTCTAATGTTGAATGTCAAAATAATAATGGTAGAATTAATGCTAATGAGTCAAAAATTAAATTGCCGTCAATTAATTTACCCCAATTTTCGGGACGCTACACAGAGTGGTTTAATTTTAAACTACAATTCACTACCTTGATTGATAGCAATGATGAATTAAATGATGCTCAAAAATTATATTATTTACAATCGGCTTTAACAGGCCCTGTGAAACAACTACAAAATATTGATGATTCTTATTCTTCCTTATTCGAAGCTTTGAAAAAACGATTTGAAAACAAACGGTTAATTGTAAATTCTCATATTTCTGAGTTATTGAGTAACAACAAAATAAAAATTGAAAATGCGAAAGAAATACGCAATCTGGTAGATAATTTATTGAGTCATTTGAGGGCTCTGAAACAATTAGGACTAGAAAATAATAACTTATCAGAATCAATTTTAATGTATTTTGTGTTACAAAGAATCGATGATGAGTCAAGAAAGGCATTTGAAATGAGTCTTGACTGTAACGACTTGCCTGAATGGAATATTTTTATTGATTTTTTACTGAAAAGGGCTCAAGCTCTCGAAAACCTACAAAAAAGTAACACCGTTACGAAACCTAGGTATGAAATTACTCAGAAACAAAAAAGTTTAGTATTACAGAATGACAAATTTAATTGCGCATTATGTAAACAACCTCATATGATATTTCGATGTCAAAGGTACTTAGATTTATCGGTTCAAGAGAAATTGAACCAAGTAAGGAAGTTGAAGTTATGTTATAACTGTTTATCGTTATCTCACGCTGTTAATCGATGTAACAAATTAAATAATAAGTGTAGGATTTGTTACTCCAACCATCATAGTTCTCTTCATGGAGCTAATTTTTCGAAACCTGCTTATGAAAATAGGCAAGTTAATTGTATTGCAAATGAACCGCAGTTGAAAACGGAAGATAACGTAAATTCTAATTCAATAGAACCCACCACAAATGCGTTAACATTGAGCTGTCAAAACAATTATGATCAAAATTTGTCTGGCACCAGTTATAATGGGTTGATTTCGACAGCTGTGATTTATTTAAGGGGAAGTAATGATTCTTTTTTTCCTTGTATTGTGATTCTTGATACTGCGAGTAATGTCTCATTGGCCACGTTTTCTGTAGCAGATATGTTAGGGTTGCAAAAATATAAGGTCAAGTCATTAATTACTGGATTAAATGATTCTGTCTGTAAAATTAAAAGCAGAATAAATGTAGAAATTTCCAACAAGGATAGAAGTTTTAAAAAATTATCCAACATGTTTTTGGTTCCTAAAATCACTGATTTAACCCAATCAAGCGCCGTAGACATTTCTAATCTGCACTTACCACAGAATTTAACCTACGCGAACCCAAGATTTTTTGAACCTCAGCGAATTCAAGTGTTATTAGGAGCAGATGTATATTACGAATTGTTATTAGCTGGTCAAATAAAAATTCCTAAAACTTCTATAATTTTACAAAATTCTCATTTAGGAGGGATCGCGGGTGGAACAATACAAGATAGAAATGAAAGTAAATTCACGTGCCATTTAATAGAAAATCAAGATGAATTAGATTTGAAAACCTTTTGGTACTTAGAGACGTTGGGAATTAAAGATGACCCAAACAGTGTTAAAAACGAGAAAATTTTAGAAAAATTTCATGAAACTGTGCATTTTGAAAATAATAGATATGAAATCAGTCTCCCTTGGACAAGGGATTGGAACCATTTAGAATATAATTATAAAACCGCCGAAGCGTGACTCTCAGGTCTTATAAAAAGAATGAAACGTGATGCAAAGTTATACGAACAATATTGCAATATTTTGAATGAGTATTTAGAGATGAACATAATTGAAAGTGTACCCAATTTAGAAAATCCTTCAGATAAACCAGTTTTTTACTTACCGCACCATACAGTATTTAGAAAAGATAGTGTTTATACTAAATGTCGAATAGTTTTTGACGCAAGTTCCCATGAAGCAGGACAATTGTCTTTGAACGACTGCCTTGACGCAGGAACTAATTTAAACCCTAATATTTTTCACTTATTGATTTTTTTCAGACTAAACAAAATTGCCTTTCTAGCAGATATAGAGAAGGCTTTTCTACAAATTGCCATAAACGACAAGGACAGGGATGTTCTGAGATTCTTGTTTATAGATAAGAATCCTGTCGACAATGACGCATTTAATGTTATCGTCTACAGATTTTTACGCCTGACATTTGGCTTGAACTCAAGCCCATTTTTGCTATCTGCTACAATTAAGCATCATCTTAACAAATTTGAAACGGAATATCCAATAACGACAGAAGTACTCCACAATTGTATTTATGTGGACGACTTAATAACCGGGACAGACACAGTCGAAGATGCGGTGAACATTTCGGAACAATCCCATAAAATAATGAAGGAAGCTAGCATGAATTTACGGAAGTGGATTTCGAATAACCAAATGTTAATGGAAATATGGGATAATCGTGGATTTAGTACAATGCCACAACCTTTTGAGGATAGTACAATACATAAAGTTTTGGGGATATCGTGGCAACCCAAGCAAGATATACTTTTGATAGATATTGATAATTTGCTCGAATTTTTGCGTAACGCAAAAAATACAAAACGTTTTGTATTACAAGTTACAGGTAGAATATTTGACCCTCTGGGTCTAATTTCTCCGTATACAATACGAATTAAATGTTTATTTCAAGAACTGTGGAGTAGGAATTTAACATGGGATGAAGAACTGCCCTCCGATATTACAAAGACGTGGGAACAATGGTGTTCCGAACTTCCCCAGTTAAGAAATCTAAAAATTCAAAGGAACATTTTTCAGTTTCCCGATGACTTCAATTACACCCTAACTTTGCATACCTTTGCCGATGCCAGCCCAAAAGCATACGGTGCTTCCGTGTATCTACAAATTGATTCACTAAGTGAATCTTCCTTAAATTTGATTACATCAAAATCCAGAGTGGCACCATTGAAAAAAGTGTCACTTCCTAGACTTGAACTTCTAGCAGCATTACTTGCTGCACGCTTAACTTGGGAAGTAAAAACGGTACTAGATCGCAAGGGACCATCGTCTATGTATTTGTGGACAGATTCGCAGATTGTCTTGTACTGGATCAAAGGCTCTGCGAACAGGTGGAAGTCATTTGTGTCGAACCGTGTAAAGGAAATCCAAGCTCTGACAGACCCATCCAGGTGGTTTCACTGTGCAGGGTCCGAGAATCCTGCAGATTTGCTAACAAGAGGTGTCAAGTGTGACCTTCTCGTTCAGAGTTCCAAATGGTGGACTGGACCAGAGTTTTTGAAAGACTTAGATCTGTGTAACAACGACCAGACTTTAGTGATTCCTAACAAGGACATATATATAAACGAACTAAAAAGAGACTCCGTGAACATTATTGACGATGATTTTGTTACATTAACTATTTCTCACGATAAACCGTTAATTAATCATATTTTGCATGTACTAATAATTTTGTAAAATTAATTCGTATAATGAGTTTTATTTTTAGATTCACCTTCAACTGTCGTACAAAATTGAAGAGAAGAAGTGGACCACTATCCCTCGACGAGGTTAGAGAGGCCGAATCGTTTCTAATTCGGTCAGCACAAAGGGGGGAATTTAGGGAAGAATTAAAATGTCTCGAAAAAGGTAAGCCTGTTCACAATAAAAGTAGATTATCTTCCTTAAACGTATTTGTAGGAGAGGATGGATTAATTAGAGTTGGCGGCCGTTTAGCACATGCAGATTTGCCGCTTAACTCAAAGTTTCCAATTGTGTTGCCTGCAAATCATAAGTTAACGGATATTATTTTAAATTACTTCCATCTCAAATACTTTCATTTAGGCCCACAAGCGTTGCTTTTCCATGTAAGACAAAAATTTTGGCCACTTAATGGCAGGAATAATTGCCGAAGCATTGTTCACAAATGTGTGACATACTTCAAGAATAAACCTGTTGTCAGCTCCCAATTAATGGCTGATCTGCCGGGAGAACGTGTGACACCAAATTTTGTATTTTCGGTGACAGGTCTGGATTACTGTGGCCCATTTTCTATTAAATTTAAAAATCAAAGGAAGGGCGTATTGAATAAAATTTATGTCGTAGTGTATGTGTGTTTATGCACCAAGGCAATACACCGGGACTTTGTTTCAGATCTCACAACTCAGGCTTTTATAGCTAGTCTAAAACGTTTCTTTGGTAGAAGGGGAAAATGTGCAAAAATCCTATCGGATAATGCAAAAACGTTCATCGGAGCTGACATAGAGTTGAAAAAATTGCATAAACTGATTAGTTTCCCAGATGAGGAATTGTGTAATTTTTTAACCCATGAAGGTGTCAAATGGGAATTTATTCCCCCCAAATCCCCGAATTTTGGTGGCTTCTGGGAGGCGGCTGTAAAATCATTCAAGTTTCATTTAAAACGGGTAATAGGTGATCAAAAATTAACCTTAGAAGAGTTTCTTACTATACTAGCGGAAATTGAGGGAGTTTTGAACTCTCGTCCCCTTTCCCCGCTGTCCCCAGATTTCGAAAATTTTGAAACCTTGACACCTTCTCATTTTTTAATCGGTAGACCTATCACTTCGATCTCCGAACCCCCATTAGATAACATTAATGAAAATAGATTAGCAAAATGGCAGAGAATCACCAAATTTAGTCAGCAAATTTGGAAAGCTTGGAAGCGTGATTATTTAAATAATTTGCAGCAGAGGGGGAAATGGAAATTTAAAAAGGAGGATGTACAGAAAGGAACTTTAGTACTAATAAAGCAGGAAAATTTACCTTCCACCAAATGGCAGGTTGGAAGGATAATTGAAATTTTTAAGGGAAGGGACAATATAATACGAACCGTAAACTTACGGTTACCAGACGGGCGAATTTATAAGAGAAATGTCAGAGATGTCTGTATATTACCAGTTCAGTAACAGATTTCTTTTCTTTCTTTAAGCAATTTTTAAGGTATATATTATTTCTGTATGTAATGTAGACTTATAGTGCATTTATGATTGTATTATTATTGTATATGTAAGTTGTTATATCTTATAATTTTTTCTTATATGATAATTTTTGCAAATTTATATGTGAATGTGTATTGAAATTGCATTTCAATCCCCGGGGGAGTGTTTCCTCCGTAGAACATTTCGTGATCCAGGGGGCGCTGCCGAGCGCTCAAGACGGGATGATGCGCGGAGCGGATTCCCATTCCCGCCAGTAGAGATGTTTTGCTTGAGACGTAAGCGCAGTGTACCAACCGCTGCCAGCCAATTTTGTTCTCCTTGTAAATAAATGTAATTAGTTAAGTTTTAACTCCACTTTTTATTGAGTACGAAATGATCATCTTAGTTTTCTTAACGAAATACAGTCCAACGAGATTACCTGAGCTATCTACGGAACATGCTGTTTTGTTTCAAAATGTCTGCCACCCTAGAATTTCAAACTGCTCAATCTCAGCCATTTTTGAAGATAGAGGTAAACCAAAAAATGCTCTGGAATCCTTTTATCAAGGCCTAACACATAATTAAAAAATAAATTTGAATTTTTTACTTTTTTGTATACTTATTTTAGTTTTAAATTTTTAAATGGCCGCCATCTTGAAACAAAATGGCGGACCAAGCTGGCCAACGAACTCGGTCGAGACATTAGTGAGCTTAATACACACAATTAGTTTCATCAAAATTGATTTATAATCATGAGCGTTATCGTATGACATAGGTCAGATATATATGGATGTATATATATATATATAAATCAACATTTGAACGGAGGGTGGTTTTGGGATCTGGGGGTCATGATCGGTGAAAATATATCGAAATTTTCCGGAACTGCTTTCCTCCGAACGGCTGCAATAGGTAGCTTTATAATTTTTTGTATCGAAAGCTACGTAAAAGAAAAGGCATTGAAAAATGTTGCGAAGAACAGTTAAATACAATAGATCAGTTTCAACTGACGTCACAAGCATTTATTCACCAGGCGAGAAGGATAATTAAGAAAAGTAATGTATATAATATCCAAGATTTTTTTTTTTCTGTTTTCATTAATATATTGTAAATTTTATTGTTTAAACTTACTGATAGTTGACACTTTGGTGAGTGGGGGTTTTCCGAATTTTTTTGTAGTTTATTTATTTGTTTGTTTACTTATTTATTTATTTATTTATTTTTTGAGATTCCAATGGCAAAAGTCTTCTATTTGTTTATTTGGCGTTACAATTTGGCGATAGTTTTTATGAAAATTGATCGACGGGGTAATGGGGAAGTATCAAAAGACAAATAAACGTTGAATTAAAAATTCCTCGATGAAATAACTAATACGTGTAACGCATCTGATGTCAACTGAATGTGACGCGACGCCACGATTTTATGCACGTTTGGCGTTAAATCATTGGCGACAGTTACATATCTAAGCTGTTTCAACAGCAGTTAATTCGACCTTAAAATCCCTCAGTCAAAGGAAAATGAATGGAAACCCGGTTATAGGAGATCGCCACTGGTCGTTTAATTATAATACAATCTTCCGTAATCGTTTTAGAGATGATCAAATCAGAGTGTTTTTAAATCATGCGGTTTCAGAACGGGGTTGGCGAGCGTAACTCGTAGGGGGCAGAGCCCCCTAGTATATTAAAAAAAAGTAACCACCGCCGCAGCAGCCACTGTCAATAAAGATTTTGTTCCTTGAAGTCTTTCTGGACTAATATCCCGAAAACTATTACATATAAAAATTTAAAAATCGGTAGTTTTATAAAGAAATCTCTGATAAACACGCTGAAGTAAACGGATTTTAAATCGAAGAATTATTTAAAGAGATATTTAAAATCAAAGTTGGTCAAAACAGTTTTCTGAAAAAAGTTTTATAGGAACGAAAACTATACACATTGGAATTAGACCATAATTTTAAGGATATAGTTGATAAATTTGCGGTGTGCAGACTGCAGTTATTTTTTTAATTTGAGTACTTTTTTGAGGTTTATATTTCAATTTTTTATTCAACATTTTCATTATTTTTATGAAGATTTATTTCAAATTTCATAAAATCCATTATTTGAATTGTTGCCAATTTGTAAAATAGCGCATATAATAACATTCCCTTTTAATTAAGAAATGTATTTACACGTGACTATTAAAAACACAAATAAAACTTTAAAATAATAATTAAATGATCACGTGATAAAAGCAGTAAATGTAGAAAATTACGTAATAAAAAATATACTTGCGCGTGAATATTAAAACGAGAAATAATTAAATTACTAAGCGTTTTCAAAGCATTAAGTAGGGAAACTTGCGTCATATTTAAAATGCTCAAATAGCAATATTTCCAAACTATTTCAAATAAAAATTATATTTACACGACAGATTAATTTGTTTCGAGAAATCTTTTATCTGTTATTGCAAATTTTAAAACAGCGTAAATAATATTTCCTCTCAATTAAAAACTATATTTTTACGTTTAATAATTACCTTTAAAATACCAAAATAACTAATTTTTGTCTGTTTTCATTAATATATTGTAAATTTTATTTTTTAAACTTACTGATAGTTGACACTTTGGTGAGTGGGTTTTTCCGAATATCTTGTATTTTATTTATTTGTTTGTTTATTTATTTATTTATTTACTTTTATCTTTTTTTTATCTTTTTTTTTCTTTTTTTAGATTCCTATGGTAAAATTCGTCTTAAATCAACCGCTAATTTCAGGAAAACTTTGTTTTTCAATATTAGTTTCAAATAGCATGCAATAATAACACGTGATTTTTTTATTTGAATATAAAAATAAAATAACGTAATAAATGAAATAGCTTATATTATTTTAAAAAAGGAAATAAATAAATGATAGTTTGATAAAAATATTGATATACATAATTAAAATAATTTATAGAATTAAAATAAAAAATAAAAGTAAATAAACAACAATTTATTAAAAAACAAAGTTATCACCAAATTGGCGGTTGAAAAAAATCGCGCCAACGTGGTGCGTATATGACACCTGTGCCCAAAATTCTACTATTTGTTTATTTAGCGTTACAGTTTGGCGATAGTTTTTTTTTTTTTTAAAATAAAAATTGATTGACGGGATAATGGAGAATTATCAAAAAGACAAATAAACCTTGAATTATAAATCCCTCGATGAAATAACTAATAAGTGTAACGCATCTGATGCCAACTGAATGCAACGCGACGCCACGATCATGCACGTTTGGTATTAAATGATATATTCTGGCGACAGTTCTTTTCTTTTTATAGAAAGCAGTCGAAGGGATAATGGAGAAGTAACCAATTTTCTATAGCTTCGTTATAAAATTCTCCAATGCAGCGACATAGTTTACTTAACCATTTTACACAAGTTGATTTTTAAATGTTTAATTCATCTTATTTAAACAATCAGGAACACAGTTGTTAGCTGTTTCGAGAGCAGTTGATTCCACCTTAAAATCCAAAAGGAAAATGAATGGAAACCCGGTTACAGCAGATTGCCACTGGTCGTTTAATTATAATACAATCTTCCGTAATCGTTTTAGATTTGATCAAATCAGAGTGTTTTTAAATCATGCGGTGTCAGAACAGGGGTTGGCGAGCGTAGCTCGTAGGGGGCAGAGCCCCCTAGTATATATATATATATCCTTGCTATCGACATCGAGAGGGGTGACTTGCGTACTTGCATTTACGATAAGAGAAATGATTACAAATTTGAAACAATCAAGATATTAAATTTTAATTCTAATGTACATATTTCAATTTTTAGAAATATATTTATCAACAGTTTAATTAGGATAGCAAAATTAAATTCTGAACATGATAGTATAATGAGTGACATAATAAATCTCTATCACGGTGCGTTGGTTCAGAGTTATCCTATTGCTTTGTTAAATAGTTTAGTGAATAGTTTTGTCAAAGGTAAAGAATACAGTGATACTCTCCTTTTGGCGATTAAAAATATCGCCAAGTGAGTGTAGGTTTTATAAGGAGCTTCGTCCGGCTGAGTCGTTCTTTTCATCTTGGTTTAATTTTTCCTACGGTTAGTTTGGTTGTGACAGGCATGGGGGAAGTTTCATGTGTAATGCCGGTATAACCCAGCATGCAGGTCTTTAGCCCTGCAGCCTGTCTCCATTGGTTGTGTTTTTTCTGGTTGTAGTTTTGTTTAAAGTATTGTTAGTTCGAATTTTTATGGTTATTTGTTTGTTTTCTCTGCCGTTTCAGTAGATTTGGGTTTGAAGGTATGGTATGTGGTTTTCGCATTATATATATATATATATATATATAAGTGTGTAATGAATGTATAACTTAATACTTATTTAGTGATAGAAGCCATAGTTTTTAATAATGATGTCTACTTTAGCAAGAATATGCATAAATCAATTATTCTGATTTTACAAAGACAGTATGCAAAAAATACTGAATTGCAATATATATTCAAACTAATGCAAAAATATTTAAAAGGTGGTAGAGCATGACAAAAGAAACATTCTTTGCTAAAGATATGGCATAGGAGCATACATATTAAATTTCTTTCTTTCTGACAGATTATTCAGACAATGTTATTTTTAAATTCTGAATCACTTACACACATGAGACACGTACGATCATTTTAGTTTTTTCACTATTATTTTGTAACATGAATAATTGAAGTAAAAATTATGGAAATTAGTTATTTCGTTATCCTTATATTCACGCTGAATTTCAAATGTATTTCCAAATTCCCGTGCAATTTCTCGTGCATTGGACAAGACGGCCAGCAATTCAAGACGGATAAAACATTGCAGGCAATAAACGTAACTGCAAAGAATTTTCACAATATCTAAAAAAGAAAATTCATTTTTGTGAAGCAATTCACAAAATAGTTTCCTCATAACCGTCTGTATCCACTGTTAAATTATTTGCCCTTATCTTGCTTATTTTCATCTTGGTTACAAATTGTTCTTTTAGTATTCGGATCGACAGAAAAGTTATACAGCAAATTTAAAATTTTATGCGATTAAACATATTGAGAAAATTAAAATCATATTAAACTCTGCTGATTAAGAATTTGACGTCCATGAAAGAAACAGATATAGCAATGAAAAAAGAAAGAAATAGAACTAATGCTGAGAGATGAGGGGGGAAAACTTGAAAAATGAATAAAGAATGACCGAGAAAATATTGCCATATCAACTATCATACTATGTCTGTTTAAAGCATGAACCTAGATAGGTTCATGGGTTAAAGACATTATATTTTTGGAGCGAATGACATTATAAGATTTTAAAAGTGATCCGAGTTGATTCTATCTGTTCAAAGTAAAAAAAATGTTGTCATTGCAAGATAAAGGGTTATAGCTACTGTCTGTCTCTATTCCACCATATGCATGAGTTCCTTGCCGCATGCCGTCTATTTTGAATTTGAATTTTGCATGTAATAAAATGTTTTTTTTTTAATCGTATGTATTGTTCAACTAAATAACAATTTGCGCCTTATAATTTATTTTCATAGGTATTTTACAGTGTCACAAATACTTCTTCTAATTTATATATCTTATGTATTCTTCTTATGTATATGCATAATTAGCTTTGTTTGTTAATTTTACATTTTAAGAGAATTAAACGTTTCATAATGAAAAAAAAGTAGCAAAATTTTAAATTATATCTTTAAAAAAATTTTGTTTAAAATAATACTTTATCTGCAGCAGCTCTCTGAAATTTATTTATTTTTTTAAATGAACAGCATGAAATACGAAAATATATCTATCAATCAAATAATTTTATACCGCTCTCCGAAAACACCATCAGAGTTGTTCTTATAAAAGTATGTAAGTAACATGAAATCATGATAAGTAATAGCAAAGATTACAAAGTTAATGAAGCTTACAAGCAAAAGGGACATTTGATTAGGCGGAACAGAATCATTAAATACAAGATGCCAAACTTCCCCTTGTTTCTGCTAATAGTTTCGTAGGAATAAACCTAATAATTCGGGTGCTGGGGAAAAAGCATATGTTCACTGTGCAGGGTTTCTTTTCAAGGGTATCTATTATTCTTAGGTGAATTATAGGTGTAGAGTTATTTGTTATAAATATGAAGTGAATTAAAAAAAAATCATGTGTCTTTAAAAGGCCTACTGCTTCTTTCCTTTCAACTCTTTCATCATTAGGATGTGTAATAATAAAATTTTACATTGAAAAATAAAGGAAATTCATTTTAATACTTTGAAAAAAAAATGACATATAAACGTTTTTGTAAAAAAAATAAGTAAATAAATTGTTACTTTTAAAGAATAATATGTAATTCTTTGATACTAACAAATAAAAATGTTCATTTGTCTGATTGTATAAAAAATGAATAAAACAATATGAGCATTATTTATGGCATGTAAGCAATGTATGGCATCAGTAAAATGTAAGCTTACACAGACCCAAGAAAGCTATCTGACAGCTATTGTTTCAAGCTTAGTTTAAAAAATATATTAAAATTCTATTTGTTATTTTTTTGTTAACTTAAGTATTTAGCTCTATTTCTTAATTTTATATGGAAGATAGTATTTAATGTTTAATTAGTATTTGTAAAAAATACCTTTTAATAATAAAATGCATCTAAAAAACTTTCTATCAATAGTATATCAGTGTTATTCAAAATATTCTCATTCTTTAGAGTTTTAACGAATTCAAAGAAAGTCAGAAAATATTTGGGTTGTATAAAAAAACTACATTAATATATCAAGTTGGTGATTCCCCCTCATCTTCCCCCTGTTTATATATGAAAATCGTGTCCAGTTAATAAAAAATGAAAATGATGTTTTGTCACCACTTAATAGATCATTCTTTTCAAAAGCGAAGATTGTTCATCCATAACTGCCAAAACCACTGACACATGTTTAACATGGATGGATTGGCATGTTAATCTAGAAGTTTACTGATTACGCATGTATTAAGACTTATCTTTGATATCCGATATAATTTATCAATATAATAAATGCGTCACGTTTTCATGTTATACTGACATCTGAATAAATTAAAACTTTAACCTACATTTTATACTTCTATCTTAAGCCAGATCACATAAATAGGAGTTCTAAGAAATATTTTTACAGATGGTATTATTTTTTGGTAATCAACATGCTGGAATTTACTGTTTTAAATGTTTTCAACTTATTAGATGAAGATAGTAACTTAATATATAGATAACTATTCAACATAGCTATAGCTAAATACATAAATTTGGTATACTAAACATAAGGTATAACTTTAGTTATGCCATAATAATTTATACTGGATTAGATATACTATAAATAAATATATACGTTAGCATGCAACCTCCTCTTATCTCGGCTAAATACAATATATTTCTTCCTTCTAATACTAACAAATGAAAAATGCACATACCGTAAACCGGGACAACTTTGCCACTTTTTTACCCTACCTATCTTTTGCTTACTCAAAATGTTCAATAATGCTTCATAATCATCTTAAACCATTATTGTTTAACTCCAGTTTAAGAATATGTGGTAACTTGGTAACTTGAGTAAGAATTTCACTTTTTTTCTTTTTTTTCGCATAAAACCGTGTTGTTAAAGTTACCTGGAAAACCGGGTAACATTGCCAACTGTCTAAAAACCAGTGAAAAACAATAAAGAAACACATGGAAATTGAATTTCATAATTCATATAATGTATTTAAATCATGACATATACATTTCAATAAAAAATAAAAGAAATGAAATAGCATTAAAAAAATCGAACATTCTTGTCAGAAAAGAAAATGTTTCTTCTTTTTCTATGTGAGGAGGTTAAACAATGTACGCAACATTAGCTACGCTGACGGACGCCTCCTCTGGAACACTAGGAAAATGGAAACATCACCCATTGTCTATCTTTCTAAGGTATGAGATCTCTCCATGTCCGTAATAATGGGTGGTTTTGGTAGCATAATGTGTCACACTTTTTTCGCCAAGAACTTAACGATCACAAACATCCAAACCTTCAATTGTCTGAAGCTTTTACCATCTTGGGCTAACTTGATGTTTTCAGTCATTGATGATTGATCATTTTGAGGACCAATGTTCTGCACTAACTCTTCACTGGGTTCTTCAGGTTGCTTGTGTTCTGTATCTTGTTCGGGTACTGTTTCTTCTTCTGGTACTACATCTTGCTCGGATTCTGATTCAGATGTGCCATGCACGGAAAACGCGCGTTTTCCGTGTATAATTATTCCGTGTATTTATCTGTATAATTGCAAAGCCTCCAATTTGAAGAAGGAGTATGAAAGAACCTAGGGAAATGACAAAATTCTAGGTTGGCAAAGTTGTCCCACTCTTCCCAAGATTCCTGGTGCAACTTTTCCAACTACTATTATCACCCATAAAATTAACATTAGATCAAGTTCTAAAAGCGATTTCGAAAGCTTATTGTATATTTTATCAGACAAAATAGGCAGTTTTTCATTACGGTCGGATTTAAAAGTTGAAACGGAACACTTTTTAAGACGTCCAAAATCACCTGTTTCGCAGTTACAAAATATTTTCACTAATAACAACCATAAAACAACTGACAAGACAAAAAAGCACGGTAATAATGTCCTACAATGACTTTTTTGTGAAATGTAAACACTAGCGCCTATTTTAATTGGATCTGCAACTTCTCAGAGCGTCAAACAACATAGATTTCAAATAGTGGCAAAGTTTCATACCGTGTGGCAAAGTTGTCCCGGTTGACGGTAATATTTTATGCAATGACCAAACCTTATACTTTTACACTGTATTTTACACTTTTATGTTAGGATTTAACATTAGTGGATATGTGTTCAAAATTAGTAGACATATGTATATATTTCATAACTTATGATTTACTTATGATAACACTGATTTACTTATGATCATTAACTTATGATAACATTATTCATTTAAAGAAAGACTTAAATAACGTAATTATCTTTCCGTTTATTTGAGTTGCAAATTAGTTTTTAAATAATTTATAATAGATATTTACCTTCTTTTTTTTTCGTGGTGCTTAAATAATAATATTTTTGGAAATATAGGGAAACAAGAATCAGCAATTTGATAATGTGTAAATTTATATAGAACTTTTGCAAATTAGTAACTTTGTAAATTAGTAACTAACAAAAAATTACATTGGAATTAAAACGAAGAAAGGATTCAAATGAAAAGATACCATCAGAACTTTTATGAACGATTATTTGTATTTAAAATATTTCATCTTTGCATTAATATTTATTAATACTTCGTAATATTTACATTTTTCTCCAAAATTATTTTTTATACAAATATAAAAAAATTAAACGATTAAATTATATATGTTTTAATCAAATAAATGAAGTATTTATTAATAAATTCTTCCCATATTTTGATTACATAATTTATTATTTAAAAACAATACATAATTAGCTTTTATTTCCTTGAAAGAAATAAAATTGAGTTTAGAAATATCATGAAACTTTCCACATATTTTGCTATTTAACCAATATCTGAAAAAGTGGGCAACACTTTACGGGGTGATAGAACGCATCTATACGAGCATATTTCGTCATAGAATGTATGGACACACGAGCCGCTAAGTGGCGTTGTAAATGGTATGACACATTCCTACGAGAGATGTTGCCGAAGCTGCTGCGTTCGATTATAACCCCCATCAGGTCGATAATGTGGTTTCAACTCGACGGTGCGGCTGCACACTTTGCCTTGGATGTGCGGAACACTTTAGATGCAACGTTCCCAGGGCGATGGATTGGTCGAGGTGGTCCCATAACTTGACCACCAAGATCGCCGGATCTCTTGTGTTTGGACTTTTCCTGTAGGGCCATATGAAAAGCCTAATCAGCGAGTGCCTAATGGAAACCGATATGGATCTAGTCTCTAGGTTTGCCGTTGTTGTCGGGGATATTCGAGAAATGCCTGGTGTCTTCGCAAATGTGCGTCTGTCGCTATCCGACAGGTGTGAAGCGTGCTTTACAGCTGGCGGAAGATCTTTTGAGCAATTTTTTGAACATGTACATTAATTACATTGCTGTTAATAAATCTTTTTCTGAAGCAATTCCTCTCATTCTTGTGTTAATTCTTTAACTGCGACATTGGAAAACTGCCTTTTAACTTCTCACCGCTTGCGTACCGACCATACATTTTGTGACGAAATTTGCTCGTATAGCTGCGTTCTATCACCCCGTAAAGTTTTGTCCACTTTTTCAGATACACCCTGTATAATATACATCTACTATAACTATATGATTTTTTTTTAATTTGGTTTCTATTTATGATTGAAAGTTTTTAGAAAAGCAATTCTGGTAACTAAAAACTATTTTGTCTCCATGAATTTATGAAAAGTGTAGTTAACCTTTAGTTGCTGTTAGCGGTTTCATAAACCTCTGCCTTTTCCTATTTTCAGAGAGACTAATTAGCAGAATACTAGTGAAATTCCATTTCGTTTATAGCTCGAGATTTCCAAATAGGTTAATTTTAATTGTAATAATCCTAAATGTGTCTTATTAAATATTAGCGTAGTGCACAAAATCCTGAAAGTCTAATCTGTCCATCAAAATTTATATAAAAACAGTATTCTGCCAGTTATTCGATACTTCTATTCATCTTTCAATCAAGCGGTCTCAGTGACCGCTCACATTAGTTTTGAAATAATTCCAGTGATGGTAATTAAGGGTTAACAGAATCCTTTACAAAAAAATGTTACATTAATGCTGAACTTTTAATAGTTAGCCATAAACTTTTGGATAAATTTTACAGTTTTTAAAGTAGAAGGAATATTTCATTATCCTATCTGAAGTATTTGAATTTCAAAACAAATTGATATCTCTATTATTAAAACGCTAAGTGAAAACCAAAATCAGCTTATACAAGATCATTATTTGCCTGTTTAGGTCTGGTGCCCAATAATACGACATTTCTCTATCTTAAATATTATTTTGTCAACAATTACTTTTTTTTATTATCAGCATGTATTAATGATAGCATATATGTCTATAAATTTACTATTTACAGTCCATTTATTTTGAAGAAATTAGTAATTAAAGAAAAAAGATACATAAATCTGTTTACAATTTTGCTGATACTTTTATTTCAACCGTTTCATTCTTTAAATTAAAAAAAAAACCACGGCTACTAGGGCAAACCAATTATTTATGTTAAAATATTAAGAAAAAAGAAATCTGGAAAATTCGTATGTCTATTTAATTCTGTTATAAGACGATTTTTTGCAAAGGATGAAATAATGACACATTCATTAAATTTCAGTAAACATTCATTTTTGTCGTTTGGACAGCTACTTTACATTTTGAAAATCTAAAAGAATTATTTCCACAAAATGTCAAATAAAAATCGCATCTAAAGACATAAACATCATCTTTAATTTGATTTATTTCACGAAAATATTAAAATCATAAAGAAGCGAAGATGTTCGAAATCTGAGTTAATTATTAATCAATAAAAAATGTTAAAAGTTAAACTAACCTTTGAAAAACTGTGTAACACAGTATAATTTCATAAAAAATTGATTTAAACACACTTTTCTGACATTTGCGTTACTTATGTATCAAAGCGTTAGTAATATATATGCTTTGTCATAAAAAGTTTTCTAATAAAATATGTTAATGATTTTTAATATATTCATATAAAAATTATATTTAAAAAAAAGTTATTAAAATTTACACAGCTGTATAATTAAACAGAAAACCTATAAAATATAATATCATCTTCTTAATAACAATAAATACATAACTCTTTAAAAAATGTGTTTTCTATTGAAAAAAAACTGCTATTTGAACTATAAATAAATGATTATACGTTTTGTTTCCAAGAAAACGAATATCCAATCATGTTTTGAGATACATATACATGTCAAAAAATAAATAAATAAATAAAAATAAACAAAACGGACTTTTATCCAAACTACATGTTTCGATGATCTTTGATTCATATATTATGCGCATTTTTATACTTCATCCTGTTTGCTTTAAGTTCGCTTTCTAGAAGAATAAATAACGTTTTCTAAGAATTTGAATAAATGTTTCTGATATTATTATCTTTTGAATTTCAGTGTATTTTCGAAAATTTTACATAAAAATACAGATTGGGGGAAATGATTCAGTAGAAAACTTGCGTAACTACATCAAAATAAAATGTTTCTCCGATTTTTGAAAATTTTCTGTTAAAGTTGATTGATTATACTAGGGTAAGATATATTATTATTTACAATATGGACCTATAAAGCTCATTTTCATCTGCATGGCGCAATAAAAATTGAAACTTTTTTAAAGCGACTTCTCTTGTATACCTGAAATAGATATAGATGACCAGGCAAGTTGCCAATGGTTTAAAAGTAAGCTAAATATGTTTATCATTTGCGAAATTTTGGTCTCCAATTTAAGTACTTTATATAACCTCACCTTTTAATATAATAAATTTGACACTGTATTAAGATTTAAAAATACAAAGCAAGGCAATGATGTCGTTTTAAAAGTGTTGCCAGGTGCTCTCAAAGTTGCAAAGAAAACAAATTAATGACTTAGGTCCTTTAGAATAATGTAGAGGACTGGGAACGGCGCCATAATGTTGAACACAGCAAGAATCCAAAATTAAATCGGGGCCTTGAAATTATACAAACCTCGAAAAAAAACGAATCTCAGTTTTGGGTACCCGCTACCCATGGCAGAGTACACCGGCACGGGCTGCGCAACCTCCGACACGTGTCGCCGCTGCCTGCGGTTCCGTATAGCAGGCGTGCTGAGCATGCACTGCAAAATCGTTTAGTTCCATCTTCCACGGCCAGAGGCGAACTATGCTCTAACTGAAAGAAACTCCGGATAGTGCATTCACTGCATGTGGCACCGTACAGCAAGCGTGCGCTGCAAAATATTTTAGCATTAACGTGATATTTACCGTGACCGAACACCCCTTTTACTCTTCAAAATTTAACCAACAATCTTTAACATTAAAAAATCTCGTTAAAGTTTCAAACAGAAACAAAATGGCGCCTTTTTTGGTTTGACTTTGAAATATATTAACTTTCGTTTCGGGAAGTAAATAAAATGACGTGCTGTGAAGCAGAAGTAAATTCAATACGGCCACCGATTCCGTCTGGGTCAATTTGATAATGTCTGGTTAGTTTTTTTTGCAAATATTAAGAAAAGTTACCGGCCGATTTTCACAATATTTAAATTTTCGAAATCCGAAAAAAAACAGGGAGCGACATAAGTTCGTTAAAACTTTAAAAATTCATTAAAGAAGAACCAATTATGATAAAAAAGTTGCGGTTTGCAGGAATGGAATTAGAGGGAAATCGGATTTTTTTAATAAAAAAACAGTTGAGATTCAACAAAATTACCGATAGATAGCGCTGGCATGCATAATATGAAGCAGATGTCGAGGAGGGCCTTCCAGTTCGGGACCATCTTCCAAACTATCCGTTTTTCGAAGCGTCTGACAAGCTTCAGTATCCTAGCACATGAAACGGGCCCTTTTCTCGTCTTGAGTCCTTTTTCCATGTGGAATTCTTCCATGCTCCGGTACATGATTCCCTGTTTTCTTAAAAAAGCTTAACCAACAACGCTTGATCTGGTAACGATAGCATACTGCCGACATCAAAAGAATAATCAATGTGCCTTGAAAACTTTTCATTTAATTTTTTGGGCGCAATTTAAACTTACATCCCATGAACGAATTTCGCTCACATCTACAGAATAAGCATCAGCCATGGTCAAATGTATGTTTTGCTGAATATTTTCACATAGTTATTTTCTCATTAGCTCTTTTCTCGGAAAATACAGAGGGGTTTAATTTGACTGAATTTTGCTGCCTGTCATTCGAAACTGTTTTCGACAAAAATCTGGAGTAACGCCAAAACTCATCAAACGATTGCCTATCTTAGTAACATTTGGTAAAATGTTGCCAAATTTGGCGCTGAAGGTAGATCAATTGCCAACTTTGCGATGACACATTAACTTGGCGAAAATAAAAGATTCACAACACATTAACCTATTTTTTTCACCTACTAAATCTTCTGTAATTGAGATATTTGATCGATAAGACTTTTGATTGGTAAACATACAGTACAATATTTCAAGCAAAATATAAAAGAATAGATTTTTTTTTTAATTTTAGCATTTCCACTTTCTTAAAGACTGCATATCGTAGGATTACTTTTTACCAGAGGCTGGTTATTTTGAATTTAAACTCATTTCTAATGCAAATAAAATTTTAAATTATGAATAGCTATAAATTAGCAAATCATTATTTTACTAAAACAATCAACTAAGCTATTAAATAAAACGGCCCAACACAAGAAATATGCAATTAATCTCTCTGCCGGCTTGTCTGTCCATGTACGATTTAAATATCTAAATATGCTCTTAAATCTAAGAATTTTAAATTTGTTATTGAAGTAAAGTGGTATTACAGTATATTTCCCCTCAACGATGAATAATGAACAAGTTTTCAACACTCGAGTATATTGAAAGTCCGAGGGTTGGCACAAGAAGGGCGCAGGGGAAAGAGCCCTCTCGTGCATATATATATAAAATGCATGTACCTAACAATAATTTCTAAAAAGAAATCTGCTTAAGCTTTAACCCATAACAAATACCCATATAAATATTGTAATATTTTAATTTATTTTTTCAGGTTACAGCAGGGCTTGTGTACTTCATGTGCATTCTGAAATGTTTTCCGAAGGTGAGAACGGTGGCTAACCCCAAAAAATGAGACACTTAAACTTCAAATTCAAAAACCCAGAATCCTTCAATCCGTGAATTTCATCAAAATCGCCACTGTTTTAGAAAAAGCTAGTTTGTACATACAATTGTACAAGAATTGCCTGTTAAATTGTACATGATTAATACTTTAAAATAAACATTCATTGAAAAATATGGGGGAAAAAAGACATATAAAAAGTTAAAATTTCAGTGCAAATTCACCTTGTTTAATAACTAAAATTCATAGAGATACAACTAAATGTAAATATATTGCTTGAAGGTGCGTAAAAACATACATAAAATATTTAAAAGCACATTAATGTCCTTTTAAAAATTCAAAACATTTTCAACCGAACTACTCGGTCAACATCAGTGAAAAACTGATATAGTTTAACAGTTTTTCACTGATGATGACAGAGTAGTTCGGTTGAAAACGTTTTGAATTTTTTAAAAGGACTTTAATGTGCTTTTAAATATTTTATTTATGTTTTTACGCACCTTCAAGCAATATATTTACATTTAGTTGTATCTCTATGAATTTTAGTTAAAAAAAGACATGTTGAAACTTTTTTAAATTATATTATAAAATAGTGCATTGGTAAAAGTTGTATATAAATAAATAACTCACTTCAATTTTATTATAATTCTTAGACAACTAAAAATAACACATAATGGAATGTTTTAAAAACATATTAAAATGTTAAAGTCAAGATACATGACTTAAAATAAAATTGATACCTCGTCACTCGAATACAATTAGTTCCAAATAATTATATGGCAACCTTATCAAATTTTACAATAAGAAATAATGAAAATACGATCAATTGGTTTCCACCACGAAAGTTACTTCCTGCATTTATCTGTTTTAAAGTATACAGTGTATAATACAATACATTAAAATAAAGAAACGCATTATAGTACTTTACATTACACGAGACAATGACACTTTCATAACATTTTAATAAAAGACTAAGAATACCCATACCTATACCTTCATTGATGAAACTTTGGAAGACTTAAGATTAAGTAAAAGGAAGGAAGTGAAGTCATTCTTATTTGTTCATATAATTAAGACAACTAAATTAACTCGCTTTATTTTAATATTCAAAATGCATAGAATTCGTTATCACCGGGATCGCTATGTCGCATGTACATGGGGTTTGTGCTCCTGAAGAAGGAAAAAGGGTAAAAAAGAAGAAATAAATAATAAAAATCAAAAGATTCTTTAATATCGCTGTACATGAATCTAAAAATCTCACTGTACGTTATGTCTGTGTACTTTTCTTCCAAGAACAACAGTAACAAATAATTCGATCGCATTTTCTACTTTTTTCAATCGGTCAATTTATCAACGACACTCTCACGTAGCGTTAAAAAATTGCACGTTTTCTCCGTAAGTTGTGCGTTTTTCAGGCTTTTTGTACGTGTTGTATGTTTAAACTTTTCCCGTACGAAGATTTATTTCGCTTTAAAAAAATAAATGACTTTTATAATTTCATGAATTTTATCAATTTACCGTTTCAATTTGCTTCAGAATTTTCACTTTTGCTGCACATTTTACCACAAAAATATGGCTACAAAATTAATTAAACAACGATGTTAGAATAATGTAATACAAATGCAGTTGTAAAATAGCATTTATAATAATTAATTAACAAATTGTTTTTAATAAAAATTCGACATTATTGGAAAATTCAAAAAAATTCATCAAGATGTGGAAAGTGACGGTAGTTTGATAAAACAAAAACTAACTAGTGTCAATTTGATTCTTACGTTTTTTAAAGAGTAAATCTGGCAACCCTATTCTCACTACTCATTAACCGTACCAAGTTTCTCTCGAACGAATTGTTTCAAATTCGAACTGTTCGACAACTGAGAAGTTCGAGAATTGAGATTCCACCGTATAAAGTTCGAATAAATTTGAAAAGAATATGTTTTATTTCTATAAATAATATTTTAAGAAAGCTTTTTTCATATTCCTTAGCTTTGATTCCCTATCTCTTTGATCCCTTAGCTCTTTGATTTTTGAAGCATTATAAAAATTTGTTCATCAGATTAACTTGAATTTTGAAGAAATTCCGAAATATTTTCTCTCAGCTCGCCAAAAGATTATGATAAATTTATTTGCCTATCATTTTCTGACGAGTTATTAACTTTTAAAAGTATTTGAGATTTATCTTGAAAATAACGTTATAATTTTTCACCCACTTTACTTAAGATAGTAAATTATTCGTTTATCGTTATGAAATCTTAGGAAATTTATGCGTTGTTGATTTTAGTATGTTCTGTTCAATAAGAACACATCTAGTGAAAATCAATTCAATCGAGCATGTATTTATCAAGCATTATAATAAGATGCTCTACAACATAAATACTTCGTGATCTTATTTAATCAACTAATGTATACATAATACATTCATAACATTTGCGTATATATTCTGAACATTGTGTTTTCAATTAATAAATTAATTAATAGTTAATAACAAGTCATTTGACATATAGTTAGTGTGCGAGTTAGTAGTATTACAGTTATTATATTTTACTTTTATTAATTATACTCTTTGAAAGAATAATATTTAATTTTAGTTTCTCAGGCAGTATAAAATAAATGGTACGCGCTAAAATTTTAGTATTTGCCTCATTTTGCATTATTGTGCTGTCCTCTAAAAAAAACCCAGTGTGAAATGTTTTCTAAAAAACCCACCCTAGTATTTTATCAAATATTTCACTGATGTCAATTTTTGGTTTTGTACCGTTTCTATACACCATTTGCAACAGTAAAAGCATTTGATAATGCCTAAGGAGTGTTTATTTAGCTTTAAAAGAACTTAATATAATAATGCAGAATTTTGGCAAAATATGAGCTTCATTTTCACATATTTGCTTGTTATAATACGTTTTGTTAGAATGATGTACATCAATTTTGAAATGTTTTTATGTTAAACCATTAAAATGTGAATAAAATGTTACATTTCCAGCGGATTATGTCATGTAGGCCTCGGCTGGCAACCTTTGAAAATGGAGCTAAAAAAACCCATACTGGAATTTTAAAAAAAACCCAATTTTTTTTTAATAAATAAATGATAAAATATACAAATTTTCTTAAAAAGACATTTATTTTTAAGGGACATAATTAAATTATGTAAATTTAATGCATATTGAAAGCACTTCTAAGGATTTTTTTTTTTTAGTATGTCATAAAAAAATCCATTATTGCAAAAAAACCCCATCAATCTTTTTTACACACAGATACCCTTCACTTGTATTTTACACATTATTTTGATGTTTTCAAACTTTTATTTATTTTATTTTATTCACTTTTTAAACTTTTTAATGCAAAATATTTTACTTAACGTAGGAATAAGTAATATAGATGCATAGATGCTATTTTTTACTATTTCTCTTCTAAGCATACAGATGCGCTGTAATTTTGTGTAGTTTTGTGCAAAACACAGTAAGTGAATTGCAAAATATCATTTTGTCTTTCGCATAAAAGGTAAAACTTGAAATCTGATGCATTCCCCCTTTTCTATGTAAAACAAAATATACCACAGAAGAAAATCATAATACAATTCAGGAAGGAAGTGGCAGCAATTTAATCAGCAAATCTTCTTTCAAGAACAAGAGTGTACCCTTTCTGTGTCATCGATGAACTTCATTATCTTTGCTTTATCATCTGAGAAGGTAAAGCCAGGGTTGTAATTTTGATCAGTCCAGGATTTGATTAACCAGGATTGCGGTCAAAACTGGTTTTAACCATTTAAAAGTTGCCAAATTTGCTTCAACCACTCAAAAATAATCGAAACTCTATTAAAAAGACATTTGAAATTTTTGGATTTCATAATGCACTTGATGAATTGTTGTGCAAACTCTTCAGCAATAAAGATAATTGTCAAAGTTTGATCTGTGTTAGCCTTAATACAAAAAAAAAGTTGTTACTTGATAAGTAATGCATGTTGTATTAAATTTATTTTAATAAAATAAATTTTAATCGCTTTTTTCAAATCAAAATGAGTCTTAATTACTGATGATCAAAACACATTTTGACCAGGAAAGTTAAAACTGTTATTTTCCATGTTTAAACCAATACAACCCTGGGTAAAACGAAGACTAATAATATTAGGTAAAATTCAAAATTGGGAAATTTCATTAGTGGCCAGTAGTAGCAGTTTTATAAGTGGCCACTATCTTTAAACTAGTGGCCACTTATTTAAAAGTGTTAAACAGTAAACTTTTGTTAAAATTTTTATTAGTATTAATCTAAAATTAAATAGCCTAAATAAATATGTTAATCTAAACATATTTCAACCAGCAAAAGTAGAATCCTTGATAAAATGCAAGAAAATTTTACTCTCTTCTTGTGGGAAAAAGTGCATTAAGGTGGTCGCTGATAGACGTAATTAGATATTAAAGGGGATGGAAATTTATTTGGTTTCAAATATGGGCTAAATGTTCAGATATGACAGTATGACTTGATACTTGCAGTCCCTAGGGTTACTGCATCCATGGCAGGAAAAAGTGAAAGCATTAAAAATCTGCATATGCACATGTTGAAGACATGTGATTAGTAAAATAAGATTTTGTGTGGCAATGTTGCCAGACGTTCTGGAAACATTAGATATTTTTTTTTTCTAGATTGACACTCATCAATTTAATAAAACACAAACTACAGCTCGTACAAGATGTAAGGAAATAATAAAGATGAGTGTTTCAGTTATTACACAAAAATAAATAGATGAATTGTTAAAATCACACGAATCTCCAAGCACTTAACAGCATTATAATCACTATTTTTTGCATAAAAGATATTCAAAAACAAGCAATTGAGAATGAAAGTACTACTACTAGGGAAGATGGCAGTCAGGAAAGTAATAAATCTTTATGGAGCTCAGATTTATCAGATGCAGATCTGCATAATACAAAAGAAGCCGCAATTTTGAACACCGCAAGTGATATTACCGATAATAAAGACAATGATTTATTCTTTTCTGAACAAGAAGATGAGAAGTTACAATGGGGCCAGTAGGGGATTATTAAATAAGATGATTTAAAGTTTCATGTTATTATTACTGAAGAAGTAAATGATGATCGTCAAATAAATTGCTTAATGTCAACAAAAATTAAGAGTACTCAAGTTTGAATCTAATGACCATATTATTCAGAACAAAAGAAACCAAAATGTGGCTATTACTGATGCTTCTCCGTTAACAAACTCTCAAAGATTTTACAAATGCTGTTTAATAATTTTCATCTTAAATTTACTGAAGATGTATGCAGAGAAATGTGAAAAGTCTGGAGCGAATTTACAAATAATTATGTTTTGCATTTTGCATTTGAAATTCCTTCAATTTACAAAAATAATAAAATATTAAATTTTTTTTTGCATAATTGTGATTTAAAAATAAATTATAATGAAAAAAATATTTTGCTGTCAAATAATTTTATTTCCAAGTATTTTTACATGTGGTTTTTTTTAGGTAACATGGGTTTTTTGGGGGAAAAAGTGGGTTTTTTTCAATTTCTTGCTTAATTGGATGTCATTTTGTAACATATTGATAGAATGAAAAATGCTCAGCATTAAAATCTCAGTCAGAACAAACCGTGAAAATATAGTAATTTTTAATTTTTTTGTATTCCTTATTAGATTTTATATAAAGATAAATTCAAAAAATGTTTTTTTAGAAGACAGCACAATACTATATCGCGTACTTTCAGAAAAAAGCACAGTAAAGTCCTTCTATTAGATACATGACATTATATGACGTGTCAGAAGAAAAATGATGACAGTCCAGATTTGTGAAATATGAGAGAAGAATCTATTTTTAGATTGAGGAGTGTGATATTTTTGACTAACTTTAATTGTGACAAAAATGAAGCTGAATCTTTGAAAAACTTGGCTAAAATGAATGGGGAATAACGCTAAAAGTCGATTCTGTTAAAAGAAAAATCGATGACTAACTATAATCTGACTATAGGTGACTACCATCTTTCCATACAGTGCGTAAAAATGACTTGTTAAAATATTGTTCATACGTAATTTCTTTTTGTAGTAACAAGAAAGAAAAAAATGCATTGAAAAAAAATAAAAATAAAAGTATCTTTTTTAAAGTAGATATTTTTAAAGATAAATTATGATAGAATGTTGAATTGTGGGGTAAAGAGTGGTGTGAGAAGTGTTTAAAATTGCCATTATTTTTACCTGGGTTCGAAAACGTAAATATATCAATTTTCTCGGAAATCTGTCAAAAATTGTAGATTTTCTTAAGGAGCATACACACACACCTTAGCATATGCATAGATAGGGTCAAGTTTTTGTCTGTTTATCGTGATAAAAAAAATCATAATTCATTACCAACACTTTATGCAAATGTTTTTATGTAACACGAAATACCGAAATTCTAATGATTTTTTTAAAATAAAATTAATACTAAGAGAAGGCAATGTTTCTTTCTTCGAGATTATTCAAAACACTTCACTTTACAAAGAGTTATTTTCAATAAATGTCCTTTGACATTATGAGTAAAATGTCAATTTAATATATGATATTAGATATATGGGAATACATAACATAAATATCTAAAATCTAAAATTACTGATGTATAAAAAATCTACAGCAAATTAACTTAATGTGAAATGTTGCAGAAATTGATTTTAATTTTACAGATTTTTTAATAAAATCATCATAAAATCACGCACGTTCTTTTAGATTTTGAATGCAGAAACTATTTTACATTTTATTCTTACAAAAATTAAATATATGTAAAAAAATTAAATAGATTTTATATCTTAGAATTAAATTTTTTTGAAATAATTAAAAATTTTTTGATTCAGTGACATTTAAATATAAAGCAACGCAAAAACCGAGTTCGCTTTAAAAAAAATTCTAACATTTATGAAGTTCAAAAGCAGAAAAATTATGGGTAGACACTCAGTAGAGAAATTTAATAGAATTCTTTTAAAAATAATTTTGCTTTAATGAATTTTGTCTTTTAGAATGTTTTTATAACTTATAATTGCTTTTCAATATGCAAAAGAAGAAACAGGTTTTATCAGAAAATAAAGATAATTTGTTTTGGACTGATTTCAAACAAGATTTGTTTCCTCAAATGGTTTGAAAGCTGTTTTCATTTCAGTTCACTTAAAAATTCATAAAACGTGTTTTTTATAATTAATATCTAAATACTAGAAATTATATCTATTCACTTAAACATATTGTTTAATTATTTTCAATATTAATATTTTTAATAACAGAATTAACATTAGAGTATCTAAAAATTTTTATGATATACATAAGTTATATTTATTCATAATTTTAGCTTATTAAGAACATGTCTCATACCATTATGTACATATTGTTTGTTATTATTTTCCTAACGTGCTTTCAATTTTTTAACATTTTAAATAATAGTAACCGATAAACGGAAAATACAGGGTGAATCTAAACTCTTGGGCAAAACGAAGGGTCTCAAACGTTTTCCGAAGGAGATAGGCACCATTAAAGTTTAGGGTCCAAAATTTAAAATAATTATAAAAAACGAAAAAATTGGTCGATTCGTTTGCGGCTTTCGCTAAAACTATTCTTTATGTCAGTATTTTCTTAAAAATAAATTTCAAAAAATGCCGATAGAGGGCGCTTTAGACTTTGGAGTAACGAAAAACTATTTTTAACCGTTATTTTTTGTATCTCATTAAATGCTTTCAAAAAGCTTAGACTTAAACGTAAATTTTGGGCTCAAAATATGAATAGTTGCGAGTGATTAAGTAGCGCAAATTAAACTGCGTTCAGGAGTTTAAATTTGAAACACCTCCCTCCCCTCCCCCCACTCCTGAACACAGTTCAGTTATTCCCGATCTTGGTGTCGTAGACCAGGCAGAAACAATATGAGTTGTAATTTCCTAACTGGACGAAAAATGTCCGGGCCAGGATTCGAACCTGGGATCTCTTGAAGCTGCCATGCTTTACCAACTGAGCTATCCCGATTGAATCTGGAGGGCATAATTCATCCAGTTCATGCCGGGATAGCTCAGTTGGTAGAGCATGGCAGCTTCAGCTTAGAGATCGCAGGTTCGAATCCTGGCCCGGACATTTTTCGTGCAGTTGGAAAATTACAACTCATATGATTTCCTTACTAATCTGAATAATTGTGTTAAAATTAATCCAGGCAGAAACTACTACCCCCTACACGTAAAATAAACGATAAAGTAATGACAAAATTAAATAGAAAATTCATTCATAACACACATGAGCAATTTCTCGGCGTAAAATAAAAAGAAACAATTTTATGTATGCATGTAGTGCTCAATATGAATGAAGGTTGACACGTAGAAAATGGTACACGCATGACGTTCGTGAGGAATCCCAAAAACTGCTCAAAAGAGTGCCCAACAGCAACGATGCAGGCCTCACGCCGCCGGCGGAGAGAGTTGCTAACATTAGTGAATACCCCGCGCATCTCCCGGATATCGCCTAATACGACGGCAATCCTCGCAACCAGGTCGGAGTCGGAGTCGACGGTAAAAAATAGTTGTTCATTACTCCAAAGTCTAAAGCGCCCTCTATCGGCATTTTTAAAATTTATCTTTGAAATTTATTTTTTAAATAATTTTTGTATTCAATTTTGTCATCCCTCTATCGTTTATTTTACGTGTAGGGGAGAGTAGTTTCTGCCTGGTCTACGACACCATCAAGATCGGGAATAACTGAACTATGTTCAGGGGGGGGGTTCAAATTTCAACTCCTGAACACAGTTTGCGCTACTTAACCACTCACAACGATTCAGATTTTGAGCTCAAAATTTAAGTTTAAGGCTAAGCTTTTGAAAGCATTTAATCAGATACAAAAAATAACGGTAAAAAATAGTTGTTCGTTACTCCAAAGTCTAAAGCGCCCTCTATCGACATTTTTTAAACTTTTTCTTTAAAATTTATTTTTAAGAAAATACTGACATAAAGAATAGTTTTAGCGAAAACCGCAAACGCTGGTAATTTTTCCGTTTTTTATAATTATTTGAAATTTTGACCCTAAACTCTAATGGCGCATATCTCCTTCGGAAGACGTTTGGGACCCTTAGTTTCCTATTTAATATTGTGTGTCTTGATGTGTACTATCACCCTTTAAAGTTTTGCCCAAGAGTTTAGATTCACCCTTAATTAATAAACGAATACCTATTGATAAAATTTTCATAAGACACTTAGGGAATCCTTATTTACAAATATGACATAGAAGTAATCTGGTATAGATTTTTTTTTAAAGCATAGATATATTTCGTGTCCTAAACCTATGTAGTTACTAACACCTGTACTTTCTGGTACTTACTGTATAAATTGGTGTGCAATAAATATTTATGTAGTATACATATGAAACTGAACTACTATGACCGAACAAAGCAGAATTTCAAATCTTATAAGTGCATAAAACATTGAAATTCTGAAGAAAAATATCTTAATTGTAATATTTCAAAAAATATTTATAACTTTTTATAAGAGATTAATTTGGTTATTCTACTTAGAGTATATTCCAGTGTATAATGCGCTCCTATAAATAACTCGCATCTACAATTGGAGACTGTATTTTTCTATTTTTAAGTATATTTGTTGTATTAAATGCAGTTTCTTCTCTCTCTTTTTTTTTTTTTTACGAAACCTTCATGTGATATGTAGCACAAAAATACAATAAAGAGCATTACAAAGTATAATAACCAGTGCAAACATAGAGAAACTAAACAAACGAAAAGTGAGGACATACGCTACTGTTTTCTTTTAACATGTTAAAAGAAAACAGTAGCGTATGTCCTCACTTTTCATTTGTATCGACTTTCAACGTTCTTCCCCATTAATACCTATTTTAGCTATGTTTTTCAAAGATTCACCTTCATATCAATTTTCTTGAATCGTATTCTCGTTCATTCAAATTATCAAGCGTTCCTCTCTTGTCCATTAATATAGAAATATAAATTCTTATACTTAACTTTTAAGCTTTCATTTTTATACCTAGTGTATAACGCGCATCTGTAAATTTGGATCAATTTTCTTGTTTCAAATCTGCGCGTTTTACTCCGAAATATATCATATATCAAGTTGCTGGTAATGGGATGTGAAAGAAATCTAAAAAAAAACTTTTCAAGTAATTTTATCTACCTCCAAACATGAACATTATTCTTCATTCGAAAACAATATTTAGTCACAAACGTTATTGTCACTTACAAGGTTATACAATGCTTCTAATAAATACTTCAAAACATTTGACAGATAACTCACTGATATGTATTACTGAATGAGCTCCATCCATCATCACAAACATCCTGAGAATTTACGAGTCATTAAGCTTCAGAGAAATCCCCAAGCTCGGAATTAGTCAATCCGAAAAAAATGAATTGAGCGCAAATATGTCACGATCAAAATATTAGCTATGCTTAAAATGGATAATAAAAAAAGCACTTAAGGTAATTCAGAGAAATGTATTGAATTTATTGCCTAAATGTAAAAATAACAATATATATATATATATATATATATATATATATATATATTGACAATAAAATTCTTTTAATACAGATATTAAATTGTTTAGGTGCAACGTTTTGTTTACAAAGTAACATTCATTTAAACTTACGTTAAATGTGTAATACCCATTTTGAACAAAAAATTTCACACATTTCACTTAAATGCTTTGTCTACATTTTTAACTAAAAGATTTCATTGAAGAGTTTACATTTTTTTTGTAATAATATTATTTTATTTATTTGCTGCGTAAAATTTAATTATTTAATTGACATGATATATAAATATAGTTTACCTCAAACTATTTTAGTGTATGTATTTTAATTAAACATAGTTAAAAAGAACTGCTTGCAAGTAAAAATATATTATTTATAATAACTTTATTTAGTTATTGATATTTGTATTATTTGTTTATAATATTTAATATTTATTTATATTATTAATTTATATTATTTAATATTTATTTATTTATATATTAATATTTTTATGTTATTTATTTATTTATCATTTTAAATATTTTTATAATATTATTTATAATAACGCCTTGAAAGTAAAAAGCACTTTAAAAACTACACCATTACAAGGTATATTTAAAAAGTTGTTTTCCATTTTAGAGAAACTAATAACAAAAGCACTGAACCAGAAAAAAACCCAACGTTGTAGATAACAAAATCTCTTTTAATCAATTAAACATTAACTTTTATATATATATTTCTTTTTTATGTAAGTTATATTTTAAAGATTTTGAAAATAGAATTTCATTATACAAATTTTAAGAGAATTAGAGTTTTGAAAACAAATAATTATGAAGAAAACTATTAAATCTACCAAAATAATTGAATGTTCTTTTTTTAACGCCTACAACATAGTTGAAAAGTTTTTATGACTTCGGTTTTTGTAGCCGTTTGTCTGTCTGCCTGTCCGTGCACTGTACGTCTAACTCACGTACATCTACTAGGATTACCACTAACTTGGTGATGTTACTGAGGTGTACCATAGGACATTTTCTATTGAAAATGGAATGTGCAGCATTTGTAGTTTGTGTACAGGGATGCACAAAATAATTTGGTTACATTTTGATATACGAGGAAAAATCATTTTCAGTGAAGTTTTTTTATACACTATTTCAAACATACTAAATTGATACACAAGGTAACAATAATTAAAGTGATAGTATTCCTTTTGTTTGTAGCGGCATCTAATTGCAAGAATGAAACGAAAATTTCTAGGATGATTAAAGAAGACGAGATATGAATAATTCTGACAAAAATAGTCAATGACAAAGTCAGCTCTAGGGAATATGTGGCTCTTTTTCTTTCGTGGAATCCTTAGCCCACTGTCTTGTATAATCATCCTACAAAATATGGCTCCATTCTCGGAATTAGATCGCAATTCAGAACCCACTGAGTCCGATTCATTATGGCGACGTTGTACGTTATGGTGGTGCAATGCAACATTCTTTCTGTAGAATACTTTGCATTTATCATCCATTTACAGAGCCACACAAATGATTTAATTTACATTATGGCCTATGTAGAAATTCATTTTCAGTCTATTTTCAAAATTTTATACTATTTCAAACATAATGCAATGGATGTGCATTTCTAAGGTGCGTTGCAAGATGCTTCCTGCTGAATATGGAGTGCATAGCATTTATTTGTTTATTTACAGGGACATTAAAAAGAATTCGGTTACAGTACTTTCTATCATCGATAATAACTGTAAGTGAGTTTTCAGATGCGGTATCCATTTTAAAGGTTTTTTTTTTATTTTAGTACATTACGTGGTGTGTATAAATTCTAAAGCTTATATACCGGGGTGGACAAAAAAATTTGTAATCCACACTGTGTATGGACGTGAAATGCTTAGAGGCATTTTTTAGTTGTGTTATGCATTTTCTAGCTTAGCTATATCTAGCTAGTATATACTAAGATATGTTTGTATATAAATAAATTCAAATACTGTGTTACGCAAAAAAGTGAATACATTGCAGTCTATGGATGGTAATTGTTGGAAGTGGGATTTAAGTTGTGTAATGCGCTTACTAACTGAATTAAAATCTAGCTTAATGTGTTGTATGTATAAAAATCTATAGATCATATACAGGGCTGCAGAGAATATTTCAAGTCGTCATTTATGGGTGGTAAATGCTGAAAAACTATTTCAAATGTCGTTTGCATTTTCTAAATTGTTTATTTAAATATTTCTTTTTACCTTATTGAATAGTAGAGTTTTTTTATAGTATTCTGAAGCTGATGGTTTTGTTACGGCAGGTTATCTGCGCGAGGGATATAGGCCGAAGGGACAAATTCCGCCCGTGGGGGTCTTTCTAAGGGATCTTAACACGTATTTACGAAAGCTAAGCAAGGTTCGAAGAAAAACATGGGAAACTCCGAACAGTTAAGCGGATGGTCACGACATGGGTTTGAGCGCATCACGTCCCATCTAACAGCTTTGAGAGCAGAAAATCTCAGCCAATAGTGGCAACACAGTATTCCGGAATTGTTGGAAAGTGTTTCATAATTTATGCGTGGCACCTGACTTTTTTTTTCTTGTTTAAATCTTAGAGAGAGAAATTTGGAAATATTTTTATGATAAAAAGCTTGGTTTTAAATACAAAATATTTAATTTATTTTTTAAGTACCGCAAAATAGACAGGGTGTATAAATCTGATTGAGGACTTTTTTCAATGGCAAGCTTGAGATACTCTTTTTAAACGAACATTTATACGAATGCAATTAAAGTATACAAGATTCACAATTTCATCCTGAGTAATACTGCTAAAATATATTACAACTGTTAAAAATATTTCACCCCTTTTCATCCCGTTTTCAAGTCCCCTACGGACGACACTCCCCTCGCCGGCCTATATCCCTAGCGCAGATAATCAGCCGTAACAAATAACCAAATACCAACCATCTTCAAGTGTATTAGAGTTTTATATTAACTGGAAGTGAAAGTGTTTCCTTTGTTTTTTATTTATATTATTATTATGTTTTCATTATCCTCATTTTTGTTTAACAAAATTCCACATTTATTATGTTTCGAAAATTAATTAAATACGTATTTAATTCTGTACAAAAACATTAAGTGAGAAAAAAATAATTAATAAATTTTTATCTTTATAACAAAGGAAATGTATATATTTTTTTTATTTGAATACTAACTAGCTTAAAGTTTTAAATAATATTTTTAATATCTTTTTGCAGAAAGTAATGTTTCTAATTAATAATTAGTTCTTCTCGTAACGCTTTCATAAAAAAAAAACTATCAAAAAATATGCTTAATCTCGGAAAGTTTTTTGTAAAGAATCAATGTTATTATTAATATCATTTTAGAGAATAATCTTTTAAATAAAAATCAATATACTGTAAAAAAAAAATTATACTTTTCTTATTATTTTAGGAATGATTTGCTATGAATGATTTTTCTATGTATTTTTTAATATAAAATTAAACATAATAAATTTATACTTTTTAAAACTGTTATTGAGAATTTTTCGCTAAAATGTTTGGTAAAACGGAGCACCGCCGTTAGGTGGGTCAACCGCGTACCGAAGTTCAGGGAAACTTTTAACGAGCAGATCAGGATGAGTCCTGTGTGCTCTATGCACGGTGTGGTTACCACCACCTGCGCATCAACCCCATTCTCCCAAAAGATTGACAACTTAGTCATTGAGACAGCATACGATGGTAGGACCCATGCCTTAAGGAGAAACACCACTTAACATTTGGGGATATGCCAGGAGCTTCGTAATCAAGACACTCATAAGGCAACTGGGCCCTAGGCCTTAAGCCAGGTTTCTCGAGATCGTACTTACTGTACCGACGCTACGGTAAGTGAAAACGCGAAAGAAGCAATGGATGCCATCATGATTCTATGGAACATTTTTGAAAGGGAAGTAAGTTTTAATGATTATTTTAGACAATATCCTTGAAATTGGCACTCTGGAAGATTTCAGTCGCCATTTGACACAAAAAAGTATAACATCATTTTTTTTCAAAAATAGTAATTAACTATTACAAGTCATTTTTAATTTTCTAAAATGTTTAAACTAAATCTTATAAAACTATTCCATATTTTTTATGCATTTTTGAATTAAAAAAATTTAGACAATTAAATAATTTATAAAAGCTTGTATAAATAAAAAAAATATCACATTACAATGTTTGGTATTTTTTAACTGAATTAAAAACAAACAATATTAGCAGCTTTAAATTTAACGACCATTCGAATTAACGTCTTATTTGCAGATGTTCCATAAAGGTCGTTAAATTTCGAGTATTATATATTTATATATTACTTCGTTTATTTGTGTGTATCGTGTTTTTCAATTATTAATGAAATGTAAGTTTGATACATATTTAGAAACCTGTCGTAGATAATTACATTTTGTACTGCGGGTAGAGTTTTTTTTTCGATCTTTTACCTGTGTGTTTTAATGTTAATGTTTGGATATTTATCTTTAAAATTTAATTTTTTCGAGTTAATAGATTAACACTGTTTGTTGATCGTTAGTATAAAGCTACTTTTCAGTATATGCATTTGAGAATTCATATTTTTAATGAAATATATTTCTTTCATTTGTGTGAACTGCTATTGAGCCTTATATGCAATATTTTTCATACTTAAACATTTAATATATATATATTACATTTTCACATTAATTTTTCATCAAATTAAATAAGCTGTAAAAATGTAACAATGTTTTCTTTATTAATTGCTTAAATTTTAACAGATTGGGACAATTTTATCCCTTAGAAGTACACGAAATCCTTTTTTTTCTAGTAACAAAAAACAAATTCACAATCTTATTATCAAAAACAAAACTGAAAATGAACAAATGAATGAGTAAATTCTTTCATTTCCTTTCTCTTCTTTTTTTAATCTTTGGCAATAAGACATCAAACTATTTTTATTACAGTTAACCTATTTTAAAACATATAAAAATGTATTAATGATAACAATATTTTCATTTTAAAATGTACTATTTCAAGGAAATTTCAAATACATTGTAAATGCACAAAACTGTCTTTTTTATGGGTTATATTATAAACGAATTAAATATTTTTATTCTTTAAAAATACATTTTTATTTGACTTTTCTCGTATTAATAGAATAATATCAACGTTTTTTAGAAAAGATACATTTTAAAAATGTTCTCGAAAGAATTAATTGAATAAAAGAATAAGTAAACAGGTTTAATCTCTCTCTTTCCAACTTTAGCAATAAAATTAGTAATGCTGTTTATTTTACAAACACCATTTATAATTTCGGTAGAATATAAACAATACTTCAGGAAATTATTTACAAAAATAAACAGTTCGAAAGTGATTTTATTGCAAAGGTAATTTATGTTATGTACATTTGAAATTATTATTTAGCTTTTAAAAATTTTTGAGAAATATTTATAAAAAAGATAATCCTCTAAAACGAGTCCATTATTACATTATTCATGTTAATGCAAAGCACTGTATTTATTTTATCGCTGTTTTGAATTTTTAAAAATTAGTGATCGGCTTATTTGAACGTACGTAATTCAAATGTTTTTATGATGCATATGATACTGACACTTTTTAATGGAATTACTATTGCAAATTTTTATAATTATTAAAAAATAATATTTATTCAATTAAAAAAGTAATAAAATTAGTCTTTATCTCTCTCTCTCTCTCTCTATGTATATATATATATATATATATATATATATATATATGCACATATTTTATTATGATAATTAATGTTATATGCTAGTATAAATAAAGATTTTTTTTTATAAATATTAATAAATTTTCTTTTTTGATAAAATATTTTAAATTAAAAATTGAGTATATGCAAAATTTGTTTGGTCAGATTGATATATGTAAATAAATCTATTAAAAAAGTTCATTAGCTTTAAAGAACAAAATAATGTTTTTAATTTTTTAACATTCTTGTTTAATGTCTCATTTTTATCTTGAATTATGCATGTGCAAATAAAAAATAGTAATTGCAGTCAGAAGGAAAATTTTGTAATTTAATATGTAGTGATATATATATATATATATATATATATATATATATATATATATATATATATATATATATATATATATATATATATATAAATTCTACCAGAGATCTACTGTAAAATTACTTTTGTTATACTAAAGATATAAAATTAATGTAAAACAAACACTAAGAATTTTCCTTTTTCTTCACAAGGAGTGAATGAGGTTATTTTAGTGAAAATAGTGGCAAAAATTAAAACAACAGCTGTTTCCTTGACTACTTATTACCACATTTGGCAATTTAAAGCATAAATAATGGGAAATGGTTTTCCGATACTGATAAAAAAAAAATTTGTTAAATATAAATATCTCGCATTTTCTTTTTTCTTGATTCAAACTGTCGAGAAAAGGAATATATAGAATTGTGTAAAACATATAACTTTAAAGACATAGTTAGCAACTTCAGATTATTTTTTCACTGTACTGAAGTGCTTATTCTTTTCTGTTAAGAACTAAATCTAGAATTTAGAATTTTCCTTCGTTTGTTTCTAATTATATTTCCTGTAAATTTCAAAGCGACACATAAATAAAATTATCACACATGAAATTTCAAAATTAGTGCTAATGACATTGTTTTACTTACTTTTTATATAAATTATTTATTTAGACACAATTAATAATCTTGCAATCGGCCATCAACATAAACTGCATTGATATATTAGAGAATAATTGTACAGTTTATAAATTCTGTATTTCTTTCTAAACAAAACAACAACAACAACAACAAAAAGATTTAAACCCCGATTTAGCCATCACAACCAGAACGTTTAAGGGAAGATTTCATTTAGTAAGGCTGAAAGGCAGGCGTTTCTGAAGAATTATTTTCTCAATGAAGGATTCGTAAAACGAAATTGGATTTTTGCCCACTAAACAAATATATTTTTGAATATTTTGACATCATTTTTCGTGTAAAAATCTAAAAACAGGTTGTGGTATCTTTATTTTAAATCGCATGTGTGCAGAGTGAAGAATTCTGCATCGAAGAGACGCAACAAGAAAGAAATATCTAGCATCAAGCATACATTATGAAATACTTTCCAAAACTTTATAACAAACTTTGTAACAAAACTTCACCGCTTAATAAGATGAATGACGATGTTTAGGTAAACAATTTGGAAAACGCATAACAAATTTGAATCCTCAATTTCAGCAATAATCATCTATAGATGGAAAAAGATCCGAATTCTTCTCTGCAGCCCTGTATAAGACTCATAGATTTCTGTATGTACTGCATAGTATGCAAAAGTTTAGTTCAGTTGAAAAAAAGCATAACATAGTGAAAAAATTGTCTTAAATATATTTTACCGAAAAATAAATGTTGTATATATAAAAATAATATTTAAATTTAAGTAAAAATAAATTATATCACTAATACGGGAATAGAAATCATTAAGTACTGCGCGCATGAAAATACTGGAAATTATGCATATAGAAAACATCTTTTGATAAAAATAGTATCATAGCACAGTTCGCACTGACTTAAAATCAAAATATACACAAAAGGTATTGGTTAAAAATGAATTTTAACACAAAATTAAAAAACTTCCAAACTTTTTAAAAATATATTCACATTTTTCCAAGTGAAAAAAAATAATAAATAAAAATATTCTTTTGGTATTAGCATGTAGATTATGAAGAAACGCCAATGTGGTAAAATATTTAAAATTGCAGCTTATATAGTTTGAAAGTTACTGTGCACGCAAACTCAAAATTTAGTACTAATCTGAGAAAACTCACCAGTTTGAATATCTACTTACGTTCAATTAAACTCACCCGTCTATAAATGATTATATTTCAAGAAACAATGCAGATTTTTTTAAATGCTGTTTTAGCATATTTTTCAGAAACCTTTAACAATTCACAATAAAACAAAAACTGAAAATGGACTTTTGACAGTGTAAAGGTCCCATGCCAACTTAATAGAATTTTCATTTGTCTATAATGATATATAGAAATGGAATAAAACGGAATATTGTAATCCCTGGAGAGCAAACAAATGTAGATAAAGTTTTTTGTGTATAGTAAATGAGTAAAACTGTTCTTTGTTCAGTTACGTGTGTTGATTTTCTTTATTTAAAAAGCAAAAGTTTTAGAGTCAAATTCAATAAATATTTGAATTATATATTTCAGGTTATGATGCTTATAATAAATATAAATAAATAATTATGTATCTAAATTAATAAGAATAATATATAAACAATTTCTATTCTTAATCAATATTTTCCCCTCAAGTAAATCTATACACCAACTTTGTCTATTAATTGACGTTATTTCAAATCGTTGAAAGACTACAGAATTTCGGTGTAGTTTTAATCGCATATCTAATCAATGATCAATTTTCAATAGTCGCAAATTTCGAAACTATTTTCTTAAGTTTTCAAGCAAGTATATAAACATATATTGCTAACATGCAGTTTTTAATATGATTTTTTCGAATAATAATATACAAAGTGTCCGTTACAGTCCTGTCCACACCTGTTAACTTCAGACTTCTGAAAACTATGGTTATAAACGTGGCGTCTATAGGTATCTTCAAGTGCTATATGCGCCATTCGATGAGATGGCATAAGCATCACCGGGCAAAAAACTGTAGAGTTAGCGTTCCTGTATCCAAAACGGTACAGATGAAAAGTCAATTACTAAGTTGTAGAACGTTCCCAATTTAATACGTAATTATGTCTTTAACGCAAAAATAATTTTATTGGAAGCCCTGGAACGTAATTATTTTACAACCAATCATCATATTAAATACTCCACTAACTGAATACAGAAATGTGACACTATAAAGCAGACGCACATTTACAAGTAAAATTAACACATGTAAGCTTTACGCTAATAAAATTAACACACTTCTTTAGCATTGTACGAATAGAAATAAGCATACAAATCGAAGAAGATTTATGTATGCAAGTTTCAAACAATGAACTAGAATTTGCTAATATATTGACAAAGGTCATCCTTCTCATAGCCATGTCACTGTAACTTAAAATTATTACGGTTCTTGTAATGAGAAATTTGAGCTTCTATTATGTCAAATGCAGTTACAGTTCCAGCAAGATGCTTATGGCATCCAGGGAGTCCTGGAATTCACGAAGTTTAAGAAACGCTAATCTATACCATACAAAATTTGAATTAACGATACCATTTTTACTTTTATACTTACGATGCTTAGGTTTACTTTTATTTCAACTTTTGCGATTCTTTTGGAATGTGTATAGAGCAATTCCTTCATTAGTCTTTGAAATTATCTCACAAATATTATTTAAAAAATAAGCTCTTGTGTTCATATTTAAAAAACAAAGTAGTCGACAAACACATGTATGTCTTCGGTTTGACTCCAAGGGCCATATAATGGGTCCCTAGGGGGGGGGGGGATGTCAAATCATACAAATATAATTGCATTTGTATAATCTGTACTTTTTTAATACAATTTTATTTATTACGTCAAGAATAAATCGTCAAGTACGAGTGTAACTCGCACTCAATGGTTTCCGTACATTACATTTATTAATTAATAAAGTTCTACTACCCCTAATTTTTTCATAATTTTTTGGCAATAGGAGGGGTGGGGGGACATATTTTTGCAGTATACTTTCGACGATATCTCCGAAAATATAATACCTAAAATTAAAACAAATATACTTTTGAGTTCGATGTTACGAGATCTTTCGAACGATATCCTACTACTCGATATATAAAAATAAAGTTTTTTTTTCAAGTAACTTAATTAATATCGCCGCTTATTACCGACAATTGTTCTCGAAAATCATTATCAAATATCCTTGGATGATTCTACGTCTATAGATACCTCGAGCGCCCGTGAACTTCACCTCTGACCGCCCAAAAAGTAAAGTTTGTGTGTAACAGATAAATACGTTTTTCTCAAAAAATATGTTACCTAGGAAAATCACTATAGTTTTCCTGCAAGGTTTAAATAAACTACTACTAACTCTAATTTTTCATAATTTTATTTTCAGTAGATTCGGAAATAGAGGGGGGGGGGGGGATATTTTTGCAGTGCATTTTCAACGATATCTCTGAAAATATAATACCTAAAATTAAAACAAATATACTTTTTAGTTCGATATTACGAGATATTTCATTCGATACCCCACACGATATACAAAAAGAAAACTTTATTTTCAAGTAACTTAATTAGCCCCCTAAATTTTTCCTAAACACATTTCTGAATGGCTAATAATCTGAAAATATGTGGGTAAAAAGGCTTTTCCCAAGTTTTAACTTTGCACGTCCCATAGTTTACCAGAAAAAGGGCTCTGACAGATGGACGGACAGACACAAGATTGACCTTATAATGGTTCCGTTTTCACTTTTTAAATGCGGAAACCTGAAAATCAATCAATGATATGCTTATCACGTACAATATGTTATTCGCTTGTCATGTCAACCCTTTCCCTATCGAGCACGCGTGCACAATCTACCATATATGATATAATTTTATCCCTTAATGTTATTATAGTTTAAATGATTTCTGTACGATTTTTATACCTTATTTTCATTTTCATTTTCAGACTTCTCTAAACTTTACTTTTTATTGTAATAAAACCTTCATTATTTTTTCAGTTGAATTTTATTTTTCTTTATCATGAATGACGTCATGAAAATGATTTCGTAAAATTTCTTTAAAAGGAAGCTCTTATTTTCATGATATACGTATATTACATTTTCTTTAGGAGCATAAAGCATTTTATGTATTTATAGATCAAAGTAGCAGAAAATATAAAGAATTCCGTAAAACTATTTTACTTATAAGCTCTAAACTTCCATTCACCTAAGCAGTTTTGACGTACGTCGTATAACATGACGCAATGAATCCATTCTTGTACGATTTTGCTTTACAGTGTTTTAACAAAAAGGATTTTTTTTTTATAAAAACATACGAATGATTGTCGGTTTATTAGTGCAACGATATATTTATTTAACTTGTATGACATCAATAAATATTTAAGTAATATATATTGACTGCATTCATGTTTTCTGATCTTGCTTGTTGATAAACATTTTTGCATAATCCTTCATACAACACTGTTAAAAATTTGCAGCAAACTCTCCAGTCATTTGACCTTTTTTTTATAGAAAACGGTTACATAACCGTAATTAAACTCTGTTCTGACTATATTATTGTCATATTATGGTCAGAATAGTGTTAACTTACGGTTATATAACCGATTTCTATAAAAACGGTCGAATGACTGGACAGTTTGCTGCAACTTTGTAACAGTGAACTACAAAAATTTCTACTTTTTATTTCTTTTTACATTCTTGATTCAAGTGATTTATTTTTCTTTTTTACCTTACGATTTTTATCTAATATCGTATTCCAAGTGACCAAAAAAATCAAAAGTGAAAAGTTTGTGAAAGTGAGTTTGTAGCTCAGAAACTGATGAGCTGAACGAATCAAATTAAGAAAATGTGATTTAGGAAATTACACCTTAAATGAAAAACAATTCAAAAAGTAAATGAAAAGAAAAGAAATAAATGTAAGTCTAACGATAACAATATATTTTAAACATTTACGTTCTTTTACAAGAAATATTTATAAGTTCCTTTTCAAATCATATTGAAAGAAAAATTATTTTCTTCTTTAGCCAAAATCAAATCTTTAAAGGTGAGAAATCTAAAATGAATAACACTTTATTTTGATAACGATCGTATTCGTCATACATGAAAAAATATAATAGCTTACTTTTTTGAAACGAATGAATTGCAGTTATACAACAACATGATTTAAAAAAAAGCTATAATCTTTTGAAAATTAAACTAACATGATGGTTCTTTTGATGTAGTGGAATGAATACAGTTTTATATTTTGGATTAAAAGGAGTGAAATGTTTTGAAATGGTAGGAAAAAAGAAAATAAAAAGATGCAAATTTTAACTATGCAGAGAGATTTTGAAATTTTTTATCATTTAAAAATAAAATAAAATTTCACTTCTGTCTTGGATAATATATAAAAATTTGCATGTCTACAGTATTTATGCAGTGTTTAATCTATCTGTTATTCATTGAAAAGAATTTTAAAAAAGTATAATGGATATTTTCGAAAATTCTTGCATACCAAAATACTTATTTTTATTAACATTCAGTAGGTGTTAAAAATAATTTAATAAGTTACAATTTGTTTAAACTCGCAAAGAAAAGAAAGTGTTTTTTTATTATTTATAACTTTTGTGTATTATTGAAATGTCAATGAAATAAAACCACGTAAGATTTTTTTAGTTCAGATTTAGTAATATGGTTAAGACATCTTTTGTTTTTCACTTTCTTCTATATACATAACAAGAAAAAATTGGAATCGTGAAAATTTTTGACTTAGGTCTTTTGATAGATTTATACGTTTTAGATGTTCTGAAGACTATTCGATTATTTTTAGAAAATGTCTGTATATTTGTATGCATCTATATCTCTATATCAAGACCTAATGCACAGAATTTCACCAATCTTCATATTCAGTTAGACCTTGGCAGAACCTGTTTCTGATTAGGTTCTCGTGCATATCGCTCTACAGGTAGTGTTTTAACGATTTTCGTGATAGCTATATATCGGCATCTATGTGAAAGAATTTCACCAAACTTTATATTAAAATTTAATATGTAAAATATTTTTTTACAATTATGTTTGTTTAGTTTTGTCATTGTGCACTCAATAGAGGCCCTTCTACGCTATTTTTAGAAGTAAGATTTTCTGTAAGCTTTTGAATTTTATATATTCTTTTGCTGTCATATTAGTATGTAATAATATGCATGTATTGCCTGCTTGACTTCGGCTGCGTACGCGATCGAATGTGTGTGATATTACATTTTTAAATGAAATTCTATCCAAACGAACCTAGAATTGGAGTCCCCGCTACAATCGATACCATACACCCGTGCGTGCTACGCACATTTCGCTCATTCAAATTTTATAAACAACCCCGGATTTGTATGATTTTGTATTTTTAATTTTTAAAGACACGTGCAGTTTGTAGTAACATAAAGACACGGGCGGCGCACTCTATGGGCCATCCATTTTTGAAGGATAAATAATAACTCTGACCGATGTCCTTATTAAACATGAAAGTGTTAAAAAAATACTTATTTAAATAGTTTTAATATACCATGGACGGTTTGTAGGAGTATTCCGTGCACCACCGCCTTTTAAAGCCTAAATGCCAGATTTGATGCTAAAAGAAAATAGTTTGTATTCTCTAGTAATAATACAAAAGTAATAGACATTACATTTATATAAAAAAATTAAAATAAATAAAATAAATAACACAAAATCATGTTCGGCGTATTCCATACACGAGTGAAGACTAACCAATAAAAATAATGAAAAATAGCTGATAAAATTCGTAACTTCTACTTTAAACATCTGTTAAACATTGAAGAATCTATGGAAGAGTGTAAATGTTAATCACGTAATTATTTTAAAATTCGCAACTGTTTTTTTACTGACTACGCACTCAGTATACTACCCGTGTCCTTAAAGTTTAAGCAAAATTCTATCCATTATGACATGGAGTTAGAGGCCCAATTGTCTTGGGCAGCGTTCAGCAACATGTACTATGTACGCTAAGATCTATTTTTGGAAACGAAATTTGGATTCATATGATTTGACATTTTTAACATAGCGAGAAAAAAAAATCTCACCGCTGAATCTCTTGCATATTTTTAAACACAAAATGAAATATCCGATTGTTGAAAATGGAAAAGTAAAAATGTATTAAAAGCCATGATGCAACTTTTTTTAACTTTTAAAACGCGAAATGATATCTTTGAAGGCACTGAGAAAAAAATAAATGTCCGCGGCGATTGCCAAAAACAACTTCCTGTTTTATTTATTTATTTATTTATTTATTTATTTATTTTTAAACAAAATATACCGTTACAAGCGGGAAGGTGCCATGAATAGGTAATTTTCTTTTCATCCGAGAAAAGGGGATGGAAGTTGAAAACTGCAGAAAAAACGAAAAAGATGAAAACGAATATGAATTCGGCCTTCAGAGAAAAAAAATTGTGAAAAAAATTAATATTTATTTTTGTTTAAATAAAAGATACCGTCACAAATGGGAAGGTATTTCCAAAACGTTCGTATTTTACTTTTCTATAACTCCATAAGGGGTCAGATGATTGCGATTTCTAAATACAGAAAAACAGCAGAACCTCTTTCCCTTTGTCTTCTTGAAAAATCGAGGATTATCCGTACATGGGCAGAAGCGATCAGTGCGACAGCGGAAAATAGACGCTAAAAGTCGCATAAAAACTAATTTTAAATATGTAATAAAGAAATACAAAATGTGCATAATTTCAGAGATACAGCTACCTTCCTACAAATTCTTGTAGCTCTGCGCACAGCGGGGTCTTCCGAAAACAGCATACACACTGACAAACACACGCCAACGCACAAACTTTGATCTTTACGATAAAAGATAATTTAAGACATTATTTTTCTTCTAGAAATTTGAAATACAGCAGCAGCAACAAACAGCAATAGACCATTGGATAATCGGTAGTTTACTGCAGAGTTGTTCAAACCTAGCGACATTGCACCCTCAAAATAGTTTCTACCATTTGCTTTTTACAAAATATAGAAAAAACCATTATAGAAAGCCACTTTACCTAAAAATTACACTGGGTTACAAAAAAATTATTTTTCAAAATTTCTTAAAGTTTTGGACAAGATTCGGAGCATTTTTGCACCCATGAATCTGAAAATGACATCCATGTTTCTTCATCAGGTCAAATTTTTGTGCTAAGTCGGTTTCCAAAAACTGCGATCTTTGAACTAGATTTATTGAATTTTTGTGATATGACCTGTGGATTTTTTAAATATTTCTTCTCCAAATTCATGTTTTCAGAGGAAAATATCTTTTTCTAACAAAACACAATTTATTAATTAAATTTTAAACAAAATTTAATAGTATACATTGTATAGCAGAGATTGATAATTAGTTACTAAGTACATGTTAAGTCAACATTGTTCAAAATTCACGGCTTCATTTCACGTTTCCTGGACTCCTAGAATGCTCCGCAGCAGGGATTTCTCTCGTCAAAGTGCAACAGTAATCTACCATTGTGACTGCATCTCATAGTCCCTAATACCTGGTCTCCATCTCTTTCATCTACTGACGGAATCTCTTGCTATACTCGTCACTCATTGATCCCAGATTCTCTGAAAACCAATCTATATGCGAGAATAAACAATGCATTTTTATACTCATGTTGCATCCAAGATTTCTGAAAACAGTCATCATAGTGGTAACAAGTTCTACGTAGTCCATCGCTTTCTTGTTGCCCAGAACGTTTTTCACTACCAGTGCAAAAGCATTCCACGCTTCCAGTTTCACTTATTACATGGAGTGGATCTCGGGTGAGCTTAATCCAAGGTACCAGCTCAGACTTCTCAATGATTAATTCTGGAAAAGCCTGGCACAAGTAAATGAAGCATCCAACATCCCTCCAGAGCTTTAGTAAACTGTTTCAGCTTGATGTGCAGCGGTGGGAAGAGTGTCCTGTCTCGGTTCACTAGAGGGTTGTTGTTGACATTCATAAATCTGCCAGGCACCAATTCCTCCCGTACAGGTCAGTCCTTCTTTTGGTAATGTTGAGATCTGTCGCTACTGTGTCACGTGCACATAAAACATTGTACTTGGTGTACCCCGACTTTTGTCCTAGGAAAATGTTCATCATCGTTTGTTCCTGAAGATGGTGAATTTTTTGTTGGGACGTGACTTTGATTTCTACACAAATTAACCACTTAGGCTGATCATAACGAATTTTCTCTAGCACGTACTTTACCGCTTCATACTTCTACTTCAGTGTAGTTGAGTGATCGTGGGGTACAGAACGTACTGGTTGACGTTTAGCTACAATATACATTTCAGTGATGGTATGCTGCTGTCAATGAAAAGTCTTCAATCTTTGGGTTCGTACATAGGCACTCTAAGCTTGTGCAGAATAAATTTGTATTTGCTCAGGTTTCTGCCATACCTGTCATAATATACCAGTAATGCGAAAATACACATACATGTTAACGAAAACTGAATAGCTCAAAAAGTGGACCTGATGGACCATAAAGAATGTCATTTTTGAATTCAGTACATACTAATTACAAAAAATTAGTAAAAAATACTTGGGCAATTTTTTCATTGTTGCGCGGTGTTATTAATGTACACATTTTTTTAAAAATTACTATTCTTATTGTCATTATGTTTTTTTGGCTTTATCGCTTGCAAAACATTTTGAGGTAGCTTACCCCACCCTTTCCTCCCCTTTCCCATCAGAAAAATGTAATGCTAAGTTCCTATGATTTAATTTTTTTCTGCCATTTATTTTTTCATTGGCCTTTATCTTGTAGAGACCACATGGCTACTATCTTCAGACATATGTGAATACTGTGCGTAGACACTTGATGAGACAATGTTGCTGCATGTTTCCAATCACCTGCATAACGACACCCTTCATTATTTAAAACTAGCTGATGTGCACCCCTGCTAAATTAAACGTTTGACAGATCTCGTCTTCTGTAAATAAATAACTAAACGAAACTACAAGAATGCACTTTCAAAAAATATTCTTAAAAAGCTTTTGTGTAAACAAAAAGAGCAGAAAACATTTCTAATTAAGACTAAAAGCAAATTTTTTACAAAGATTAGTTCAAACTTGTGTAATTTAAGCCCATTTGCAACTGTCGTTTATAATCCCTGGAATAAGTAGGTATTTTGTCGTCAGCATATGAACGAACTGCAAGATGTAACAATAAAATACAGAAAGTTAACTTCTTTTTGAAATTACAAGTCAGGACGTTTCTTTTTATTTGATAAGACGGATGTTTTTTAACATTTTAAATAAAAAGAGGCTAACTATGCTGAAATGTTAAGAATAGAGATTTTCATTTCAAGAAAAAGTTTTCAAAGTTTTCTGTAATGTTATATATTAAAGTGAGAATAAAATTCTTTAGAAACTAGCAGAATGAATAAAGACATTTCAGCGAGTGTTATTTAACTAAATATTTAATCCATTTTTAAACTACTATAAACATCATAAATTATACAAAAAAAGTCATACAATTTTAAACTTTATGCAATTTACTGAAAATTAAACGATTTTGGAATTAGAAAGTTTATTTATTTCGTAAAATGATTATAGAAGTATTGCAAATATAATGACATGTTGTTACTACTAAAAGACCATGAAAATTTTTAAAAGCACTTTTAAATAAATATTACGCATTATGAAAATTAAATGCTGTGTTGCTATTTGGTTCTTTGTAAACAACATTATTCTATTTTAAGTAACATATTACAAAATTTATAAACATGCATTTTGTTATAGAATTTCCCTTTTCTCTGTTCTTACATTTAAAAAATAATGCCTATATATACAATATATATATATATATATATATGAAGAAAAAGTGTCAACAAGAAACTGATAACAGAAGACAAAGTAATGTGGGGTATATCATGCGAAACGTCATAAGGGTGTGATTCTCATATGAAAGAATAAACGTAAAGTTTTTGTCAAGTCCATTTTAGTTTAATTTCAATCTTATTCCACTAAATTAAAGTTTGTTTTTGTGTTATATAAGGATATATACGACAGAGTCAAAGCCAATCAGCGACTTCATCTTGATATTGCGTCATATAATCTATGTTGAAGCATGCAAGCTCCAAACCACACTTCAAAAGGAAGTCAAAAGAGGTGTTTTGGATCGAAGGGAAGCTTTGGCAGAGTCAATGAAGTTGGTGAGTTAAGACTGTCGTTTTTTGAACTATACTCTGAAGACGTCGACACTGAGATGTTTTAGATTAAATAAGATGTAATGCAGATAATCCAGATGGTTCATTAATATTCATATTTTTACATGTAATTTTTAACTTTCTTTGTAGTTAGTTTTATTAATATAGAGTTCGAGTTTAACTTGATGTTTTCTAGTTTATTTGAAGTAAATTGAGTGAATTATTTATTGAGTTGGTGTCAGAGAAAACTAAACCCCATATATATAGAAATTAATTTTCGAAAATGTTAAGATTTTTAACCTATGAAAATTAAGTAGAAATCCATTTCTAGAAGCTTCATACATGCAAAATTACAGCTCATTTCGCCAACTAATTTTTGAGTTAATCTTAAAATACCGCCCTCATTGCAATCTCTTTTGCAAAATGAATTTAACATAAAGAATTACAAACTTTAAATATGAATAATTCCTAAATTATTTAACCGAACAACTTCCTGTTTGGTATCCGAAAGTAAAATTTACAGAAAAAATCCAAATGTTAAAATTAATATGTCCAAATATTATGTCAAAATGTTAATATTGAAAATTGTAAAATTTCTTAAATTTCTAGATGTAGACGATACCGTTAGTAGAATTTAAATACAGCATTAATAATTAGATGTTTCTACTAATCAATTGATACCGGTTATATTTGTATACTATGATGTATACCATGATTTGTGACAGAGTTAATAGAGAGGGATGTGTTTTATTTTTACAGGATTCTACAAAAACAACATATTTTGAGATGTAAATATGAAAAAGTAATTGTTTCAATAAATAAATAATTTTAAAATGTTATTATAACATACAGTTTCAGATACTGACAGCACATGAATTAATTTCTATTGTTCTATTTGTAGTTGTTTATTTAGAAATGCCTGAAGACAGATGCCTCACTTTAGGGAAATTGATAATAAGGTATTGTTACACTCCTGATAAAATTAATTTTGGGGAAAGTTGAACGGAAGATGAAATTTCCAATGAGCGTATAAATTTAAAGTTTTAATTAAAATAGAGTGTAGCTAATATTTTTTTGATTAATTTTATTTTTTTGATAATTTTAATTAACAAATTTCAAAGCGTGTTAGTTATTTTCTCATTACTTAGAAATTATATTTCTAGACGAATTGTTGTAGCAAAGTTACATGGAGAGCTTTTTTTTAAAAAAATAACCAAGGGAATTCATGAATATCTTGGACTTCTTGGTTAGAATTTTAATATCTAAAAGACACAACAAAATAGTACGTAAATGAAACCTTAATATAAAAAAACAGAAAATCATTTTTAGAGATGTAGTGTTTGAATGCTAAGGATATTTTATCATTAACAATTTTGAAATATACGAACTGCTCTTCAGACGTGCATTCTTATCAGCTCTCAAGCCTTCTTTAGTTTTGCAGGTTAATGTTATACATTATTATAAAAAAGATTGTTAAATGTTCCATTCGCTGTGAATTTTAAAGAACTGCTTTTATTTTATACTTACCGAAGAAGAAAAAGAAAGGAAGTAAAAAAAAGAAAAACTATGTGTTTCTTAACTCACGTTGAAAAAATCGCATCGGCGTGAACGGGATAATCGAACCCTTTCTGTGTTAGTTCTTCTTGGAAAAAGATATTTCGAAAACCTTCAGCAAGAAATTACAATAAATTTTAAGTGTAAGATGATTTGTTTTCACAAATAAGTGTATGAGGAATAGTATATTCTTGTCGATGCACTGATCGGTGTCAGTGTCAGAGCAATGGAACTCTCGGACGATGTTCCAAAATAACATCCATACCCTTGAGATGTAGAGTGACTAGTTATAAAATTAAAAAATAGTCGCACAGTTTGGATCATGCGAGGGCTTTCAGATGTTTAACAATAGGTAATATTTCAACCAATCATATTCGCTTTTGTACACTTGTATATCATGGAATTAAAAAAAAGTACATCTTAGACCTCTGCCTAAAGCTTAACTTTGCTGTTTGTGACGGTTTCAAAGTCGTTTACCAATGTGTGACTATGGAGGAAAACTTAACATTGGTGCATTCTCGAAAAATATAAAATGCAATGGAAAGTTTATTTATTGTATTCAGTGACTAATCATATTTTCGTTGCAGAATTTTCTATTTTGTCCCACATGGACTAAGAATTCGTGTCAGAAAAAGCCTAGGTGACATGTTTTACCTCATGTGATTTTGGTATTTTATACGATATCAAAACCTGCCATAGCTTATTTGGAGTCCATTTAATATGACAACACATTATCCTTTAATGAACCTTACGAGCACACATGGCTCAATGGTATGTCCGTCATATCGTGTAAATCGCAGTTCTGCCCTGTATATCCTCGACATTGGGAGTTATTTCAAAAAGATAATGCTTGTCAGCATATATTTCTAAAACATTCTTGAGCAATTTGTCAACTGTTTTCTTAGTATTTCCATTCACTAGATCTTTTTACCAATAAACAGGTTTGGGACATTTGAATTATTGTAAAACCTCAAAAAACAATGACAAACTGACAGCAAAACAATCTTCATGATAGCATTAGATATTCTACCAATTTTTTGCCCTAAACATTATCAAAGGAAAGAAGCAATGGAAAAGGCACCAGGCCTACAGGTCGTCATATAGATAGCGCACAGAAAAAAATACAACGGTATTAAGTTATGGCATTGTGAGCATGGCAGACAAATAAAGACCAGGCTAGGTTCGACTTATTTTACCGTTTGAGTTTAAAGGATCGCCCGAAATTTTAAAATTAACACCATAAATAACATAAATGTTTACATAACATAAATTATACATTATTCTACATTATGTTTTACATTATAATCTACATTATATATTATTCTACATTATTATTATGTTTACATAACGTAATTATGTTTACATTACATTACGTTATGTTTAAATAAATACATACAATACATTATGTTTAAATAACATAGATGTATAAATAACATAAAAGTTTAAGGTAACCCCAATTTTGAAAACAATTTAAGAGTTATTGTAATTGAACTGTAAAAGATGCACTAAATTAGATAAATTACAAAAACCAAAGATGTTTAATAAACATGAAAATATGCGACTATGTAAAGGAAGAAAAATCGCAAAACTAAAGATGCATACATAAACAAAGATACACATTAAGAAAACAGAATAAAATAGAAACACAGAACTTGAACTTAACATTTACTAAAAAGAAAAATCTTCTTGCTTGGCTAATGCAATTCAATACACAATTTTATTTTGCAAAGACTTGTTTTGATATTTCATTCAAACGATTGTCCATTATTTTTTTATAATTATAATTTAATTCATTACAATATTTAATATAACACAAATGTTTATTTTAATGCAAATTTAAATTACTTTCTTTATCCGTTTTAAATTCAAATTAATTTTTATACATTTTTATATATTATTCAGTTTGAAATAAGCGTCACAGCAACACCAAATGCTGAGCCAAACATGCCAAGAATTATTAAATTTACGAATTAATATATATTCAACATTCAATCATTTACGATATTTTAAGTTAAAAAATTAAATTGTCCAATAGAAATTGAAGGATTCCAAATGATCCCACCCAGATGAATGTCGAGAAACGCTGGCAGTTCTTGATTTCCCTGTGTTCCCCAAAAGATGGGAAAATGATTACATGACGGTTTTTCACAAGGTAAGATTAGTTCAAATTCTAATAAGAGTTTTTCATAGTGTAAATTTAGTCCACAAACTAGCGTATAAAAGTTTTTATTATAAGATCGCTGTTGTATAATACTATGACGAGAATGGTTTTCTTATCCTGGAGCATATTCGTGATCTTGCTCAGCAAATCGCAATTTTCTACAGTTATTTCAACGTCATTGAGGGTTGTATTATAAGCATATCTACTGTGTCCGCAGCAGTAAAGTTTCGTCTTGGATGGGACTTGCAACTTTTTTTCCGACTCCAAGTATATTGCGAAAGTCGTGAATTCAAACATAAATATACTTGTTTAGATATGAGACAGAATGGTTCTTCCTCAAAGAATCGAAGGTATGCTTGATGAGATGAGAGAACCATACTCACTGGATGAGAAACAGAGGGGAACTTCGATGAGAGGACCAAAATGGGCTGAGAGAGAAAGCAGAGTGTCCGTGTGCGTCCTTGGTATGTAAAGTTTAATTCCAGTTCCCTGCTATTCGAGATGCTGGATGCATATTTTATCTCCGGTGTATTCCGACTGGTGAGATTTCGACTAGTTCTGGGCTTTTTAACCTGGGAGGTCTGGGAAGTCATTTTCACGGCGTTTCGCATCCTCCTTGCATATTTTGCTGTTTCATAAATTTGGTCTTTAATTGACGTACCATCAACTTGAAAGCGCCATTAAATATATTCAAAACGTGAATAGCGCAAATGTCAAGGGATTGTGTCTGACATTATTTTCAAATTAATAAACATGTCCGGCTGTGATATGTGAAACTTCTATGTCAAATTGCATTTAAACATATCAATTTTTATTGAACTAAAATATTAAGACTTTATAGAAAATGCATACATGAAAATAAGTAATATTTATCGTAATCTCTAGAAAAACGCAATTTAGATACCTATAGTTATATATTTATACTGTAAAATTATTAATATATCTTTAAATTAGTATTTATTACATTTTATTCATAAAATAAAAATTATTACCCTGGCTGAAGCGATTTCGTCGCATCATTGCACTTCTGTACAATTAAATCCCAAGCAGTGGTATCCGTGCATCACTACCTGATGCCTTTATACATACACCATAACATGTATAGAATAATAAAGCTGTCTGACTTAGATATGTAAAAATTCTGAATGCCGAGCAGTAACTGAGTTAAATCACTTAGGACAATATTTCAAAGAATAAACCTGACACGTGACTGTGTGGTAAGAAAATGCCTTCATGGGAATCCACTACAAAAATAACTGCAATTATGGGATGTTAGAAATTTTCATGTGCAGTGATTATCACTTTGATAAGAATTAATGGTAAGTTATTGCCGTATGCAATGGTATCTAGAGTCATGATCCTTCGGATTTCCCCTTAATGATGATATTTACATGAGCCTTTACTTGATGCTACGTGCGCAATTCCATCAAAAGCTTTACCCAAGCTAGAAGTTGTGTGTGACTAAGAGACAAAAATGAAGTTTATGTGCTGAATAAAGCATCTCCAAATATGTCTGAACTACCTATAAAAATGATAAAAACCGAAGCATGAAACCAAATAAATATACAAAGAACTACATTAAGCTGAGATGAGACACACCAAAGCGCAATCATAAGGTTCATTACTTAGCTACTACGTTAATTCGAACCCATTGTGTAGTAATTGTAGTCGGCGTATTGGAAGAAGATCATCGATTTCCAATCCGTTGAGACTGCAATTATTTCAAGTGATTTTAAAGGAAGATTATAAGCATTTTCAACTAAAAATATAGTCTTACAAACGGATTGACTGGTATCAATGTTTGAACAATTGCATTATTAGGTAATGTTACTTGCGGTTACCTATAGTCATGAGGATGAGAGAAACTACTAATAGCATAATAAATATGCACATAAATAGGGCCATACGGCATGCTGCCAAAAGTTTATCAATAGGTAATAATTCAACCGGTAATTTGCATAGATGTCATAACGCACTGATGTCACCAGTGCCCATAAATTCAGGATATATTATTAAAAGCAATGGTGATTTATGACTTTCAAGTTTCATTTCAACGCAACCGATACATTCATCTACAAACCATTTAATGAATTAAATTTATATATAACTGATTTTTAATAATTCAAAGACTTTTTACAAATGTAATTCTAAAATGCTATATAAAATAAGTATTATTATGCTTTTGACAAGAGTCTGTTTTTTATTTAGTAGTATTGAAAGGTGTTTTAGAGAATTAGATATCTAATATATATCTCAAGTATAAAAGCATCGCTAGAGCATTAATTGCTTTGTTTGTGACTCTAACTACAAAAGTTTTAAGGCTTGTAAAATGAAAAATCTAAATGTTAACATGCGTTCAGGTAAAATAGCCATAGAAAAACAACTTATAAGTAGAAAATATATTTTCTTTTTTAATGTATTTTTGTGCCTAAAATCAAGTAATCGTTAATAATTGAAAAAATGAATGTTTATTTCAAAATAGTTTACATATTACTATTTCTTCAAACAAATTTCTCTTTACTAATAAAATTAAAATCAAAGCTGTAACATTTAATATAAACATAAAAATTATATGAATTATATTTGAAACTGAATAAGTAATATCTAGCTCCACTGCTTTACATGTTTTATGAATATAGCATACAAAATTCTTTAATGTCAAAATTCATTTCATTGCGTGTATGAATAATTATCTGATTAATTTAATTTGTAAACAACGTTGTTAAAAGTATGTTGTCCCAAATATTTAAGAACTAGATTTTGAAATTTCCAAACTTCATTCAAAATTTCATTACCCAGAGGAAGACTTTCGTAAACATTAAGTAGCATCTCTTCAATTCAATTGAAATGGAAAAAATAACTTGGAATATTAAATAATATCTTTGGGAAACGTATCAAGAGTTTGTATCTGGGCTCGTATCAAGAGTCTTTAGAATTAATAAATTTATGAATGGATGAGGCATTTTCATCTTATATTGAAAGTTCGAATTTACAAACTTCACATAACAGAAAATTAAGATTTTGTTTAATTTTTCTTAGCACATTTTGTTTCAATTGATATCGTATGTAACATGTTCCAGTTTTACTGTTCTTAATTATTTAATGTTCAAAGCAAATTGGTTTAATTCTTTTCAACACATATTGTAAACTTACAAAAAGGTTAATTATGAAATCCACATTGGGATATTTTTGCTCTCGACATTAGTACGATTGTTATTTATACTAGTATACTTTACAGAATTAAATTTCATAATCTAAGCATATCATGCATGTATTTATGTACAATCAGTCAAATAAAAAAGACTCCCACTTCCTTTTATTTTATTTACAAATAGATGCAGAGAAAAGTAAAAATTCGATTGAGAAATATGTCTATTTTAAATTTATGTTTAAAAATAATACTTAGAGGGAGGGGCCATCTCCATCTAGTAGTAATTGTGACAAATCGATTGCAATTGATTGCTGTTAAAATATTTATAGAATACAATATATATATATACTTAAAATTGTTTTACATGTGCATGTCCCAATGAAATTTCATTTAGTAAATCCAATAAATTCCATATTGTAATTTATGTAAAACATTTTTAGATATTTAACAAAATAGGTATTAATTTATATCAAAATGTAGCAAGGACGAGCAGACATGTCTTCAAAATTCCGTTTATACACAATACAAGCTTTGAATTAGCACAAACGAATTTAATTTATTTACATTAATTTTATACTTCTTATAAGAAACATAATAAAAGTCTAGCTCAGCTAACAAAACAACATATCTAGTGCATTTTCCGAAACGTTTAATAATTTTCTTTATAGTCTATTTAGAGTTAAGACATATTTAGCAAAATATTTAAAATAACCTCCAAACTTTCAATAATGAAAATTGCTACTACTAGTTATATCAATACTAGTTAATTGATAACCAGAAATATTTAAAAAAGACAACACCAACTCCACGGGATTGTTTATTACTTTTACGTCTTTGTAAAAAGAAAAAAATATTTTGTTATTCAGAAGGTTGAGTTAGACCCGTCACGAAAGAGTATTTTGTAAAAAATATATATATGTAACTTTCATAAATATCTTTGAATTGATAAAAAATCCAATATGTTTTAGGACTCACTGCCGAATATTCTCATAAAAAATTATGTCCCAACAGTTCTACTATAATAACACAAAAATGTAAAGTAGCATTACAGTCGATGAATGGTATCTATCTTATATACTATTTGCTAAGTCAGTCCAAACATCGCAGCGACAAGTGCGACATAGTAGACAAATTCTGCAATTCAAACATTTTTCTTCTTTATTAACAGTTTGGGAACAAAGAAAAAACAGGTTTTGAATACCAGAATTTGTCTCCTATGTCGCGCTTGTTGATTCGGTGTGTTAACCTATTCAAATCTGATGTAATATGTTAAATAAGTTTATTACAGCATGTTCTCTATTATGAATGGTGTAAGTAGCACTTACAGTTCTTATAGTGATACAGAAATGAAATCATATCCACTGTGATCTAAGCGTGGTAATTAATTGAAGTACGTTCAAATGATAATTTAAGTGAAACAGAACAAACTAAGAATAAAATTAACATAAATTTGTTTTCAAATCAATGATACTAACAGTGAATAATAATATCATTACTCAATTTTATTCCGGGTATTCCAAATAAATGTTTACTTTCAGTTATAAAAACTAATAGTTATTATTTATCTCAATGAACAATTAGTAGTATGCGCACGTTTTGCTTTCATCAACACATGTGGTGTGTTTTGTTTAAATAAAGATAATGTATTCACAGATTTAGAAAAACCATTCATTACTTTAAAAACTGAACAAAAACATGACACTTCATATAAGACAAAATGTTGAATTTTGCATATTTTAATTGCTTCATTAAAATACATTTTTTATAATAACAAGGTTTGTTATGCGCTTTAATTATCATCAGTTATTGAAAAAAAATAGCAAATGCAGTTGGTTGTTTCTCCTAATTATGTCGCTTCCGATACATTCAAATTTTTTGTTTAAATCAAAAGAATTTTCTTATTGTCCTTTTTTAATCATTTTCATGCAAATTTTCTTCGACTCGGAAAAAATACTTCATTTTGTTGTTTCATTAAGAATATTCTTTTTAAAATTCTATTGTGCTTATCCTTTCATTTTGTTTTCACTTATTTTTAATTTTTTTTAAAGAACGGCTAAAGGGTAGAGGTTAAGAATTCTGCTATAAACATGGCTTTTATATGAAGTAGTGGACACATTATTAGTAGTACACATTAATATATAATTCAATATAAAATCAATAAGAAACACACCAATATAAAATACTAATTAGGTATCAAATAATTTTATACCTAAAAATCAGATAAAATATTATTTGAAAAAAAAAATTTACAATTTTGTTGTATTTTTTTATTTTTAATTAATTATTAAATTTCTCTACAAAATTGTATAGACAATATTATATTAGTCACACAAGCAAAATTTTTATATTACATATTATGACCTATATAATCTATGAAATTATTTTACATTAGGAATTTGGTTAAAATGTTGTATTAATTTTTGAAAAATGTTTAATTATAAATAAAACATATTTATGTTTTATTTATAATTAAACAATATATCCCAACAATATATCCCAATTGCATTGGGATTACAATGCAATTTAATCCCAATTTGCTAAAATTGCGTTTTGAGATTGTGTTATTTTTGATGCAAAACATTATTTCTCAAAAATATAATTGGAATATAATTGCGAATCTGGTGAAATGAAAATGACGCCACTTTGTCGAACTTATCAAAAATATATTACTTTTTTAAATTAAAATGAATGCTTCACATGAAAAAAATCAAGTCATTTTTCCCCGATAAACCATTTTACTATTAACCCCTTTTGTTTTAACAGCCATCTTTAAAGAATAATTAATTAAAAATATTATATTCTTTTCTTTAAATCCAATTTTTATTAATAGTGGGCAATTATTGTCTACCTAAGTCCAAGGAGCTTACATATGCCTCCTTGGTTGAAGATAACGATGAAAAATGTTACGATGGAATGATTTCTAAATGTCAATATTTGAAAAACGATTTTTGGTGTAGAATAAATTGAATCATGCTGTTTAAATACGCAAAAATATGTTTTTATTTTTTGGATAATTTAATTTGATATTAACAAACCAGTAGAAATAATTTACCTTTGTAAATTTAGGATTTAAGTTATTTATTTTTTATCTCCAAACATATTTAAATAAATTTACTATGTCATTTAAACGAACTTATAGTAATATTTGTAATATACGAAACAAATAACACTATCTTCCCAAAATGACGTCAGTTTCGGATTTCAAATTACAGTGAGAGAATCTGAATTTTTATTGGTTTATAGATTTATTTCAGTTTCTTTTTATGGTAATGGGAAAGAAATTATTGAATAAAAAATAGATTTCTTTAATGGTAAACTATGGGAGATGTTTCAAAAAAGTGATAAAGAATGGTCTGAGAAATTTTTAAAGTTGACAGTAATTTTACTCGTGTTATAAAGCATTTGTATATTAAGTTTCGTTCAAATCGGACAAAAACTGTAGATTTGTATAAGGAACATACACACACAAACATACCAAGAACGGTTTGTATATATAGAGATGTCAAAGTTGAGTTTACAGTTCATCAGTATATATATAATTTTTTTAAGCTCTTAAAAATGTTTAATTAAATATTTCCTTTTTGTTTACATTCTAATTTCAAATATAATTTTACTAAATATAAATTTCTATGAATTTGGATATAAAAGGCTACTTATATCAATTACACATTTTCTCTTTAAAAAAAAAATCATATATTTTATTGTTCTATGAGTTTTATCTTCATATTTTCTTTCGAAAAGGTATAAATTTTTAATTACAAAAGTAATAATTAATATCGTACAGCAGCCCTGTCCACTCCTTTTATATAGAGAGTGAAGTAAAAAGATGAGGGGTTGTATCCAAATATACTAGCTTATCAAAGTTGACGTAATAAGAATAAAGTGTCTCTCATTCTATATTTGATACAACCCCTCATCTTTTTGCTTCCTTTTGGGAACAGCGAATTTTGAGCTTATTCTATCGACGATTACTTTCAGAATTTTCAAGTAATGTTTTTGAGACTTTCATAAAAGTTGGTCTATACATTTAGCTAATATATTATGCACAGTATATTTTGATTGAATTCGCGCATGCGCAGTCAAATAATATTTAGTAAACCTGCTCATTTTTCATACAATTTTTATTATTTTTTAAGTCTGATTGCAGGGTATTGTGTATAATTTTGTTTGTCATATTTTCTGGAAAAAACTTGTTTTTATATTAAAAACTCTGCAAATTATAAGCAAAAAACTTGGTAAAATTTGGGACTGTTTTTATAAAAACCTGAATTTCTCTTCGAGTATACATGCTATCTTCATAAAAATGAACCCAAATTATTACAATAATCCACTTAATCATAATCTGCAGTTTGAATACTTTTGCAATATTAGTTTTTACAGGGTTATCCAAAATATATTCGTTTTTCTTCAATTTGTTGACGGCCCATTATGGGGTTTCGGGAAAAAAATCTTCGCGGAAATATATGACGTCCATCATGTTGTTTACACTCCTGAAGTTTCAGGATAAATCCTCATGTATCTTTCCAGATATTTAACAAAACGTCTAAAATCGCAAGTGACCGATCATCATTGGAAATATAGTGTATGTCTTACACAAGATGTCAAACTCAATACAATTGAGATTTCACTATATGAAAAAGTAACTTGCCATTTTGCTTGTACTTTCTCAAGAAATCTGTTAATTTTACAAATATAAATTACATCAGAGTAATTTGTGTCTTGTTTTTACTTCAATATCAAGTAAAAGACTTTTCGTTCTTATAGAATACTTGATTTATATAAATAAAATGATAAGAATAAATCTGTAACTTATATCCGTGGAGAACGTTTTAAGGATTATTCATTAAATTGGTCATGTGTTGCCTTAAGCATTTGCTAAAAATGTCTGCAATTGAAAGCTGTTTATTTTACCCAGTTCTTCTTGCAAACATAACGTTTTCGTTTCAATAGTTTTCTGCGTTTTTCCTTTAAAAGGAAAATTTCGATATAGCATGTTTTAAAGATTTTTAACTTTCTGCATTATGTACTTTAATTTGTGTTAAGAAAAAGTAACATCAATTTTAAGCTTTAAAGAAGTTTTTATTTATTTATTTATTTTCAGTTTAAATTTTATTTACGAATGTAATAATAATTATACACAACATAGTTTTTATTTCTTTAAAACGATGGGAATTGAACGCTTTGTAAGCCACATTCATTATAAAAAAGTCTCTTATGGGTTCGGATCGGAATTTGTAAGTTAGAACAATGGATAACTGCGTAATTTCACGGGTGCACACAATTTGTAATTTTAAATGATTAAAATGTTTTATCGTAAATTTTAATAAATTATTGCAATTCACATTTTTATATCATAAGTCAAGGCGAAATAAAAGAAATAGATTTACAATTCATCTCTAAATATTCTTTTTTAAACTCTTAAAAATTGTTTAATTAAATATTTTAGTTTCGTTTACAGACTAATTATAACTATAATTTTACTAAATTAATTTATAATCGCTGATTGTTTTAGGCTAAATCACTCGTGAATTAAATTATTTTCATAAATTTTATATAATTATACATTTGACAAAAATTATATGTATAATTTTACTAGTTATAAATTTCTATGATTTTGGATATAAAGTTACTCATAACAATTACATAATTTCACTAAAAATAGCATATTTGGAAGTTCTTCGAATTTCATCATGAAATCCTCTTTCGCAAAATGTTTTTTTTTTTTTTTTTTTTTTTTTTCAGTTATAAAAGTAATCATTATTCTTATAGAGCAACCCTGTCCACTTTATATATAGAGAGAGAGAGAGAAAAAGGGATATAGTTAAACGTTCCTAACACAAAATGGCATAATCAATACCAGGGGTTGGCAACCTTTTTCGGCTGCAGGTCACTATCGACCAAAATATGTGTATTAAGAAGACGTTTCGGGTCAGTGGTATTTTCATTTTAAAACAGTCTTTTTTGGTGAATAATAAGATAAATTTTACTGAGAAAATAATTATCGTACGTCTTTTTAAACTTTAAACACAAAAAATAAAATTATAATTATTATAAAGTGAAACATAACTGAATGAACTTTCTTTTCAATGGCTCCTTTGATGCTGAACTTTTGACGTCAATTCATTCAAGTCTGGTTTATATAGTTAGTCGTCTTAAGACGAATACAAGCATATGTATTTTCAGTAGTTAAGCTTTTCCTGTTCTTACTTAAAATAAATTTCATGTGTGAAAATATTTGCTCACATTTATAAGTTACCAAATGCGGACAAAATGGCAAAGACAATTTTTTCCAGAGATGAAAACTTCGTTGATATCGTGGAAAGATCACTATCTTTTGATTTTTCCAAATTTTTCCGCAATGTCTTGAATTTATCCGTCCATAACGCTGAACATTTAAAGTCAATCATTTCTAAATTAAAATTGTCAACTTTAAGAAATTGAAAATACTGCAAATCTAAAACATTTTCTTCTATTTCATCGGGCTTTATTATAAAAGTAAACATTTCGCCGTGCTTCTTAAAATTTTCAAATCGACTTTTAAATTCACTTTTAATGCACAAAATCCAACTTTCGAACATATTAAGATTGCTCTCATCGATATTTTCTTTTTTTCGTGTTGCCCTTTTAACGCGGGAAAGAAACGAAATTCTTTCTTTTTTACGTCCGTTTCAAGTAATATTAATTTCGAAGAAAAACTCTTCCATTCTTCGTACATTTTCAAAATTGTGTGGTTATTTTCTTGAAGTCGTAGGTTGAAATTATTATAATGGTTCATTATGTCTGCTAAGAACAAAAGTGTTACAAACCATCCATTATCATTGAGTCCGAGAACATGTTCACCGATTTCGTAAAAAAAAAATTGTATCTCATCAAAACACTCTACAAATCTATTAAGAACTTTGCCTCGACTTAACCATCGTATTTCCGAATGTAACACCAAATCTCCATATTTCGATTCAATTTCCTTCAAAAATGCTTTGGAGCGCCTGTGTACTAATGCTGATCGTGCTACTATCGTATTTACGATCTTAACAACCTTTCCCATTACATCTTTAATGTTGTGTAGATATGCCTTTGCAAATAAATTTTCTTCATGTATGATACAATGAAACGACAAAAATGAGCGACCAAGTTCATTTTCCATTAGTTTCACAAATCCAATATTTTTCCCCTCATAGCTTGAGAACTATCAGTTGCTATGGAAAACAATTTACTTTTTTAATCCAATACTTGCCCATTTTTGAAATTAGTAAACTCTTGTACTTGACGAAAAATGTCAGTGCCTTTGGTCGTATCATTCATAGAAACGAGAATGCAAAGTTCTTCATCGACTTTTGAACTTTTTATTGATGCATATCTCATAACAATTGCAAGCCTATCCATATTATTTATATCGGTACTTTCATCGAGTGCAATGCTAATTACGTCATTATAACAAATCATTTTTGACTTGTTCATCACTATTTTCGTCCATATCTTCAATGCGACGCTAAACAGTTCTAGCTGACAATGGCATTTCTTTAACTCTCTCATTGATTTGTTTTTTATTTGCGAAGTCATTAAATGTAGTCGGAACAATTTTAAATGTATTATAAATTTTAAACGTATCATATTGCGTTTTTCAAAAATTCGCCGTCTGTAAAGGGTTTTCCTTTGGTACCAATACTAAGAGCTGCAACAAAGCTGGCAGATGTAGCGAGATTGTGGCTAGTAACAAATTTTATTATGAATTAATTTTGTTTTTCAAAATCTTATACACGTTTAGCAATGCATTCAGATTTTTTTTCATTTGGCATTTTACTCACATTTTTAGGATTTGAATGAAAGTGTCGCTCAATATTGTAAGTTCTGGCGGTAATTACATCTGTGCATAAAGTACATATCAAGTTATCATCATTTTCGACACATTCATACTTTTCTTTCCATGCATCTTGAAACAATCTTTTTTTATTTTTTTTGGCCATGGTAATAATTAGTTTTAAAAAACTGAACAAGTTCACAACTGAGAAAACTAATGCTCCTGACTGCCAAATTGTAGCAGTAGTTCAGGCCGACTTATTGGACAAAAAGCGAGGTAGCGGTGAATGTGTTGAAGTCAGCGATTGTACGCTGCCTTCCGACGCGCTTTCGTCCAATCGCTGCATTCGCTATGCAGTTGTTCATTGCTGCACTGTAAGCCAAATTTATACCAACTCAATTTCCGGAGAATTTCTTTTTCTCTCTTCGTCATTCTTTATTTTCCTGTCTCAAAACATAATTTTTATAACAAATAAGTGCAATTTTCTGTTATGTTATATAATAGTTTGGAATTTCTGAATTAAATTCCCTTTATATATTATTAATTAACCTTTTAAAGTTCCAAAATAAACTCGAAATATTTTTAAACATAATTTTATTTTTTTATACTTTTTTCGGAGCACAAGTGGGTCACTTGAAATTATGAAATGGGTCACTCGGTGAACCGCGGGTCATAGGTTGCCGACCCCTGATCAATACAATTGAGTACTTCTTATACGAAATAGTAAGTTGCATTTTCTTTGTACTTTCTCAAGAAGTATATTAATTTTACAAATGTTTTATTTTAAAATATTCCATAAATTATATCAAAGGAATTTGTATCTTGTTTTTACTTCAAGGTCGTATAAAATATTTCATTTATATATTTATTTATTTTTAGTTTAAATTTCATTCCCTAATGTAAAGGTTAATAATACCCCCATAATTACAAAGCTTATAGTTTTATTTTCTTTAAAACGACAGTGGCTCAAATTTAGATGTTAATTCAATGCTTTGTAAGTCCAATTCAATGTCTTTCTAAAAAAAAATCATTCTTTCATATTTTTATATGATACGTCAAACCGTCTTTTTTCATCATGTTTGAAGTATCGTAACATCATTTAAATGCCCCACAAACGACTTTTCCTCCATAGACTATAATGTAGAGGAATTCTTTAGTGTGTAAACGAAATATAAACGCTGCTTATTCTATACTCCTGACAAAGCATGTTGTAGCCAGAAAATGTTCACTTTGTGTCAGTTCAGAGACATGAGCAAAACATTTATGACGTTAAAATACACAAATTCAAACTAACCCCACATTAAACCATACGGCCGTTTCAAGGATAACACAGTTCCAAAAATTAAGAATAATGTTGACTTTAATGCAAATAATACCACAGTAATTTGAAAAATTCAATTAAAAGCTCTCTCAAAACTCTCAAATCTAAACCTGATATTATTATAACAAAAGCAGATAACGTTGGTCAAATTGTAGCATTAAATAAAGCTGATTATGTTCAAAATGTTTTGAAATTGATTAAGGAGAGCACTTACCTTAATTTAAAAAGAGATACGTCTATCTCTGAACTGAATAAAATAAAATGTTCGGTTAAATCATCTCCCATTAAATATGTTTCTTTTAATCTTTTCAAGGGCAGTGGTATGTTTATGAAACCACTTAATTTTAATTCCCAAATGCAACAATGACACCAGAATTTTGGTATAATATTTCCGTTTATTATGTATGTGAAATATAACTTTTTCTTATTCCCAAATTAATTTGATCTTAAATTCCGTTGTCATTCATTCATTTCACCATTTTAACAATGTAAGTGCTTTGCCCCTGAAAGGGTTAAACATTCTCTTATTCCTTCTGTTGTTAACTGTGCTCGTTTATATGCCTAAGGTACATAAACCCGGTGTTCTTTTTCTCTCTGTTGTTTAAAATATTGGAACTGCGTCTTACAAAATAGCCAAACATTTAATTTCCAAGTTTTCTTCCCTCATGGTTAATAACATTTACATGTCAAAAAACTCAGTTCAATTTGCCAATAAAACTCGTAATTCTAATCCAGCAGGATATACTATGGTTTCGTTTGATGTAAAGTCAATTTTTACAAATGTACCTATAAAAAGTGCTTTGGATTGTTTAAGAAATAGATTGAATGAATTTCATTTTTTTCAGCTCGAGATTAATAATGTGATTTCTTTAACTAGCATTTGTTTGTCTCAAAATACTTTTGCTTTCCAGGAGAAGTTTTACAAAATGTCTGGTGGTTTAGCTATGGATAACCTCTTGAGCCCCCCCCCCCTCCCCCCTTAAGTCATATATATGTTACGGCCAAAGCCCGAAATCGGCCATTTCGCGATACAAAATATAGGCCACTTCACGAATTAGCCAATTTCCTTTTAAATTGATTGGTCAATTCGGGAATTTGCCGGGCATTTCGCGAAATAGCTAGAAGCAGTCGACAAATTCGAAAACTGGCCAGAGGCCGTCGCGTCGGTTAATTCGCGAAATGGATAGGGGCGGCCGGCCTAGTCCGCGAAATGGCATGGGGCGACCGAACAGCTTGCGAAATGGGTAAAGGAACAGAGAGAAATGTAACAACACATATTTTACAAATACAACGCATCTTAAAAATAATGAGTTGAAAAGGTTTGTTATTTTTGTTCATCGGGAAAAAAGGAGAAGTAGGGGATCTGTCCTGTGAATCTCCGTTTAAAATAAGTGTTGAACACATAAACATAAAAGAAAAATTAATTAAAAATTTTCTTCAGCGACGAGGAGATGGGGTCGAATGGGCTCTGACCCTGTGACTAAAATTCTTAATTCCTACTTCTTCTAGTGTTTAAATATCTTAAATCTTTTGAGATGAATAAATTTTACTATAGTTTTCAAAATCACAGGCGAATAAAATTAATGAAATTTGAATATCCAGGGAAGGGCATGTTTCTTGAACTGTTAAGGGAATAATAATGTTTTGAATTCCGTTCAGACAAAACCCCTCGCTTCACCTTAGATTAATAATAAACTGATAATTATAAGCTAGTCTTTAATAACAAATATTCACTTTGGACAAGAGATATTTCCTTATACGAAACGTAAGAAGAATATATATATATTAACTTGGCGGCTCTTATCCCTACGAGCTACGTTCACCAATCCCTCCGTATACACCAGCAGACTAAAAAACATACCAATTTTGTCTGTTTAAAAAAAATGTTTAAAAAAATATTACCCTATTACGTAAGATTGAATGATATTATCACGACCAATGATGATCTTCTATAATTGGGTTGTCATTCATTTCTCATTGACTGGGGGATTTTTTAGTCTCTAAGGTTTCATCTACTACCGATGGGACAGCTAACGACTGATTTCGGGCTTACGAAATCGGGATTTGAAAATCAGCTTGTATTAAATGGTTAAGTAAAAAATAATTGCTGCTTCTCGGACTTTATTAACGTTTATTTATTTTTCTTTTACACGCTATAAACAACCCGTTTTAAATATATTATTTGAAAAAAAGTCGTAATTATCACCATTAAATGCCTTTCACAATTATAATTTAATCATTTTAAAGTTTTATTTCTTTCCAAAATCGACGTGTAAATATGTTCTTTAATTGACAACAGTTTCGCTATATTACTTGGGCTTTTTTTAATGCCACAATATGAGATAAAAATGGTATGTCCAACTATAAATTTTTTCTCTATATATATAATGATCATTTATATAATGAAGCTCTATTCATATAAGAAAATTTTCAAAAAGAAAATGAATAAAACATTTAAAAAATTAGACAAATTTAATAAAAAATTGGACACTGCGTAACACTACCTAATCAAGTATATGCTTGCAAAAGATAGTTAATTTGCTATGCATAGTTTTTTATTCTATGAAACTTACTTAACTGAATTATCTTGACCGATTCCAACATTAATTAATGCTTTAAAATAGTCTTCACCGTCTGATTCAACCTTTTTATCATATATGTATCTATAAAACTCTCAGTTCTCATGTAAAGATAACCCATAAAAAGATCACAATAAATGCAATTATGGCAGCAGCAGCATTAGATACTTTTTTTAATAGAGACAAATTACAGAATAACCGTATAATATATTCATATTAAATACTATAAATTACAAAGAATGTAATACTCTCAATGTGTCATGTGTCCGTTGTATGAAAATAAGTCACAGACGCGAGAAATTCTCCAGTCGAACATAATATTAACGCCAAAGCATGGAATGTTTCTCGTACCTCGTGCACGTTAGTGCTACCAACCGTATTGCAATGGATCATCACTTCGGATATTGGCCAGGGATTTCCGGCCACTTTGGGAATTGACCGATCGAAGCCCGAAATGCTTTCTTCATCGGTCTTTGGCCAGGATTCTTGGCCAATTTGCGAACTGTCCTAACTTCGGGCTTTAGCCGTAACATATATATGCACTACTTTGAAGTTAGGTTATTTAAATTACTATAGTTTTCGTTTTATACTCGTTATGTGGATGATTTTGCCTTGCTTGATTTGTCTCAACATAATATTAACGCTCTACTTAATTTATGAAATTCAACTGATCCATGCATCCAGTTGACGTTTGAAATTGAAAGTCAACAGCGTCTTGCTTTTATTGATGTCCGGGTAATTAGACATGATTCTGTGTTTTCGATGACAGTTTTTTGCAAACATTTTGCGGTTAGTTTGCCCCTTCATTTTATACTCAACCAAGGGCAAAAGCTTGTTTCTTTCAAGACTTCCCCGTGCTCGTAACATCTGTTCGAATTCAGAATTATTTAATAGTGAAATTAATTATATCAAAGCGATTGCTATTGATCGTGGTTTTCCCTTGGATATAATTGACCGTATCTTATTTAAACGTCCTAAAGTTACTGGTTCTATATCTGCAAAGAAAGATTTTAAAAATGTTATTGTATTACCCTATTTTCCAAAAATCAGTGCTCAAATTTCACGTATTCCCAATACGTTTAGTTTATAAGTTGTTTTCTCTCCAATAATAAAAGTTGATTTCTACAATGTCAAGAACCCAATTCCCAGTCATAATAGTTGGGGTATTTATTAATTTTTTTGTGAATGTGAACTCTCTTATATTGGGCAGAAGTAACGTTCTCTTAGATTTACATCAAAAGAACATGAAAATTCTGTTAAAAAAACGGGAATTGGATAAATCTACAATAGCAAAGCATTGTTAGATTTCGAACTCTCAGTTTAATTTTTCCAGGGGTAAAAGTATTCGAAAATTCAATTCGTATTTGATCTTGACTTTTACGAGGTCTATCATGTCCATAAATATAAAAATTCCTTGATTAATGACATGACTAACACCTCTTTCTCTCCCTTGTTTGGTAAGATCCTGCGCAGTGATACCAGTTTCTTTTTTCTTTCCTGTCAAATACGTCACTTCTGCTTTTTTAGCACTTTCCAACCTAGTTGAAAAGTGCTTATGACTTCGGTTTGTCTGGCCGTCTGCCGTCTGGCCGTCTGTCCGTGCTCTAACTCCCGTAAATATGCTCGGATTGCTCTGCAATTTTTATATGTTATTGTCGTTATCTATAGCATGTTCCCTATTTCAACGGAAGTGTGTAGCACTTATAGTTTTTTTACAGGGACACTCAAAAGAATTCCGTTACATTGCGGTCTTATGGGGAAAAATCATTTGCGGTTTATTTAAATAATGTTTCACTACTTTAAACGCATTGAAATTTATATATATCACTAAGGTGCATTAGAAGATGCTTAATATGGAACAGGGTGTGCATAGCACTTATAGTTACTTTACAGGGACAGTCAAAAGAATTCCGTTACATTACGTCTATGGAGAAAAATCGTCTGCGGTTTATTTAAATAATGTTTCACTATTTTAAACGCATTGAAATTTATATAGATCACTAAGGTGCATTACAAGAGACTTACTACGGAATATTGTGTGTATAGCAGTCATCGTTCATTTACAGGGACACGCAAAAGAATTATCAACTGTCTGTTAACAATAATTCCTGGAAGTGCGTTTTAAGTTATTGAACGCGATTTTAATTTTAACTTGCTTTTTGTCTATTACGTGGTGTGTATAAATTCTGTAGATCCTATACAGGGCAGCACAAAAGTTCGCGAACACATTTCTGTTTATTGACAAACTCCAGACGGAGAATTTTAAACTGTGCTACGCGTTTCCTAACTGAACTAAAATTATCATCCTATGTAGTATATATACAAATCTATAGATCCTATACAGGGCTGAATAAAAGTATTCGGATATTTTTCCGAATATTGTATATGTTGGAAATTCCTGAAATTATGTTTTTAAATATGTTATGCGTTTTCTAAATTGTTTACTTAGATGTTAGCTTTTAGCTTATTAAACGGTATGATTTGTAAAATTATTTTGGAAGCGTTGGAAAGTGCTATATAATCTATGCTTGACGCATGATTTTTCGATCTTGTTTTGTATATAAACTCGTATTTTTATTATTTTGGGTCACTTCATAAGCCAGTACTCGAGGCTATAGCCAAGAATGGTTCTTTGAACCTTTTTAAACCTTTTTTATTTACATTGATGAAGTGGATCTGGGTTATCCTTGAAGCGGCTGTATGGTTTATTGTTGCGTTAGTTTTATTTTGCGTGTTTTAACGTCGTAATATTTTTTGCTCATGTCTGAAAGTATGTTGTAGTCCATCTCAGTGATGCACATCAATCTCTTTTTGTTTTAAATATCATAACATCAATAAAATGCACTACAAACGACCCTTACTGTAACGGAAATATTTTGTGTGTCTCTGCAAACGCACTATAATTGCTACAAACTTCATTTTCAAAATAGATTATTCTATAGCAAACTTTTAAAACACATAAAAAATTTCGTTGCATACTGAGTATATTTACGATAGTTAGAGAACGAGCAGACAGCTGGGAGTTAGACAAATCAAATTCAGAAACATTTTTCAACTGTGTTGGAAAGTGTTAAAAAGTATTAAGAGCATATTTATTCCAAATTTTTCCGTTTATATATAAAAAAATAAAAAATTAACTTTAACACAATAAGATTATATATTTAAGTTGCCTCAATGAAAAGAAATAACAAACTACAATTTTATTCAAATTGTCTTTCAAAAGAAATATGTAAACGCAATAATATGTAAAGTAAGAGTGCAAATCAAAATAATAATATGTGTAAATGATAATTATTTTAAATCATCGTCTTTTATCAGAAATTTGCCAAACCTTTCAACTGGATATTTATTTAAAATGCAGTTATGAATTTGCACTCTTTTAAAAAATAAATTGAGTTTTGTAAAGACTCGAAAATTTTTTACAAGCTCTTTTTTTGCAATAGGTAAATTATATTTAGCTTCTTTTCTTTTTCTAAAAATTGAATTATGGGAAAGAAAATGTTTAAAATAATAAAGAATCAAAATTTAAAAATAGTTTTAAAAGTCTCCGAACATAAAACTAAATGAAGTATAATGCAATAAAGCAGTTTTATATTTAATTATTTCTGTCTAGTTATATAACTACTTTCTTTCTTCAATATATATATTTTCCATTACCGAAAACGAAGGATCTACAATAGAGTGGGGCGAAAAACAGATTTTTTTTTTTTTTTTACAAAAAAACGGGTAAGGGCTAAAAGTTGCCTTTATTGTCTGACTGAACACGAAGACTCATACACAGCGCAGTATTACTTTGCCCCATATATAGCTACGATGGATATTAAAACCTTTCGTCAAACATAACTCAAAAAATATTTAAAGGATTTCGTTCAAATTTTTACCGCAAGTACCTATAAAGGTGACAACCACGCCTATTTATTACCAAGAATAAATGTCAAACCGTTTGGAAATTATATTAAAAAATAAACAAAAAAGCACAATTAAAGTACATACGTCACGAAAATTTAGTGCATACGTCATTTTCACTGGCGGAGATTTTCGTAAATAATAGGATTTCAAAAGTTCATGAAGTAACACGGAGCAAAAAATATGCATGCACAGTGAAATACAATATCAGTACAATGATCAAATCAGTACAATAAAGCATATTTTCATTTAATAAAAATGGAAAATTAATCTGGATTTTTTTTCTGTTTGAAAGAAAAAAACCCTGCAATAACTTAGTATTAGAGATTTGGCTCAAATCTCACCATTAGCCTAGCTTTTTTATTTCGCGTGTGTAAATCAGAAACATTTCTTTGATGTTTAAATAAAAGGTTTTTTGTGGCATTATTTCTTCTTATTAGTATTCCTTCTTATTAGTCTCCTTTTTAACACTTTCCAACCTAGTTGAAAAGTGTTTATGACTTCGGTTTGTCTGGCCGTCTGCCGTCTGTCCGTGCTCTAACTCCCGTAAATATCCTCGGATTGCTCTGCAATTTTTATATGTTATAGTCGTTATCTATAGCATGTTCCCTATTTCAACGGAAGTGTGTAGCACTTACAGTTTTTTTACAGGGGCACTCAAAAGAATTCCATTACATTGCGGTCTATGGGGGAAAATCACTTATTTAAATAATGTTTCACTATTTTAAACGCATTGAAATTTATACATATCACTAAGGTGTATTAGAAGAAGCTTAACATGGAATAGGGTGTGCATAGCACTTATACTTACTGTACAGGGACAGTCAAAAGAATTCCGTTACATTGCGTCTATGGAGAAAAATCGTCTGCGGTTTATTTAAATAATGTTTCCCTATTTAAAACGCATTGAAATTTATATGAGGTGCATTACAAGAGGCTTACTACAGAATATCGTGTGTATAGCAGTTATCGTTCATTTACAGGGACACACAAAAGAATTCTCTACTGTATGTTAACAATAATTCCTCGAAGTGCGTTTTAAGTTACTGAAAGCGATTTTAATTTTAACTCGCTTTTTGTCTATTACGTGGTGTGTATAAATTCTGTAGATCCTATACAGGGAAGCACAAAAGTTCGCGAACACATTTCCGTATTATTTAACTCCAGACGGAGAATTTTAAACTGTGCTACGCGTTTCCTGACTGAACTAAAATTTATTATCCTATGTAGTATATATACAAATCTATAGATCCTATACAGGGCTGAATAAAAGTATTCGGATTACTTAGATGTTATCTTATAGCTTATTAAACGGTATGATTTGTAAAATTATTTTGGAAGCGTTGGAAAGTGTTACATAATCTATGCTTGAAGCATGATTTTTCGTTCTTGTTAGTATTTTAAATGGATCTAGTGAAACACATGTATTTTAAATTAATTGAGTAAAAGACATGTGTTTTTAATGTATGTATTTCAAGAGAAATGAGTGAAAGGTTTATAGTTAAATGAAATCAATAAAATATTAAGATGTTATGAAAACAATATTTGGCGATTTATCAACTGCGCCAAGTTAACATGAAAGTACCAATACATATGTGAAATGAAAACAAGGCACAGATGTCTTATACACACCACTTTGGCGTGATTTTTTTCCCCCGCCAATTTGGTGAAAACTTTATTTTTGAATATTACTTACAAATTAGCGTGCAATAATAGCACGTGAATTTTTATTTATGTATAAACATAAAATAACGTTATACATGAAATAGCTTCTATTATTTTAAAAAAGGAAATAAAAATAAATAAATAATAGTTTGATATAAATAAATATTGATATACATATAAAAATAATCTGTGGAATTAAAATAAAAAATAAAAGTAAACAAGCGGGAAAAATTCTACCTTACGACAGAATATAGATTGGCCACCCACGGCTTTTATCGTTGAGATTTTTTCAGCCAAGTCTAACTCGTCAAAAAAAAAAAAGTGTTTGTTAGCATAAGCCAGCTTCTTCACTTTAGAATTTAGTTAGCGCTCTAAGATTTTTTGTGAGGCTGGCGGAACATATTAGGCACGAACACACCAAGGTTTAAAAAGATTAGGTGACTAGAAGTATTTTTAATAAATATAATAGTAAAAAGATGTTGCTCCAATGGACTGAGACGTGGCGATGTGGTTGTTGTTCACAAATGTGCTGGCTTAATGACACCCTTTAAACTGTTTTTAATGGTTCAAGGCATTTTAGCACTTAATAGATAACATAAAAAAGGTAATGAAAAGTTCTATGATAGCAGCTTTTATGATGGATACAGCTAAGAGAAGTTGTTTAACAAATGATGAGTTAGCATTAATTGACGGGATCTTGAAAAGCGGTGGGGAGAAGGGAGGGGGGAGCTATACAAAACACAAGTGCTCTACAAGACCCGATTTAAAATGAATCCTCACTTGCAATTGAGAGATGGGACTTTAAAAGGGATCCCCCTTTTCGCCCCTCAGACGCGCCCCCCAAGAGAGATACGTGAAAACCAAGGGCGCCAAAAGAAGCGGAGTGGGAGGGGGGGGAAATACCTTTATGTGGTTTACAGCTAATTTTGGTGAAATTTTGAAGCTGTCCGACCCATAGGAACAAAGAAAAATGGGAAAAACTAAAATAAATATGAGAAATTGAAAAAAATAAATAAGAAAAGGGCTCCTGACAGGAGACAGGAGAGAAGGAGGGGGAGAGTAGAACCAGACAAAAGTGCTTGATGAGATCAAAATTTTGATATAAAAAAATGTTTATAATTATGTTACATGACGGGATTTGAACACCTTGAATGTCTCCCCCGTGGGGGGTAACTCCGGTCCTATGGGAGATAGGGCCTCGGGACCCTCTTAGAAATGTCGGCCTCGACGATTTTAACTTCGTTGGATCCCTTAGAAGAGGCCTACGTCTAAGAGGCCTACGTTGGGGCTTAAAGGGGCTGAGAAAGATGGGAAAAACTAAAATTTAAAAGGAGTTGAAACAGAGAACTATGTTTCTTAAGGGAGGGGGGAGTGAGAGGCGGAGAATAGGACCAGACCATAGTGCTTGACGAGATCTATCTATTGATATGTTACATGAAGGGGTTTACATGGGGTTTACATTTGGGGGGAGCACCAAAAAGGTCTTACAGAACCTTTCCCAGGATTACGCCAAGTTGCAATTATGATTTCGCCAAGATCATCGCAAAGCTTATACAGGCATCCTACATACGCATTTATATATTCCAAACACTCCTATATATGTGCCATATACGTCATTATACACATATTATTTATGTTTTATATGTCGTATATACATCATATACACATGTCATATATATACATCATATATGCATCATATATGGCTATAACTTGGCCACATACGTACAGAAATGTTATACATTATTATAATGTCATACATGCTTTATAATTTGACGATAAATCTTGGCCGCTTGGCAGTTCATCCTTGGAAGCCACTATAACACGAAAGTACCAAATTTACAATATATTAATGAAAACAGAAACAAAAATATTTCATGCTTGGTGGCGGCTATAACACGAAAGTACCAAATTTCTTTTTTATTTTTCATATCTGATAATTTGCATCTATCCGTTTTTGTAATTTTAACATTTTTGTAACGATTTTATGCATTTCTATTGCCTATTCAAAGAAAAATTCTTCTAAAGTTACAGAATTTCGTTAAAAACGGTTAAAATAGTAAAATGCGAACATCGTTTGGTCCATTCTCGACCGAAAGCAAAAACCGTTATCATTAACTTTTTACGCGTGAAGGTTTCATTATGGTACTTCATTGTGAAGTTTGGTAATTTTTGAAATTCATTATTTGAAAAACGGCATAATCATTCGATTTGAAATTTATATCAAGAAAAAGACAATTTTTTTTTCTTTCTAACGCAGTTTGTCTAACAATTTTGTGACAAATACTTTTTGAGCTATTAATTTTTTCAGTAACTTCAAATGTTTCATTTTCCGATATTAACCTGTGGCAACGATGGATTGCTGTGACTTTTCATAAACATGAAAAATGATAGAGATTGAAAGAATAAGCCTCCCTGTGGGTGGCTAATAAACATAACAAACAGTTTTCGCCAAATTGGCGAGGAAAAAAATCGCGCCAACGTGGTGAGTATATGACATCTGTGCCGGGATTTTTATCTGTGCTTTTGGAAATATAAAAAAAAAATAAAAAAATAGTTATATCAGGCGTATAATTTTTTGCATTTTTATATGTACCACTTCTTCATTTTAAGATTTTAAATGCTATTTATATCAGATATTTTTTTCCTGAGATTCCCACAAGTTATTTTCGGTAATTTTTTAGTTCGCTTATTAATTGTTTACAATTTGCCCCCCTTGAAAATAACAATTATTTATCACAAAAATGTCTCTTAGTTTTGTTAAATATGTTTGTTATGTATTTTTATTACTTGTTATCAATAAACAAGAATCTATCAAGAATGGCAATAAAATGTTATTTCAGCATCGTACTTAATTTTTAAAGATGCGCAAAAACATGGTTTAATAAACGTATATTTGTAAATATTTGAAAAACATGTTTTTCCACTCTTTAGAAAAATTTGGTAAGATGCTAAAACTGCCTATTAGCACCATTTTTAATTTTTTCCCCAATGGCGCCAACCAGCACATGATACGGAACTTTTCCCCATTCCTATACATAGGCAAGGCTGGTCTCAAACAAGAGTAATGCTAGCAACAATATATTTTTACTTTCTTATATCTATAATAGAAGAAAGTATTGTAATCGAAATTTTTTTCGACTTCCGGTTTTCGACGGATTTACACGTTTTAGAGGTCAGAGATTCTGAAAAACATGTTTTTACAAAATGTCTGTCTGTCCGTCTGTGTGTCTTCATTGTATCATCGAAAAGTGTATGAAGTTATGCTTCAAATTGAACCTGTTTTGTTTTCTTTGTTTCTGTCTATGGCAAGCAGGTTTTATTAGAATTTGGGGATATTTCGACAAAAGGGGGTGCTGTGATCGATATTTTTGTTCCATTTTCACTATTGTACCATCTAAAAATGTATGAAGTTATGCTTCAAATTGAACCAGATTTTTTTTATGTTTTTGGCTATGGCAAGCAGGTTCTATTAGAATTTGGGGATATTTCGACGAAAGGGGGCGCTGTGATAGCCATTTAAAGATTTCAAATTCAAAAAGATGTGAGAATTCAAAAAAATTAGAAATCCTAAAACTTTTTTTCGTTAAATGTTCGGCCTTGATCCGGAGAATCCGGAGCAATTTTTGTTTTGCCTCTATCTTAAAAAATGGCTGAGATATAGCGGTTTGAAATTTTAGGGTGGCTGACATTTTCAAACAAGACAGCAGAATTCATCCATATACGGGTTTAATTTATGAGTTTTAGTTAACATGGTTTCGGCAAATTTTCTTTCATTGTTGTAACCATTAATACTATTATATGCTTATCACTATATATTTATATTCGCCAACGTCAAATTCTCGCCAAACATGGCGACAGTTGGCGGAATATCGCCAAATTTGGCGATCAAAATAAGTTGCCATAAATGAAGCCAACTTGGCTGTAGAGGACTAATTTGGCGATATTCTCATTTAAATTCAATGTTGACGAGAACTGGGATTGAATCTTCTTTATTTAGGTTCCACGCATTTTACCTTCGTGTTTTCCAGTAAAATTAGCTAAAATCGTAAAACCAAGGAATAGGGAGGTTATCTGTTCCTGTCGGTTCAGGCCAGAAGGGCTTTTCGTAGTTTAGTATACATCGGTTGTTAGCATCCCTGTAACCCGACGATTCGCAAGCAGCTGACGTACAACAGAATGACGAAAAATATTGATTTTATTGGCGATGTGATAGCGAATTTTGAAGTATTAACATGACTGAGATTGGGATTGACACATCCTACTAGTTAACTCTATAAGAGTTACAAACAATAATGACATTAAATTCTCCGATTAGCTTTGGGCCCGATTACGGATGTTTCTCCTAGAAAAAAAACTGTAGTAGAAGTATTTTACATTTGTTTCGAATGAAGCTCTGTCACCAAAGTATTAACTAATACTACAAGGAAACAGTAATATTAACATGGGGGCAAAAGTTTGAATTTAAGTGTAAATATTTGAAACACCTTCCCCCCCAACAAAAAAAAAAAAAAAAAAAAAAAGTTACAGAAATTATTTTAAAATGGCATAAGCAATTGGCTGCGAACAAGATTACGAAACTTCCACTTAACTTAATAACATGTATCTAATAGCCCTGAGGCTACTTTCCCTTCCCAGTTATACGGAGCACGGGGCTTTTTTAAAAAGCTTGACGCAGTTCGAGTTTAAGAAGTTGAGATTTACTTCCAAATGACATAAACTACTATGAAAATAAACCTGATGAATTATTATGCTGGTTTATGTATGTATTTGAAAAGTTGCATCTGATTACTCTTATTAGATAAATTACTCCTTTTTGCATTTAATAACAGGTGAACGGCTTCTGTTTACTAAATTGTTTAAATAATGGGAAGATGTGGCGAGAGGTAGAGAGACGTGTAAACAAACGGGTAGACAGACATGTAGAGAGACGGATAGCGACATAGATAAGCTAACGGGTAGCGAAACGAATAGACAGACGGGTAACGAGACAGGTTAAAAAGAGGGTTGACTGAGAGGTAGCGAGTCGAGTAGTGAGACCGGTAGACAGGATGTAGAGGGAAATATTGCGAGACGGGTAGCGTGGTGGATAGAGAGACGAGTATAGAGATGAGTACAGAGACGAGTTGACAGACGGGTAGAGAGAGAGGTATATAGACAGACAGACGTGTCGAGAGACGGGTAGTGAAAAGTGAAACGGGACAGTTAGAGAGACGGATAAACAGATGGGTAGCGAGACGGTTAAAGAGTAGGGTAGAAAGACAGACGGATAGTGAGATGCGTGTACAGACGAGTAGAGAGACAGTAGACAGATGGGTACGGAGAGAGACACGGTATATAGACACGGTTAGAGAAACAGTAGGCTGGTAGCGAGACCAGTAAAGAAATATACAGACATGTAGAGAGATGTGTAGCGAGAGAGTCGATCGGGTAGAGAGATGGGTAGAAGATCAGATAGAAAAACAAACAGATTGTAGAGAGAGACAGGCAGGCAGGCAGAAGGAAAGTTTGGGGTTTGATGTAGTAAAGGCGCAGGGGGAAGAGCCTCCTAGAAAATAATCAAGAAGTATTATCTTTGAAATTTATATAATTTTTTTTTTGGCCAATATGGAGATTTAATGTAAAATTTATGTTTACAGAAGTCATCGAAAGATTTTTTATGTACTTTAGTAGGAATTTAGGCTACAATTTGGTAATCAGGTTAAAGCATGTTATCAATGTGGTTTGAAATGTACGAGTTTCTATAAATAGTTATTCAAATAAACAAGGAGGAATATTTTTTAATTCAAATGTAAATATTTGCTAAAAAGTAAATGTTGCATCAATGAAATTAAATTTGCGTTAAACTACGCTTGCTAAAATACGCTCTTGGCTGCAAATCCGATTACGAAACTTTAAAAAAGATCCGGCATTTTTTTTTTTTAAGTTTTGAGCAATACTCACTTAAGAAAATGAGATGCTTTGCCTAATGTTATAAAAAGATATATATGAAAACATAACAGTATATATGAATTTATATATGATATTTTGTAATTCTATCATTTAATTTGCTCTTTTCCATACATTGTATCTTCTTTATATCTTAATTGTTAACCTCAAGTTCTCAGCAATATCACTCAGACTAGTATTAGTACATCAACTGTCTCCAATTTTACCTCTGAAAAACAATTGTTTGGGTCTGCGCTTTTGGTCCAAATGTCGAAATTTTGGGTAAAATTTGACAATTTTTCAAAAAAAAAAAAAAAAAAATTCTGTAGAACTGTTTATGATTTAAAAGTGTCATTTGAATTTTTAATAATAAAGATTTAAAATATTGAAACGAAAAAACGATATCTTTATTCTGTATAACTAGAGCAAAACTTTCGGTAAAAAAGAGGCATTGCCTTTCTGGTACAGCATACAACTAATCGTTGTTTTGAATGCAGCTCTTCGCCAGTTGCTTTTACAACTACTCATGACATACCACGTGGAGGTGGGTGCATATCATGTCTCACCCGTACTCCACCCAACCATTCTACCATCTGAGCACAATGTTTTATTGATACATTGAATTGTGATTTTTTATCAAAAACTAGCACGAATTTTCAATCTTTCAACCTAGTTTTGGTGTATTAATCTCCTCTTTCGTATCCACAAACTTTGGATGCTGCTGCTGCAACGCCCTTCGCGTATTTTTCTACTGCTTGAGTATGAGAAAGCATGCAAAGTAACTCATTGGTGATGTTATTAATGTAATCTATACAGCTGTCTATTATCTTCAACAAAATTGCATCCGATAAATGCATAGTGATTCGGGGTTCAGTTACCACAATAGTTTTCCAATCAATTAGAATTATATAATCATCTGCTTCAAAGTTGATTGCATTTCAAATTGGCGTATGTCATCATGTATTCTACCTCTTGTATTTATTATGTTATGAACAGCTAGTTGTTTAATGTGATGGTGATCATCAGAGAGCACTACAATTAGAATTTGTTCTGCGTGTGTAAAGTAACCATTGTTCTGAATAACTTTTTTAGCTATTTGTTTTACGCCGCTTTTTATGTTGTTTATAGCAAAGTAGTTTCCTATAAGGTTCTAGATCCATTATTTAGGTGTGGATTACATTTGATGGTAAACCATCCTGGGGCATAAACTTAGATCACATACTTTGTGAATGAAAATAGAGACTCTGACGCGCAGTCATTGCTCATATAAAGGCGGCGAAAAATTCTATTCACCGTTGTGAGCCATCTTTGGTGGGACAATCTTCCTGGGCTCCTATTCGCTAGTTCTTTTGAACAATATCCTGATGAAATAGTTTTGCAAATGTCCAGCAGGTATTTCTGGTCTGTGCTGAGCGCCTTTTTATCGATTTCAGGAAATATGTTTTCTAAATTACTCTCTATGGGTTCAAAAACTACCATAGGGAATATATGGCACGTGGAGAAGGATTTTCCTATTGGTCCGGTGAATATATGTGTATCAGAAGTTTTCCCTTTGATTTTCCCTAACAAATGAAGCAGAGGGAATTTATTGGAATGGAGCTGTGATATGATCCATTGTAGTGGTCTTGAAAGCTTCTCTTCCATTCGGCGAATTGCTATATTATGCTTCCCCGTATTCACAGGACACCCATCACAACACAAGCATGAGAGGCTGGACAAATCAAATTTTCATCGTCTAAAAATTTCCATATGCATTTAAAATATATTTTGATGCTCCAGATGAGGAGGTTATGCGCCCTAAATATTTGGATCCAGTCTCTTTTAAGATATTAACATGTTCTTCTTTCATAATTCTCACTTCTCTTTTCTATACACATTGTGTTATCTTTTCGGGAGTAAAAATGTAAAGCTCTTACTTCTGTTTAAGTTTGCTGTTCTTTACGTTGAGACAAACGAGCCGATTGGCGTTCACGCCTTACCTTGCTTCTATCTATAACTGGCACGGGTACATTATGTTTTCCAGTGTCATTTGCTGCACGTGCACAATCCTGAAGAACCGCTGAAACAAGAGCTGCAGCAGACCGATCTGAAATTCCACAGCTGTCACATGTTCTAAAAAAAGTTTCAACCTTCATTCTGGTTTCGGTATTGGAGGTTGAAGATGGGAATTGAATTGTATGTACTATTGAATCATTGCATACTGATTCGTTTTATTCAATTCCACATGCAGCAACTTCTAATTGTGGTGCTTCTTTATTTAATCTTCTTTCTATTAATTTTTTTTTCAACGATTCGTTGTATGCTGTACCAGAATGACAACGCCCCTTTTTACTGAAAGTTGTCAGTTTCGCTCCAGTTATACAGAATAAATATATCGTTTTATCGTTTCAATATTTTAAATATTTAATTATAAAGGTTCAAATGACACTTTTAAATCAGAATCAGTTCTACAGAAAATGTTTTTTATATATATATTTATTCAAAATTTCGACTTTCGGACCAAAAGCGCAGACACAAGCAATTTTTTTTTCAGCGGTAAAATTGCAGACAGTTAATGTAATAAAGGCAACTTTTAGCCTCTACCCGTTTCTTGTAAAAAAAAAAAAAATCTTTTTCTCGCTCCACCCTAATCTACAATTATAAAATAAAATATATATTTGCGTAAAAGATGAAAAGAAAAAAAAAGAATGATTAACTGTAAAAGTACTATGAATTTTTGTATTGTACTTTTTCAGTTATGTATTAGAAAGTATTATTTAAAAAGGTGTATTATGAATATATTTTTAGAACATTCTTATTTTATTTTGATTTTTAAACGGTATAAAGGAAAACTGACAACAAGTATAAAACTCATTACTTGTCAAAAATTGTAAAACCTGAAGAAGTACTTGGTATTTCTGCTTACAATTAATCTATCTGATAACACTATCCACGAAATTATTTTGATAATTTGGTATAAAATGAAAACAACTTCCGTATGAACATTTAGAAATCCTAACTTAAAGAATAATTTTCGCAAAAAAAATTAGAAATTAGATTTGTTATAAAAATCATATTAATAACAGTAAAACTGTATTTTTAGAAAAATTTATAATGAGAAAATATGATATTGACGTATTATTAAAATATTTTCCAATGTACCAAGCTACAATTTAAGCTTTATTTCATAAAAAATACATTCCATTTCCCAACTCAATGTACAATTAATTTAGAAAACACATCTCTTACTTTTACTTACGCCACTTATTCCAGAGCTAAAGAAAAAATATTTAAAATTTGTCAGTTTCAATTAATTATATATGTTTTTTTTTCTTGCAAAAAATCAAAGGCATCTTTTAAAAATATTAAAGGTCGAACATCCTTTTTACTTAAAAATATGTATTTTAATTTAAAGAATTTTTTTTCACAAAAAATAATGATTGTTAGTACTTTTTGAATAATTATCTAACGATAATTGAAAAATAAAAGGAATCAAATTATTTTCACTAATTAGCTCATTTGTGATACATTCACGTTTCTTGCTAAAATCAAAGATATTTGTTATTTGTTTTTTCCAATTACTTTTAATCATTTTTTTAGTCTGAAAGGAAAAAATACTTTTTTTCTTATATTGAAGTAAGTTATTTCTATCTAGTAATCCATTTCTATTTATTGAGAACTAATAGAATAGTGTAAGTTGTTAATTCGTTTACTATTTTAATTTGCTTTTTTTCTATTATGAAAATTCACTTTCTTTTAGCCATGTCAGTATTTTGAAAAACCTGTAATTACATTGGGCATTAATTGCAATTGAGAAATAAAACTTTCACAATATTGTTTCAAATATTATTTTACTCTTATAGTTTCATATAATTAATGCTACCTGTTTCTTAAATGAGGAAAATAACGTAAAAAGTACGGAGTCGGATAAGGATACACATGAACGTATTTTTATTGGTGGCAGCAGGGGAAACAGAATCTGTTGTGTTCATATTACTACGTGTGTTTTCAATACATTTAAGAAACCATCATTATTATCTCCATCATTGCTGTCTTTGATTTATCAAATACTAGCTGACCAGCCCGGCGTTGCCCGAGCCCGTGTAATAAACTCAAATCTTTTAAAAACGAAACTCTGGCCAAGGTCTCCGATGGCTTCGACACCGTATACCGGGCACGCTCGCACGCTCCGGAAAATCTTTTATTTCCCCCTTCCACCGCCACGGGAGCAACCGCTTTCGGAAAGAACCTCTGAGACAGGTCAACGTTGCCTACGGTACTGTATAGTAGGCGGGCGACAAAATCGAGCTGGTTTCGAGAAGATGGAACATTATAAGCCGAGTTATTGAAATAAAGCACAGTTAGAGAAAATAATCATGAGTGAGGTGCCAGGTGAAGGGGATGTTCAAGTGTCCTTCAGAAAAGGACTAATTAGGAGGACTACGATGCATCTTTAAAAATTCGTTCGTTTGCTTAAGCTAGGAATTTAATTAAAAATTTGCCTTAAACTATTATTCGGAAATAGTGGTAACCGCTACTCATAAATTTACTTTAATGTTATAGAAGGTAACTATTAAGTTAATTATAATGTTTGGAATCAGTTACGTTGAAATCGGAAAAATATTTGCGGAGATACTGAAACGGGGCATAGTTAGAGAAAAAACTGTGAAGGAGGGGCCGGGGGGGAGAGGATGTTCAAGTGCCGTTCAGCAAATGACTAATTAGGACAACCACTATGCATATTTAAAAATTCGTTCGTTTGGTTAAGCTAGGAACTTAATTAGAAATTTGGCTTAAACTATTATTTGGAAATACTGGTAGCTTCTACTCATAATTTTAGTTTAATGTTATAAAGGGTGACTATTAAGTTAACTAGCCGCCACTGGCGACCAGTTTGGTCTCCCTTAAATGTATGTTAAGCACTGTAACACGTTACTTTTATTCATAATTTATTTTTTTTCGTAATCCTTCGCCAAACCGGAAGATTCTAATACACAAATCAAAAACTTTTGCGATCATGGTAGCATATCGCATATTTTTTGTTGTTATGTATTTAATCTTTCTTGACAAAAACCGCTTAACCAACCAAAGCATTTATGCTTCATATCCGTTTGCTTATCAGTTGCAATATGTTTGCTAATGAGGACATTCTTAAACATATTGTTATGAATTTTGTATATATCTGTAAATATTCCATTTGTTTAAATTTATTTTATTTGATTATTGTGAAAATTGCAGTATTATTAATGTATTTCCTATTGAGCATCATGTCACTCAATGCTAAAGACCTCAGATGGTTTGCAAGGAAAACAACCTTACACCCTCATCTTTATAATGGAAGTCTATTGAAATATCGCCAAGGAATGGGTTTATCGCCCAGTTGGCGATGGTTTTGGCGACTTATTTTTGTCGCCAAATTTGGCGATATATCGCCAAATGTCGCCAAGTTGGCGACGGATTTGGCGACTTTTTGTGCAACCACACCCCCCTTATACCTATACATTGGGATCCTTTCTTGCTTGGGTTCTCTATCGAAAGTTAAAGCACTTTCTGGTAATTTCTAGCATCTGAAGGCTCTGGAATAATCTGGAAAGATCTCTGAAACCTATATAAGGACCTCCATCAGTTCAGTTAGTTAGTTGTCTGTCAACTGCGATTGAATTCATACGAGAGGCTTTGCATTGAGAACTGTGTTTCTCGGATCGATTTTGTCGTTGATACGTCGTATTGAACGCATTGTTTCTGTGTGAAATTTTGCTGCGCTTTTATTGGATTTGAAGATTAATGAATATCTTGTAATTTTCAGAAGATATTTGTGATCGTATTGCACTGTTTATAGTGAATAAAGCCTTTTTATTGTTCTTATATATTGGCATCAGTCCTTTCGAACCCCGAGCTCACAACATTTGGTGTCAGAAGTAGGATTGAATGCCGATTACCAGAGCAATGGAGGCACAGCTGACTAAATTATTGGAGAAATTAGGGGAGATGGATGAGAAAATGACTGCCAACCTTGCTGAGTTGAAAGAAGAAATGAAGAAGGAAATGACTGAGAATCAGGCTGAAATGAAGGAAATGTCGGAAGAAATGAAGAAGGAAATGTCAGCGATAGATGAGAAAATGACTGCAAACCAGGCTGAAATGAAGGAGATGTCGGAAGAAATGAAGAAAGATATGTCAACCAACCTTGGTGAGTTGAAAGAATTAATAGATAATAAAATTACATCTTTAAATGAAAGAATTGACAGTGTGGAAAACAAATTTGAAGGAAGATTTCGGGAAATAGAAGAAAAAGTTCAAAAGACAGCCAATACCGTAGAAAAAAGAGTAGAAGAAAAAGTTCAAAAGATCTCCAAAACCGTAGAAGAAAGGATTTGAGAGTGTAGAAAAGGAATTGGAAAATGTGAAGAAACAAAAGATAACTGCCGAAAACTATCCCGAAGATGTCAAGTATCAAGGTATGCTTCCTCGGGCCTCTATTAAACTCTCGACCTATGACGGAAAATCCTCATGGCCAGTTTTTAAGACACAATTTGGGATCGTAGCGGACGCCAATGGATGGGATTCCCAGACAAAGGCTTGCCAGTTAGCTGCTTCTCTAAGAGCTGATGCTGCCGACGTCCTACAGACTTTGCCTGCAAATGAACCGCTGGATTTTGAAACGCTCGTCAGTGCCTTAGAATTGCGCTTTGGAGAGAAATGCATGAAGGAATATAGCAGACTCCAGCTCAAATCTCGACAGCAGAAATCCACTGAATCCCTGCAAGATCTTGCTACGGATGTCGAGAGACTTTCACATCTTGCTTATCCTGACTGTCCGACTGAAATTAGAGAGAGCTTAGCTCTGCAACATTTTATTGATGGTGTGCGTGACTCTGAGATCCAGAAAGCACTCCGGATTGCAGATCTCAGTGACTTAAAAGGGGCTTTAGTTTATGCCCTGGAATTCGTGGCAGCCCAGCAAGCTACAAGGAAAGATCGACACTTTGTGCGAGTAGCCAACATGCCTGAGACGTCGGATAGAGCTGTAGAGCATTTACAGCAGCAGGTGAAGGACATGATGAGGCAGATGAACTCCTTGATGGCCAACAAACCTTACAGGAAGATCAAGTGCTGGAAATGCGGTGGAGAAGGCCATATCCAAATCGACTGCCCAAGACAACCCACCACCAAAGGTAATATCTCTCCCGCTAAAGGAGGAGCAGGAAAACTGATTAATGGCCATCTTGCGGGGCGGAGGTTGCCAGATTTTGAGAAACCCCATTTTCAAGTATGTGAAATTTCTGCAAGAAGTTGCGGCGAGAACGGAGTTTTTCTAGTCGGAAGTGTGAATGATTTGCCCTGTAATATGATCATCGATACAGGAGCCAATGTGACCATCATTCGGAAAGATCTAGCTCAGCGGCTGAAAGAAAAACTCTTCTGGACACCGCCGCGTGTTATTCTTCAAACTGTGACCGGAGATAAGATCGAGATACATGGAAGAATGACACTGAAAATAAAGTTTGGGAACGCCGCTTATCGCCATACAGTCTACGTGGCCGATATTTCAGACCCTTTCATACTCGGACTGGACTTTTTAAAAGAACATGGATTTACACTGGACTTTAAGAATAATGAGTTACGCTCTGCTCAAGAAGATGTCACAATTTTCAAACTTGGAAATGAGTCCGGGTCTATTCAACGGATCACAGCCAAGGCAGATGTTATCATCCCTCCTCGGACCGAAATGATGATACCTGGATTAACTGGAAACGAAAGAATTTTCCAATATCGCTTGACTGGATATCCTGAGAAGAGCCCAAAAGGAGTGCTAATAGCATCAGCGCTGGTAGATCTGTCGAGAGATGTGATACCCGTGAGGATTGCGAACGTAAGTGAAAAGTCTAGAATTATCCAGAAAGGTGAAGTGCTTGCAACCTGTGCTCCAGTCACCTGTGTTTGCAAAGACCCGAGCTTGACGTTATCGGAGCCGCCTACAAGTTTAACACCTGTAATTGGACGAAATGAAAATTTATCTCCTGAACAGAGACATGCCGCAGAAAGACTGTTCCAGGAATTTAAGGATGTGTTTTCACAAAACGAGAGTGATATAGGGCGCACTTCACTGACACGTCATAGAATTGATACTGCCAACCATCCACCGATTAAACAGCATCCAAGACGCTTGCCGTTCGCAAAACAAGAAGAGGTTTCTAAGCTCTTACAAGAGATGCAGGATAGTGACATCATCGAACCGTCATCAAGTCCGTGGGCCTCTCCCATCGTGTTGGTCCGAAAGAAAGATGGCTCCACAAGATTTTGTGTGGATTATCGTAAACTTAACGATATCACGAAGAAGGACAGCTATCCTCTACCATGAATAGACGACACGCTAGATACTCTTTCAGGACATAAATGGTTTTCCACGCTGGATTTGAAGAGTGGATATTGGCAAGTAGAGATCCATCCTGATGACAAAGAGAAGACCGCATTTACTACTGGACAAGGACTTTGGCAATTCAAAGTTATGCCGTTCGGGCTCTGCAATGCTCCAGCAACGTTCGATCGCCTCATGGAGACAGTGTTAAAAGGCCTGACATTTGAAGCTTGTCTCATCTACCTAGATGACGTCATCATTGGTGGCCGCACGTTTGAAGAACATCTTGGAAATATTCGAAAAGTGTTAACGAAGCTAAGAGCGGCGAATTTAAAGCTGAACCCTCTGAAATGCAAGTTCTTCCAACGCGAAGTAAATTATTTAGGACACATCATCTCAGCTGAAGGTGTTCGAACAGATCCTGAAAAAGTGTCTGCAGTAAAGAACTGGAAGCGTCCGGAAAACGTCCATCAGTTGCGAAGCTTTCTGGGACTATGCACTTATTACAGAAAGTTTGTACAGGGGTTCTCCAACATCGCAAGACCCTTGCATAGGCTCACTGAAAGCAAGCAGAAGTTTCTATGGACACAAGATTGCGAGAATTCCTTCCAGCGACTGAAAGAAGCTCTCACATCCTCTCCAGTCCTTACCTATCCACACCCCGACAAACAATTCATTGTGGACACGGATGCCAGCCATGAAAGTGTCGGCGCTGTACTTTCCCAAGAAATAGATGGCCAAGAACGAGTCGTAGCATACTGGAGCAAATGTTTATCGAAACCAGAGAGGAATTATTGCGTCACTCGCAAGGAGTTATTAGCTTTAGTGAAAGCCATAGAACACTTCCATCACTATCTCTATGGCAGGAAATTTCTCCTTCGTACTGACCACGCATCCCTAACATGGCTGATGAATTTTAAGAACCCAGAGGGCCAAGTAGCCAGATGGATACAACGACTCCAGGAATACGACTTTGACATCTGGCATCGCAAAGGCTCATCGCATGGAAACGCCGATACCCTATCAAGAAGACCGTGTCCCGAGAGCTGTCGCTATTGTTCCAGAGCGGAGAGCAAGTATAATCCCGAATATGTCATACGCCAGACGAAGACTTCACTATTGACGCCACCAGATCCCTGGAGTGATGAGAAGATTCGAGAAGATCAAATGGCAGACTCTGAGATCAAACCAATCTTGGAGTTATTAGAATCTTCTAGCACGAAGCCCAGTTGGAAAGACATCTCGACTTACAGTCCTACGACGAAGCAATATTGGGCTCTTTGGAACTCCCTCCACGTCAAGAATGGTGTCCTGTTCCGAAAATTCGAATCGGAAGATGGGAAGACATCTCGGTGGCAGTTGGTACTTCCTCGATCCCGAATACCAGAGGTCCTCAAGGAATTACATGGCAGTCCCACTGGTGGCCATTTTGGAGTCATGAAAACATTACACAGAGTCCGAGAGCGCTTCTTCTGGGGAAAAGCGAGAGCTGACGTCGAACAATGGTGCAAATCTTGCGATGCATGTGCAGCTCGGAAAGGACCGAAGAAACGTAGCCGAGGAAGACTACATCTCTACAATGTAGGAGCACCTTTTGAACGCATCGCCCTTGACATCCTAGGTCCTCTGCCAAGAAGTGCTGATGGCAACAAATACCTCCTTGTTGTCATGGACTATTTCACAAAATGGCCTGAAGTTTATGCCATCCCTGATCAAGAAGCTTCTACGGTTGCGGATGCCTTGGTACACCAGTGGATATCAAGGTATGGAGTCCCTCTTCAAATGCATTCTGACCAGGGGAGAAATTTCATCTCTGCTGTGATTGAGGGTCTCTGTCAACTTCTCGGAATGGACAAAACTAGGACGACGCCTTTACATCCGCAGTCGGATGGCATGGTTGAGAGATTTAATCGTACCATCCTCAACAATCTCTCACTTCTAGTCTCAAGAAACCAGCAAGACTGGGACCAAACACTTCCCTTGTTTCTTCTCGTCTATCGCAGCGCCGTCCATGAAACAACCGGCTATTCCCCGTCTCAGATGCTTTTCGGTCGTGATCTTCGTCTACCTTGTGATCTGATTTTTGGTCGCCCTCCAGATGCGCCTTCATCGCCAGAGGGATACGTGCAGAATCTCCAGGCACGATTTGAAGACGTCCACAACTTGGCTCGAGAGCGGATCAATATACAGACGGAGAAGATGAAGACCAGGTACGACACGAAAGCCACGGGACATCAATTCAAAGAAGGTGACAAGGTTTGGTTTTATAATCCGACTCGACGTAAAGGACTTTCTCCCAAACTGCAATCGCACTGGGACGGTCCTTATACAGTCCTAAACAGACTGAACGATGTCGTAATTCGGATCCGAAAGTCACCAAGTTCGAAGCCTAGAGTCGTTCATTACGACAGGCTGGCACCATACTATGGCCATAGTACTTAGTTCATTTATTATAAATAGTGTAATGTAAATAATGTAAATTAGTATGACCATGGTCTTGTATATAAGTTAATGTAAAAATTTATTTTGCTTAGCATTATCATTATTAATGTTATTATTATTTAAATACTTGTATGTAATGATGTCTATGCTTTAATTTAATTTTTTTTTTAAATAAGTGTATATTTTGTATAATTCAGCATTATTTTAATGTGTTTAATGGTTATTTTGCATATTTGCTTTAAGTGTTTTGAATAGTATAGCATTTGTTGGTAACGGGTTTGCTTTCCGATCAAAGGTTGAACTGCCCGGGACGTGCAGTCCTTGAGAGGGGGGCAATGTTATGAATTTTGTATATATCTGTAAATATTCCATTTGTTTAAATTTATTTTATTTGATTATTGTGAAAATTGCAGTATTATTAATGTATTTCCTATTGAGCATCATGTAACTCAATGCTAAAGGCCTCAGATGGTTTGCAAGGAAAACAACCTTACACCCTCATCTTTATAATGGAAGTCTATTGAAATATCGCCAAGGAATGGGTTTATCGCCCAGTTGGCGATGGTTTTGGCGACTTATTTTTGTCGCCAAATTTGGCGATATATCGCCAAATGTCGCCAAGTTGGCGACGGATTTGGCGACTTTTTGTGCAACCACACACCCCTTATACCTATACATTGGGATCCTTTCTTGCTTGGGTTCTCTATCGAAAGTTAAAGCACTTTCTGGTAATTTCTAGCATCTGAAGGCTCTGGAATAATCTGGAAAGATCTCTGAAACCTATATAAGGACCTCCATCAGTTCAGTTAGTTAGTTGTCTGTCAACTGCGATTGAATTCATACGAGAGGCTTTGCATTGAGAACTGTGTTTCTCGGATCGATTTTGTCGTTGATACGTCGTATTGAACGCATTGTTTCTGTGTGAAATTTTGCTGCGCTTTTATTGGATTTGAAGATTAATGAATATCTTGTAATTTTCAGAAGATATTTGTGATCGTATTGCACTGTTTATAGTGAATAAAGCCTTTTTATTGTTCTTATATATTGGCATCAGTCCTTTCGAACCCCGAGCTCACAACAATATTAAGTAGTTTTCCTTAATTGGATCCATTGCCAAATAGCGTATTTTAAATACGATTTCGTGCAATGAAGTCTATTTTGTGAAAGTCTTTAATGATATCCACATTTACACTGAACCATATTGTTGCCAATATTTGTTTGTTTGTTTGTTTGTTTCTCGCTAACTTTGGTTGTAGACTTGATTACGGGAGATTGCAAAATCTATCATTATTCTCATTTAAAACGTCTTGAATAATGTGACATAATCGGAGTGCATATTATAATACGTAATTTTCGAGTATGGTTTGGTGAAACATTGAACTTTTGGAAACCAATTTTGATAATCACATTCCTTTAAAACCATATTTGCTGTCAGCACTTTTGACCCGTGGCGTAGAATCTGATTAAAATTCACGAACTTCCTTCTAGATGCCGATCTCTGTTCGACTCTGTTTTTCTCTGCTTTCCTATTTTGATATAGTTCATTGGTTTTTATAACTGAATAATTCCCTTACTTCGCCATTTCTGCTTAATGTCTACTGACTATTAAGATCCGTAACTTGTAAATACGCCACGCCAACATTACAGCCTATAATTCTAATTACAGCAACCCGTTTTTTCTCTCTATATTGCAACTCTATAGTTAATATAGTACCCCGGTGCGTCTACGACAGCTGTTCCATTAGAACATTTGATTTCAAAATAAAAGTATCGTTTCTAATTTGAACACGCGAAAAATAAAAGCTGGTATTGGCGATTTTAAAAATTCTATTGGCGAGATTTGCGCCCAAATAACACAAAAGTACTTAATGATGTTATGTATTTTGTAAATGTATATTAAATTACTGTTTTGAAAGCGATTGGTCATTAATAATGGTAAATATGATTGGTGATTAACAATCATTTTCGGTGGTCTCTCTTCCTTGCACGTATAATACATAAACACCAAATTAACTGACAATTTGTTTCGAAATTTGATTCATTAAATATCATTACATGAGTTGTATTTGTTTACATTCAGCTTACACCAAGAAAAGATAAAGAATAAAGTTGAGTTGTATATCACATAATTATGGTAAACTTTGATTGTGTCACTGGTATGAATTATTTTTTGACGCCAGGCAGCGCTCCAAAAAATCTTTCACGGAAAACTAACTTTACGAACGATTATCTCCATGGTTTAATGGTTTAATAATTTAAACCTTCACGACGAATGAATCTTTTTTTTTTGTTGTTTACTTTCATGGATAGAGAATTTGAACTGCGAAGCTAATTTCAACTGAAGTTATTGGAGAATATATACATAATTGAACGTAAGTCATCTCTCAAATATTAATTTCTTTTGAACGATCTTTCTAAAAATGTCACATTTATAAAGTTTTATTCGAAAAAATAATTTTGAATAAAAATGGCCGCCTGGCATATGAAATAGTGAAGCGGGCATTCCGGAACTGTTGATGACAGTCACATGACTTACGGTTTTATTATAGAGATTAGAATGTTTGGAATCACTTGCGTTGAAATCGGAAAGATAGTTGCTGAGATATGGAAACGGGGAATAGTTAGAGAAAACTTTGAAGGAGGTCCCCGGAGGGTTGGAGGGGGGGGCAGTGCGGATATTCAAGTGACCTTCAGCAAATAACTAATTAGGAGGATCACTATACATTTTTAAAGATTGATTCATTTGGTTAAGCTAGGAACTTAATTTGAAATTTGGCTTAGGCTATTATTCGGAAATACTGGTAATTGCTTTTTAGAAATACACCTTGAAGCAATGAATGCTGATTTTTACGATAATTTAGTAAAAATGGAACTAAATGGAGAAGTTCGGAACATTATTACTGAGATATTACTGATAAACTGAGATTTTAAATAGCGGTATTCTGTATATGAAACAACAATTAAATGCTACGGGTGAAGCTAACAAAAATGTTAAAATTATTAAATGTAATTAGACACTTACCCCTCGCCATTCCCGGAAATATATAACAAATAATCTGTTAAATGAAGTTTTCTCTATTAATAGTCTCTATCATAATAATATATGTCCTGTTTTAAAAAAAACCTTAAACCAAGATAATTATAATGAACAAAAACGTGCATGGAAATGTCTTAAACAGATGGGGTTTAGGTAATTTGCTGTGAGTAGATGGCGCTACATTTGCTTGGCTAAATGCATGTAACTGTAATCCATATTGGCACTATTTCGTTATAAGTCCTTAACTATGCATCGTCACTCTGATTTATTTAATGTGTTCTGAGAAGATATTCTACACAACCAACAAACCGTTTAAAAAAAAGCGTATTTTTAATGAGAGTTCTTCGTGCATTTTAATTAATATTTCAGAAAGTAATTAAAATATTAAAATTCTGACGTTCAGGTACACCAGGAGAGGGTTTGGACTACCTAAATCTAAATTTCCAGCCTTCTAGGTGGGCTAGATTTTCCTAGCCATCGCCAACACACACACACACACACACACACACACACACACACACACACACACACAGAGCGAAACTTTCTTTTATTAGTATAGATAATATTATTTCGTCACTTTGACATGTAGTTTTTCTGTGAAGAAATCTTAATTTTTGTCAATAAAAGTAAACATTATTATCAGTCTCGTTCCGTTCCTAAGAATTTGGTCATGTCACAATTAAACTTTAGTGAATTGTGTTATTAACTATGAGTGTTTTGGAGAAGTAATACATCGGCGTCTAAGAGAACGTATTAACCAGATGAGTGAAGGAAGGAAAAAAGTCCAGTATAGATCTTGAGAAAAAATAAAATGAGAACGAAATAAAACTAGTCGTTGGGGGCCACCGTAATACTTACCCATCATGGATATGCATAATGTAAAATATTAAAATAAAAATGTGTAAACTATTTATAAAATGCATTGCAATTCAAATAAAATCGTGGCTTGATGACGTCATAAACTTTAAAGGCTTGATTACTGAATTACTTGAAAGAGGTTTTTCCTTATAACTCCAAAAATAATAATCCTATTAACTAGCGGTTTATTTCATCTAATTAAGCGTCAAATTTCCAATTAAAATATATCTTTAAAGTGAAATTTGGATGAAATACAGGGTCATGAAAAATCGAAGAGTGTGGAAATAGGATTCCAAATATCTCGGCAACTAATTATCTGATCGACTTCATGCTTTATGCAAAATTTATGTTTTTTTATTGTCTTTTATACTCATTTCTTAAAATAAACAATTTCGAAAATTTTTATATACCTTTATCAGAACGAATATTTCGAGAGTCCGAAAAAAATAGTTCCGGTTAATCGAGGTTATTGAAATGAAATAGGCTTCTTCCCATTATTACATACTGAGTACATACCAAATTGCAAGTCTCTATCTCAATTTTTTCGGGAGATAGAGTGTTTACAGACACACAGACACACACACACACAGACACACAGACGGACGGCAAAATTTTTTTTTCTAAAAATATGTTTTTCGGAATCTCCAGTGTCTGAAACGTGTAAATCCGTCTAAAAAAATTTTTCGATTTTCAAAACGATTACAAGACTTACCCTATAATACGTATGATGGGTAAGTAAAAAATAAAGAAAGAGAAAAAGCTGAAAAGCAACGAAAAAATTGATACCGAATTATATCGAAAACTCGGTTTTCATCATTTTGGGCTAACAATAAGACGATAATATGTCCAGTCTTCGAACATTCATAATAAAAAAATGGATCTAGAGTTGAATATGAAAGAGAGGTGGCATGAGAAAATACGATGACACTAGACACTAGAGCCTTTGTAAGTGTTTGCTGCTAAAGTTTTATGAAGCATCTTGACTTCCCGTCGTGTGTTTTCTTATCTGCTAGGACTATTTCATTAACATAATCTTATTTCGTGCCTTGCTTTGAACACTTTTGGAATTCACATTTATCTACTTTACGCCAAAAGGTAAAAAAAAAAGAATCGGTTTTTAACATGTGTGGAACACTCTGTATGCGCATAAAACAAACTAAAAAATTTAGCACATGTTGAATAGTGTATCTGCGATTTCTTTCATATTAAAGCGCGTGAAAATGTTTAGAATCTACTCTTTGTGGAAAATGGTGTCTGTGAAAAAAAAAAAATTCATCTACAGAAACTGTTTTATCAAAATAACAGCAACTATTCATCTACAGCTTTTACAGGTTCCAAGCACAGAAAAATGTTAAACAGCTTATTTTCGATTCACCAAAAATGACAATTTTTTTGCGTTTTTCTGGACCTTACATATCTCATAGACGTGCTTATTGGGTCTATGCCCTCCAACTAAACCTCAGTTGAGGTTATAAGATTTTGTTGGGACCCTATATTTTGATTATTTCATAAATTGTTTAAGCATATTTCTAAATCGGAAAACATAATTATCGAATTATTCATCAGTGGTTTTTACAAAGCATCATATATGAAATATATAGTTGTGAATTTAAAAACTCGAAGTATATCTCTCATCTAATGCGTCGTTCTCCTGTTCAGTCCACAAAGCATGCCCTAGGTGTCTCATGCACCGCTCTGAGAAAAGAAACAAAAGAGCATTCCATGTGAATGGATCTACCTTGCTTCAATAACAAACTTATGGAAGCAACTGAAAAATAAAAGTGCATTATTACTTCACAAGTATCCACTATTATGGTCATGGACCTCTCTATCGCGGTGCATACAGGGTGATTATTGGTTGTAATTTCCATAACACCATTTTCCAAAGTCCTGCAGCTTCATGACAAGTATCATTTCTATATTTTGTTTAGTCTCCTGCAAAAGCCTCACATTGAATTTATATTTACTCATCAACTTTAGCGACTCCATCATCTTTCACATATCTACCCCTTTAGAGATTTATGTGTCGCGTCTTCCTTTATACATGATTTAGTATTTTAAGTTTCATTGACTTAACTTTTAACACTTTACCTTGGAATGGCAGAATCACTCTTATCTCCTTAATTGGAAGTATTAGGAGTCAATTTTGTATTAAGAATTATTATATTATATTAAGTCATGTTATACCATAGGATTTTTTATAGATTGTTTCAACGAATTCCAAGCATTTTAAAGATAGACTGCACCACTTCAGGTAATTGTTCCCTTTAATTTAGCCAGCCCATCAAGAAGTCAAAAATACCCATTCTTTCATTCCAGAGTTAAACATGTTTTTTCATTATATTTTTGAAAATTCACCATCTATAAATATTCCTGGACTTTAGATATGTTTGAAAAAAGACATAGAGAGGACTGAGACATAGAGAGACCGATTAAGACATAAGAAGGCATATATTATCTCTCGATTTTCCTTTAATGGCATTTCTAGATTGTCTAATTTATATATATATATATATATATATATATATATATATAGAGAGAGAGAGAGAGAGAGAGAGAGAGAGAAAGAGACGTATGTGTCCTTTTATTTCACTTTGCAGCCACAACTAGCCAGAGCAGACCACTGGTGTGACCACTAGTGTGACCACTGGATGATTTAGTGCCCCTAGCGGTGAAAATTCAAACTAAACGATATTGCAGCGCGTGCTATACAATGCCGTGGGAAGTTGGGACGATTGCCGGAGTTTCGTTCGGAAAGAGACTTGTTTAGAACAGATTGCGCGCCAAAATTGATTATTTTTATCGAAACCACAAATAAAAAGAAAGTTATTAATTTCCAGGCAACGCCGCACAGATCAGGTAGTTTATTATATAAATATTTAATTTTTCAGAGTACTGTCTGTAAATATTCTTAGCGCTGATTGTAATTATATATATATATATATATATATATATATATATATATATATATATATGTGTGTGTGTATGTATGTATATACACGGGTGAGAATGGATTACAGGTTTCGAAATAAAATCCACATTTATTTCTAGGTGAGTTTGCCTTTTTTCATTATTATTGATTATTTATTTAATTATGTATTTTTTCGTTATTATTACTTAATTTTCGAATTTTTTTAATGACTTTCTAAATTGTTTAATAAGTCATACAATTATTAATTTTTTTCAGAACACTGCTTTTTTTTCCTGTTTTTTTTTTTTTTTTTTTTAGTGAAGTTTATTTGTTAAAAGTTTAATGGAATTTTGCTATCAAGGTTAATTTTTAAATATTGAACTACTAACTGGGTAAAAACTACAAACAACTCACATTAATGCAATAAGCATTCAATGTTCAAATTTTCAATTTCTATTAGCAAAAAAATTACCAAAATTAAACTATTGAGAGAAACAACTTTTCCTTTAATTAAACTATAATGGATTTTATTTCTGACACAAACTATGGAATTCGTTCATGAAGTATCTTTAAATTAATACGATACATTAGTTTCTAAACCTTCCTATTTTTCAGTTTCATCATTTCCGAATAGTAATCTTGGTGTTATTTAATCAGAATTTTCTACCATTAAATAAAGCAGAAAAAATAGTACTGAAAAATCAAAAGGTTTAGCAGCGATGAGATAACATAAAGTTTATTCTCGAAATTATTCAAATTTAAATGTAAATAAAGTCATATAACTTTCATTTATTTAGTTAATTTTAAAAAATAATTTTTTAATGCATCATTAGAAAATAAACGTAAAGACAAAAGATACCACCTTATTTATTTTGTTTAGAAGATACCTTGTCTAGGTAGATTTATTTTACCAATAAATGAACTTATAAATGTGTCATAAATAAAAAATAAATCTTTGGAAATTTAAGTGGGTTTTTTTCGGTTAGCTTTTCACTATATATTTTTATCAATGGTAAAATTTTATAAAAATGTATCCTACATACTTTAAATTTATAATTTATATACTTTAATGCAAAACGACAAGATCTTATTAAACTTCAAACTTTATGCTAATATCTTAAAGATTTTCCATAAATATTTATTAAATTCACGTATGATGGAAAAAAAAATTCTTGTCAGCATCTTAAAAGCTTTCATAAAAACAAATTAGACTTTATGCAAAGTATAAGAATATAAAAGAAAATGCAAAACGAAATTATGTGATTGCTTTTTATAAAAACGTTCTATTTATATGCCAGTGAAGAAAATCATTGTTGATTGTAAGGTAAATAATTTTAATAAACATGTGAGGCTTTTATAAGGACAAAACTTTGTTTATTAGATGTTTTTAATTACTGCATATTATATTTTTCTTAGTAAATAAAAATACAAAAAATATAAATCAAATTGATAATGAGGATAACTACCCTTACTTCTGCATTAATTAATTTTATACAAACACCAATGCCAAGAAAAAAAGGAATTAAATGGAAATAAATAACAAATGAGATAAATTTATAATTATTTTTATCGAAACTGCTGTTTAAAATTAAATACAATGTTAAATTATTCCCTATTCAGAATAAAATGTAACATAACAATTTCCTGCTTCCTAAGAAGCCTTCACAGACTTCTAGACTTCGGTAGAACCATTGTTTCTATTAAATCTTCAGCAGAAACCTTTTTACTAATATGTTGACAGTTTTAGTTACACAAAATATCCCCCATTTAACTATGCAAATTCTTGCTTTTTTGCACTGTCTATATTTGCAAAATTACTGTCTTGTAAATTTTAATTAGTAAATGTACAATCTGAATAAATTTAATAATGATAAAATAAAGCATTCTTATGTACAAATTAATTAATTTTATATAAGCAGAAATAACATTGAGAAACAAATTTAAATTAATTTAAAATATAAAATACCATAACTTTATAAAGAAAATGGTTTTGTTATGTACATATAGACATATGATAGGAAATTTATTTCTTATTTTTATTTATCCCTTGACTAAATTCCTCATTGTTCTCCATTTTGCATATAGAGAAGAAATAAAGTCCATTTTAGGTTCCATGAAAAGTTCTAATTTTCCATTTGTCTTTTTCAGTCAATTTGCTGTTGAATAAAATTTTTTTAGTTGCCATGTTAGCCTATAAGCAAAGAAAGCAGCAATATTTTATAAATCCACCATATAGTCATTTCGCAAAGAAACCGTTTACCTAAATTTTACTTACGATTTTGGATGGCAATTTATTGAAATGAATACATTTCAATGCATAATATAAGCTCAATGAAAGTGATATATTTAAAAGTGTATTAAAAAATTAAAATTATTGTTTGGATCTGTAAGTATACTTTAGGAGATAAACCAAAAATAATTTAAATTGAACAGTAAAACAAACCTATTAACGTCACGTCAAGGTGACACTCGAATTTTTATATCATTTTTTTAAAACTCATATTTTGAATTTATGAGAGATGCGAATGAAAAAGCAACAGTGAATAAATTTTATATATCTCTTCATGTTGAAAATAATGTTTTCACTTGTAAATATAAATAGAACAAAAAGAAAACGGTGAAAAAGTATAAATATATTTTAATTAATGGAGTACCGTCACTCAAATTTGATATCGTTAATTTTAAGACACATATTTAAAATTCTTAGAGCCACTCGTTAAGTTCTGCGTCACAAATGTTTAACTCGTTAAGGTTTTTATACTGATATCATTATTTTTTTGTGGTTAATGGTGAACAAATGAAAATTGAACGACCTCTGCAAAAGTTCATAATCTTTTTTCTCACTCACCTTTAAGTCCTCGCGCTAAACAAGAAATCTTATACTTCAATTTTAAAGTACCGTGTTAATTGAAATAGGTTTGCAAAAAGTGCTTTGGTAAAATACTGAAATAATGTACAAAATGCATGTCTTTAAAGGGTTTTTTGTTTATTTGTTTCACAGGTATAAAAAACAGTGTTAAATTTTACTATGTAAAAAATTTACTTTTTAAGGAAAAGTAGCAAGAAATATTACTCTTTAAAAGTTATTACTTTAAAAAAACAGTCTTCAACATTCTTTGCTCACTAATAAAAATAAATAAATATTCATCTAAATTACTTCCTTAACTTCCTATACTTACATTGCGTTACCTCCTCCTAGCATACAAAGAAATTTAAAATATTTATTTTAAAATAAAAAAATCATTAAATATATTTAATGACAATAAAAAAATTATCCCCCCCCCCCCAAAAAAAAAAGAAATGAAAATATATATATATATATCTTTACACTACCCCATTTTTCTTGATTTAAAAAAAAAATTGCAATAGTTGTTGTTCTCTAATAAAAATAAATATTCATATTCTGGCTACAAAATTTCAACAAATATGTAACGTCCTGGCCAAGAGGGGGAGAGCGAATGTGAAAATTGTGGATTGGTTGCGGGAATAGAATCGAGAAATTTTTCGATTGCCCGCACAAAAAAAAGAGAGAGAGAGAAATTCGTTGATCGATTATAGGGAAAAAAATATCTCAAACATCCGCCGCGAAAAAAAAATCACGATTTTTTTTAATTGGGCGTGCAAGAAACATTGGGAATTTTGCCACTATCACAAGATAAAACCCTAAAATTCACCAACCGGTCATGAAAAATAACGAGAAATTAAATAATCGATCACGGGGAAAACATCACAAAATTTATCAGTCAATCACAAGAGAAAAAAATTGAAATTTTCGTCATTCGGTCACAGGAAAGTATCACGAAATTTGTCAATCAGTCGTAAAAATTTTTGGAAAATTCGTCAGTTTGCTTAATGAAAAAAAAAATCCCAACATTCGTCCAGCGATTGTATAAAAAAGAAAATCTGTGTTTCATCATGTCCGGAAACTCGTCGTGTCGGCAATTGGATGTGTGAAAAGAAATCGCGAAATACGTCGATCGTTCGCGAAACAATATCGTGAAATTCGCAAATCATTTGAGGAAATGTCACTATACCTTACTGGTAAAAGGGGATTCTAAACAAACCATTTCAAAATATGTCTTTTGAACGGGAAACAAGAGTGCTCTTTTATTCATTAAATTCCTGCCGGCGGCCTTTTGTTCTAAAGTCCACTATAAAAAAAAAACTTGTTTTAAGTGTTTTTAATTCAAAATTGTTTGTTTTGTAATTTAAAAATAGGTGTGTTTACATTTTTTTGTTTTTTAATAATAATGATGGTTTGAATGTTATTTTGTTATGTTTGAAAGATTTTTCCTTTAAAGCTATTGCTATCTTGAACGTTACGATTAAGTGATTTTTTATTTTTTAAATTATCGTAAGTTATTTATTTTGTGATAAATTATTTATTTCATTTCATGAACACCTATTATTTGCTATCAAAGCTTAATCTGTATGTTTTTTAATTATTCATGTTTGAGCAAAAGCATTTTACAGGACAGAGCCCCTGCCAAAGAAACTCTCGTTCCCCCTTCCTCCTCTTTAGAACAAGCATCACTTTGGAAGTTTTAAGGTAAATAAGAAAATTGCATTTTGGTATTTTGTTAAAAATGTAAGTTGTTAAAAACCGTATTTTTGACAATATGTTGAAAAAAGCCTATTTTTGCTTTATTTTGATTGTTGTCGTCATCTTCAATTCCACGCTCTTGCTTATTGTTTCCTGGAGGTTGCAACTCCTGGAGACATGACGCAAGAATGCGCTAAAGTTCGTGATTTTTGGAAATCGCATCAAGAAGGAGGAGAATTCCCTAGTTGCACAAAATTGTTTAATACAAAAATGAGTAAGGGGACTTTTTTTGACTGAAGGGCAAAAAGGTTGGTAATTTTTTTTGGATGAAGAACAAAATGCTATTTTGTTGTGCTATTTTGTAAACCAACGAGTAGGCAGGATGCTACACCCTGCTGAAACTCTGTAGAGGAAATTTTTCTTTCCAGATTTCTCTCCCGGGGTTCTCTTTTTGTGAAATTGTGAACAGCTTTTACATTTGGGAAAAATCTAGTCGTCATTTTGTGAATTTGAAATGATTCTTAGATTCAACTTTTTGTTTATACATTTTCAACAAGATGTATGTATGTAAAATACACATATTTATTTACATATATATGTAAAAGTTACAGTCAGATTTCACTTTTTAAATGATTAAATTTGTTAAAGGTTCAGTTTGAAGAGGGAAAAGTCTTGTGAAATGTCTATTTTTAAGACAAAGAATTTTGTGAAAGGTTTTATTTTGAAATGGAAAAATTTGTGAAAGATCCATTTTTCAAATGAAAAAAATATATATAAAGAGTCCTTTAAAGGACTCAATTTCTTTCTAAACCTAATTCCTTTCTTTACACCTGATTAGGTATCTACAGGGTATCCATAATTAAACTACCCTACTTTAAAGTTGTCTACAGACGAAACTATTGGTCAGAAAGTTGTGAAATTTTGTAAAGGACATAATGAAGGAATGGGAATTTGCTTAAGCGAAAAGAAAATCAGTTCAAAATTTCGCCACCAGATGGCTTTTTTAAAGAATTACACATTTATCATACACTCACGATAGTTTACAAATTTTTATTTCAACAAAAAATGTTCAACAAAACTTTTTTCACGATATGTTCTTAGCATTTTCTAGAACACACTACGGGCAACTGTGGAACATGCTATCTTACGATTCCAGATGTTATCTGAAAATGATGGCTGTCATGTGGAAAATGTTTTGTTGCAATAAAATATGTAAACTGTGGTAAATGTATGCTAAATGTGTAATTAATTCATTAAAAACGCCATCTGGTGGCGAAATTTTGAACTTTTTTTTTTCGCTTAAACAAATTCCCATTCCTTCATTATGTCCTTCACAAAATTTCACAACTTTCTGACCAATAGTTTCGTCTGTAGACAACTTTAAAGTAGGGTCGTTTAATTATGGACACCGTGTATTTTGTAAACTGTATTTATTCAGTTTGACTTGTTGGGTGTTCATTGGTATCTTTTCTTTTGATTTAGTTATTTATTCTTACATCGTCAATAGAAAAGTTGCATTTTGTTTTAGCTAAATAGTTATATTTTTTTAGTATCTTATTTTGCGAAAAGCAAATCTTGAGATGTAATTTTTAAAAAAAAGTCTTCATTTTTTTCATTAATTTGTTAACATTTTAAGTTAAAATACTGTGATTAAATATTCAATATAAGATATTTGCTTTTAAAAATTTAATTTCCAGTCTCGAAATTTCGACAGCAGTTTTTCATGCTAAATTTAACACGATTTTTTGTATGTGATTCAATTGTTAAAATAATCATTTGAGTTGCATTTTCTGAATACCCAAAGAAAGTTTCCAGTTAATCGATATCTAACCAAAATAATAATTTCCAGAACTTAAAAATATGCACAAACATGGTATTCAGCAGCAAAATTTTAAACTATGAAGCCAGAAAGCTCTGTCACAATCATTACTTCTGAGTATTAAAACATTTCAAACATATTAAGCAATAAAAGAGACACTGCTATAGACAATCTAAGTAACTAAATCAAAAGAAAATTTTGAAATGGACAATCAGCAAGTTAAAATAAACTATAAATAAATAAATAAATAAATAAAATACCTAATATGGGAAATCCTAATTCCCCAGCAGCAATTTTCCGAATATATGCAATTTTTCATCGCGGTAAATTGCTTCGCTATCAATGTCTGTAGATGAATACAAATCACAAATACATACACGAGTGATTGGTTGGTTGTCGATGCTTCAGGCTTTCGCTGCGCAATAATAGCCAAAAAATGTGAAATATTTTATCCTTAAAAAATCGAAAACTTATTCTAAATAACAATTAAATTGAATACATAACAGTACAAAATATTTCCTCATTTAAAAAAAAAATTAATCTAAATAATATTCCGACCAAATGCAGATTCCAAATGTGGAATATTTTCTTATTAACAAGAAAGAAAAAATATAAAAACAACAATTTAATTTAATACATATATATTACATATTTAACATACTTAATAAACTATTTTCGTTTAAAAAAATAATCTAAATAATTTATCAGCTAAATGCAGATGTTTTAACTGTAATCGAATAGTGTTTGTTAACCTTAAATTTGAGATGCTTTTTTACTCAAAAATGGTCGGAACGGTCCCATTTAATGGCACGCTAATACGCGTAGAAAAATAGTCCCATTATTAAACCGGATTATATAAAAAGCAAGAGATTTCGTAAGGTAACGCAAAACGTTTTTCGCTTTATCTAAAACGGATTAATATATTAATTTAAAAGAAATCGTTCGAGCCATTTTCGATAAAAAAAAAAAAATTACGGCATTGCACGTCTAAATTATCTTGAAAATCGGATTCCAGATTTCAAAATATACTATATGTAGAAATGTAGAAATTTCAGGATATGTTAGGATATGAGATTCTTTATATAAAATCAGAATGAGATGTCCCACATTTACTGAGATATTAAATTGCGGCAATTTTGCGTTTTCTTTGATCTCAAGTTAGGCGTATATGTAAAGTGCCGGACTTCTTTGTTTTGCGCTTGTCTACGTCACTCGAGATAATATCGTCTCTCATGATATCTAATTAAAATGACCTAGACTCTAAACAAAGCTTCTTTCTAAAGGTCACTTTTAAGCCCTTTTAAGCTGTTTTTTAATAATAAAATAAAACGATTTCATAAAAGTCGGAAATTTGGAAGCTGTTTAAAAACATAGATAAGTATATATTAAGCAGTATTAACTGAAATATTAAAATTTTAAATAATCTCACGCACATTCGTTTCTTATACAATGTATTAAAATTTCATGAAAATTTGGCAATCCATTTTTACGAAAAATGTCAAGACTTTCCAAATCGCTGGTGAAACCTGCAAAATACCGTTTTGTAAAAATGAGAAACGGTGAACATTCATCATGCTGTCTGTGGTGATAGCTGAAGTTCTTCTACAGCAAAAGTTTGTATGCAGTTTTGTCTAAAGTTTTACTGAATAACTAGATTTTGAATTGAATGTCATAAAAGGATTTTCTAGTTTTCGATTCAAAATTAGAATCCACAATCGCAACAAAAGAATTAAATTAAACTGGAAAACTTTATTAAACTTTGTAATAAAGTCGTGGATAATTTAATTAATCTATAAACTTCAACTCTGCAATTAAAAAAACATCTAAATTAAAAGACTATTTGTTTATTAAAATTGATTTTAATGAGAGAATCATGGAAATTAAAATTGAAAAAAATATATTTTTCCAACTTTAAACATTTTTTATTTTTTGTATTTGTCTAGATAGCTTTAAACATATATATCATTTTAATGAAATAACTATAAAAACATATTTTACAAAACACATCTTATAATTCTGCACAGTGTTTTATTAGAATATAAAGAGATTTACAAATTTCAGAAATGAAACAATTTAAAACTTGTTTTTTTTTTTTTTTTTTTTTTTTTTTTTTTTTACAAACAAAGAAAAAAAGCGGTTCAAAAACATGTTAGAGTTTAAAAAACCTTCTCCCTTCTGAATTTTAATTGCTATCATAATATTTTTTTAATCTTATTTACTCGTTACATAAATAAAAAATTCCCCGGAGGTCCAGATTCTTTCGAGAAATTGCACTTTAATAATCACGTTTATGTATGTCCATTTTTTTCAGGTGAAAATAAAAATACATTTATTGCAGCAAAACTTGAAATTCGAATGTAAATTATTCTATTATGAAAGCATGAATTCCAGAAATGAATTTTTAATAATTCTTTTTTCTTTTACTTAACAAATTTAATTTTCTCGTGCATTTAAGAGTGCCGTTTTAGTAATATACCCCACATGATACAAATTTAATTTAATGCTTACAGTAAAAAAACGAAAAAGAGAAAAACATTAAATAAAGTTTTTATAAGAATTTAAATGTTTTTTATCTACTAATGCTATAATTCATTTCAGACGTCTTTCATGAATAATAATATCTCTTCAGGTTCAATTATTTAAAAAAAATAACTTCATTAGTAATATTTCTATTTAGGTGTTTCTTTTTTAAGTGCACAATTATATATATTAAATATCTTGAAACATGCGCTTAATAATTCTATTATAAAAAAATAGATTTGAAGAAATTGATAAGTAATATTTTTTTTTATTTATACAATATTTTTTTTTCATTATTTTTAGCACGATAATTCATTATTTCGATAATTCGACGGATATTTCAGATATAAATTAAGAATTAAAGTAATTAAATATTAATATTTTAAAACTTCATAAAAGTTATTTCTTTATTAAAGGTTTTATTCTTCAAGATATAGTTTCATACATCCATTTCAATTTAAGAATGCAATACAAACATTTTAAATGTGCACCAGAATTTCTTAACACAGAAGAGTCTCTACCAAACGCAGTTGTTTGAAAGCCACGGTTATTAATTTTGAGTTAATGTAAACAGATTAGTAATTTTAAGTTATAGACAACAACACAAAAGATATACTTGCGTAGAAATATATATAGTAGCTTTCCAAAAATGTTATCTTCAGTATCGATATTTTTTTAGTGCCCAAGTATCGCTATTTTATCGCTATTTTATCGCTATCAGTATCGATATTTTATTTAGAGCTTTAAAAACAACTATGTCACTTTGAATTATGCACAGCAGAAACAACGTGTAATTTATGGGCATTTACAATTCTTCAAAAATGTTTTTGAAAGCTAACACGCATTTCAATTATGCCATACGTGCAATAACAGCGCATTTAACAAGTCATAATATAGTGATGTTTTGTTTATTGTTTAGTTTGATAAAATGTGATGTTTTGTTTTTCAAATTTTAGACAAAATAAATTTAAGTATCAAGTGCATATAAATATCATGAATTTTAAAATTAAAAGACAGAAAATTCTCACTATAATTTGTGTCTTTGTGTTGTGTGTCTATAAACATAAGAAATAGAATATTAGAAACCGGAAGTCGTCAACAATTTTTACTATAAAGGGCGAATTTATATTTTTAACCAACTTTTTTGGCACACTCACGTCTCATATGTACTTCAATGCGTGTGTAGAACATAACATAAATAATTCAACAGACATGGATTCTCGATAAACATGAATAACTTAAAATGAATATCATAATCTAAAAATAGGTATATAATATAATTTCTGTTTACCACATTGAAGTTTTTGTAAAGATTACTTTAACATACAAAACCTGTGGAATATGCATGGAAAATATTGAAAATATTAAAAAAAAAACGAAAGACACGTCACACTATAAAATAAAACCTTTTAGAAATCATAAAAGAGCAGCAGATGATTGGATTGAATCTTTAAAGGGCTTGCTGGTATCAGTATGTTTTTACTATAAAGAGGTTTGTTATATATATAAATAAGTTTATTATAGACTAGCAATATAGTAATTCGATTTGTTCCATATTCATTGCGTGATTTTTCAATTTTTGAGGGAAAAATAAATATAATATTTTTACATTAAAAAAATAATTATAATAATTATTTTCATAGATTTTCTACTATAAATATGAAATTCTTCTAGAATTATAGTATCGACAATCAAAGTTTTTTGTAATTTACAATAGCTTTATGTTCTATCAGAGGCCATCCATCTACATTTCTTCAATTTCAGAAAGTGGTGTTGCATACAGATCAATAATATTGCAATCTTTAAAAATTTTGTTAGTAATTAAGTAAATGTGGTAATAAGTCGCAAAAACAGACTTCACCACGCATTTTTTAAACAGAAGGTACATTTATTTCTATTATACCAATTTATGCGAACGAAACAATATTAAGGATACATATTCACCAGTTCGGACAGCAGGTGATAATAGTGCATAATATTTTATTCAAATTGAAAACTTTTTTTTTTTTTTTTTTTTTTTGCTCCTTTGTTTCTTAATTTCTTTCTTTGTGTTTATTGCCAATAATGATGTACTTTTGTGACAACCATTTAAAAAAAATATTTGAGAATTAAAAATAAATCTCGAAAATAATTTGGAAATTCGAATTTATAGAGTTACTATGACATCTTTGGATCCATACAAATAACTGATATTAGTGTCATCACGCATTCTTCGCCCTTATCCTAGTAAGAGTAGTTATGAAAGACAATCACAGTTTCAGATTTTTAATATAACAGATTCCGAAGATCGCGATCTATTAATATTTTCATTTACTGAAGGTATCCTATGTAATAATTTTCTTGCTTATAATTAACACTAGCTTTTGCTCTAAATATGATTACTGAATATTAGGTTTTTATATTTATTATTTCAGTTTTAAAGTTAAAATGAATAAGTTGTAAGCTAAATCTGGGATCGATGTAAAAATATTATAATTTTAATATATTTTTATCTTCATAAATCATGTTCAATAATAAATTGCCATATTATAAAGAGCGCCATATTATAAATTGGCGCAAAATTACGTATATTGTTGAAACCAGTTTTATATTTTTACGTTCCGCTCATATACAGCGTAAGGAATGTAATGCAATCATGATTGTGGGAATGCTAAAAAGACCTGCTTAGTTAATCTGATTAAAATGTAGCATCTCAGTACAGAATATAATATTTTATTTTAGTATTTAGGTAGAGGAGATTAAAATTAATATTTATCCGATATGTATAGTGAAATAAAATCACCATAACTCTAGACTTACGATGTTATAATCTAAATTAATAATAGATTACCTAATGACATATAATAATAAATTCTCACTGTGTTGTTTCGACTATCGTTTCCCGTCTAATCCTATGCAATCATCTAACGTTACATGAAGGAAATTAAATTTTAACATTAAAATAAGAAAATAAAAGGGCATAATTAAAATCCTAGATCGCCAAATCCCCTTCCTAAAATGAAGGCACTTAATGCAGGAGAAAGAAATACATATTAAAGTAACGTAATAAAGAACATTTATTTACATATTTTTACATAAATAAAGATAATAAAAGAATTTAGATTAAAGTTAAGCTATTAGATTTTACGGATGTTACGAAGAACATCTTAATTTTCTTCTTATGAATATGCAGATTTAAATCTGCGTTAAACACCAATAAACAATAATTCATAATTACTGACAATTCTACTAAAATAAATTTAGTCTTCCATAAACACTCAGCTCCCTGATATATTCATCAATAATATAAAATTAGGAGAACAATGTAATTAGAAATGTGTTTTACCTTGTCTTGATGAACTGGAAGATCATAGTGGATAAGAGGTAGTCTTAAAACAGTTCACACATCTTTATTTTTTTATGAGCAGATTACTGCTAATTTATAATCCACTTTATGCATGAAAAAAACTTGGAGTAAAACAGAACTCCATCACTGACAAAAGAAGCATGAAATGCTAATAGCCAATGCAGCTTTTAACACAGCAAGGATTATGAATCACTCTTTAAGACTTTTTCCATTTATAACATCGCTCAACGGTTGTCGAGAGAAAAAACCGAAATACAACTTTCTTTTAGGAAGACTATTAGTATACTGACTAATATATATATACTAGGGGACTCAGCCCCCTACTCGCTAACGCTCGCCAACCCCCCCCCCCCCCCCCCATGAATTGCGAAGCAATTCACATTGAGACCGTTACGCGATCCCAGCTCGCTCGCCCATTTTTATTTTTGCAGTAATTCTAGTCGGAATAAGTACTACCATAAATCATTTGAACATATGAAACTGACAATTTTTTTAATGTAAAAAAGTAATTGAACTCCGTTGAAAACACAACTAAAAATGCATTTAGTTGGACCTACTAATGAGCCTATAAATCATTTAAATACTATGAATAAAGGATCTTGGAAACATAATTTGTTTAAAACTTATTGCACCTATAATATTGTACAGCACGGCTTATTCATTTAAAAAAGAAAAAAAGAAAAAAAAACACTACGTAATAGGAAGATAGTTTATCATCAATGATTGTTTAAATTTCGTTCGACATTTTTCTATTCTAATTGATTATAGATTTCTGCAACAGATGGCAGGAGATGCAACCTAGACAGTTAATATTTTTACTTATCTCCGATTTTTCATGTGAGTGAAATTCATAAATAAATTCTAAATGAGAGTTGAGAATTCATTTGAAATTAGCAATATTATTCATAATTAAAATGAGGAATAATCTCAGGCGCTTTGGATAACGTACATGTTATTTTATTTTTAATATTTGCTAGCTTGATTTTCACTGCTCTGACACTGACCGCCATATTGGAGGCTGAGTTGATCTATCTAACACAATCAAGTCTTTTCATTGGTCTGAGCTCGGGAAACTACGGTTGTTGCCAACAATAAGCTAGAAATTCAGCCCTATTTCCGCGCTACATAAGACAAATATATATATAGATGTGTGTGTGTGTAGTAATTCTTATTTATAATCCTACAGTTCCTTAAATATTTACTAGACTTATAACTATGAAATGAGTATAGTTCTTCAATCTAAGTTAAAACAGGTTTTATTACTTACTTAACCAAATAAGTTGATGACGACACTGCTCAACATTATAATATATTCGTATACAACATCAGTAATTCTTCTATAATTACACTTCTAATAAATTATTATCCACAAATATCGATTATCGACTACCATACTTGGGTACAAAAACTATGGAACAACAACCTACTTCTCGCTTTCATCTATCACAAGTCTTGTAATAATCTTGCGACATCACGTACCTATTTTAATTAGCATTGAGTTTGTATTATTGTGGCTACTATGCATAGACGAGTATTATTTAATTTGTTATCCCATATATATATATATATATATTAATAGGAAAAAACATAATGTTGCGATTTTGATCAACACGCATAAAAAAAGCCATTTACAAAAGAAAATGCAGCAAATTTGCACATTAGTTCAATGCCTCTCATTTTAGAGCAAATCATTGGTCTATATCATTTTTCTGTGCACTCCTCTTTTACAGTGATAGGTTTTTTGGGACAAAGGGTTCGTTTATGTAATTTTATTGTCTATGTCCACTGGCTGGGATTGAAAACTGTCCCCGTTCACATGAGGTCGAATCCTACAGCTGACCCTCGTCTGTAACCAAAACAAGGACGAAAAATCATGCGTCAAGCATAGATTATGTAACACTTTCCAACGCTTCCAAAATAATTTTACAAATCATACCGTTTAATAAGCTGAAAGATAACATCTAAGTAAACAATTTGGAAAACGCATAGCATAATTGAAAACATAATTTCAGAAATTTCCAACATATACAATATTCGGAAAAATATCCGAATACTTTTATTCAGCCCTCTATATGATCTATAGATTTGTGTATATACTAGATAGGATATTACTTTTAAATGCTAAAGGTGTAAAATTAACAACTATAATATAAATTAAAATAACTTTTATTAGTTGTTTTACATGTTTCGACTCTTTCTTAAGAAAGAGAACTCTTTCTTAAGACTCTTTCTTTCTTCTCTTCTCTTAAGAGTCGAAACATGTAAAACAACTAATAAAAGTTATTTTAATTTATATTATAGTTGTTAATTTTACACCTTTAGCATTTAAAAGTAATATATTATTACAAGGTGTTATATTTTATTATATTACTAGATAGGATGCTAAATTTTAGTTCAGTTAAGAAACGCGTAGCACAGTTTAAAATTCTCCTTCTGGAGTTTCTGTCAATAAACGGAATAGTGTTCGCGAACTTTTGTGCTTCCCTGTATATGATCTACAGAATTTATACACACCACGTAATAAACAAAAAGTGAGTTAAATTTAAAATTGCGTTCAGTAACATAAAACGCACTTCCAGGAATTATTATTAACAGACAGTAGAGAATTCTTTTGTGTATCCCTGTAAATGAACGATGACTGATATACGCACAATATTCTGTAGTAAGCCTCTTGTAATGCACCTTAGTGATATATATAAATTTCAATGCGTTTAAAATAGTGAAACATGATTTAAATAAACCGCAGACGATTTTTCTCCATAGACGTAATGTAACGGAATTCTTTTGACTGTCCCTGTAAAGTAACTATAAGTGCTATGCACACCCTATTCCCCATTAAGCTTCTTCTAATGCACCTTAGTGATATACATAAATTTCAATGCGTTTAAAATAGTGAAACATTCTTTAAATAAACCGCAAGTGATTTTTCCCCATAGACCGCAATGTAACGGAATTCTTTTGAGTGTCCCTGTAAAAAAACTATAAGTGCTACACACTTCTGTTGAAATAGGGAACATGCTATAGATAACGACAATAACATATAAAAATTTCAAGACAATCCGAGCATATTTACGTGAGTTAGAGCACGGCCAGACGGCCAGACAAACCGGTCATAAACACTTTTCAACTAGGTTGGAAAGTGTTAAAAAAGGGCTGTCAAGAAGCACCCTAGATAACTGTTCGATAGTAAATCGTATTTTACTCTATATTGGGCAGTATTGTGACCGACTATAATTAACAGTCCTAAAATATCTGGGGAGAAGGTCTTTGTGTAACAATGAACATAATTGGAGTGATATTATAAAAACTGGAGTAAAGTTATATTAAATTCGGAAATATCAATATTCCTTAAATTTCTGCTATATTTTTGTAGAAAAAAAATTGGTGGTTGGAGAACTCCTTATTGATTGGTAATTTCTAATAAATGTTAAATGATTTTCATTGTTAATGCAATACTCATTTCAACGGTGTTAAATGTGATTTATTAAATTCAGAAAAATGAATATTTCTTACGTTTCTGCGATATATTTGCGGCAAAAAAATGTTGGTTGGAAGATACCTATTTTCATCAATGATAAAACACGATTATAGAAATATTGGTATTCCTTTACATTTTACGTATCCCTGAATGAGTTTTCACTATTTTTACAATGATTCCAAATGTATGTATTTATGTCCGTTTTTATGTATGTGTTATGTTTTATGTATGCCCGTTGGTATTATTTTAGTTATTTTGGACCCTAGAGTACATTTTTGGTGCTTTTCGATGATGGTGAACACGAAAGTGTTTAAACTATGCTTTAGATTGAACACCCATTTAGTGAATATGTCAGAGGTCACTTCTGCAACAGCTGTACTCTTTTGCATACAAATCGGTCAACGAGTCTGCTATCTAACCACTTTTTCAACCAATTTGTGACCAAAAAAAACCTGATAAATGTTTGTTTTAACTCAAATATCAAATTTCATTATTTTTATTTTTCACACTCATCTTGTTTTTATGGAAAAGTCATATTTCACTTCAGCGTGGCTTAATTCAGTTAAATATTTTTTTTATCCTTAAAATGAAAGAAAAAACAATTTGAACGAGTTTTATAAATCTGAAAAAAAAACAAAAACATGGGGTAAATAAAGTATTGTATGTTGTTGAAAAACAATGGCAAAATATCTATATTTAAACAAATTAGAACTCTTATTAGTATGACTAGGTTAATTCAATTTCAATATTTATTTTGATTAGCAGGTCTTAATTTCAGACGGATGTTTTGGAAATTCATTGAGAATTACGTCATAATTTTAGAAAAAGTTTGAGCATTGTAAATAAAAGTGGCGTTTTCATTAGAACGTGAAGTCATTTTCACAAATGGAAATATTTCAACTTTTTAAAATTATCATCTCAGTTTTTATTTATTTTTATATTACTATTTATTTGAACGCATAGCACTCTGTAAAGTGTTCGAAAAGTCAAGATGTTTTGTTTTCACTCAAATTTTTAATGAAGCGAACTTTTCATGGCTATCCTAGTTGATTATTTTCTTGCTTAGCATTGATGCGAACCTAAGCTGTGGCCACGAAAATTACATATTGGCTATTTATGCTTATTAATCAAGTTTTAAATTAAAAGAAATATTTCGTAAGCTAAAAATCGGATCGTTTTTAGAAGATCGTTTTATCGGAAACTTGGATTACACATCTTTCGTAATCGTGTTCACTGGCAATTGACATATTTTATAGAGCGTGGTTTGACGCAAAATTAAATACATTGTTATACCGAGATTTGTTTGTATGAGGCAAATATCTAATGGTGTCATAGGAAGTAATTTCTTTCTTTATCAATGATGCAAAAGCATTGGTTTTGGAACCTATAATTCAATATTACGCCATTATGTTTATCAATGCATTTTCTAAATTAAAATTCAAAAGTCTAAAGCATAAACTTTAATTATTATCAGTTATAAATCTTAATTAGACCTTTCAATCGCCTAATTCTTCCTAATTTTTTTTTCTGCAACTTTTGAGTGTTGAAAGATTGGTTCATTGGTTCATTCTTCCGGCTTTTTCCTGTTTTCTCGAAATTGTTTTGATATCAGAATGGACAAACTGCAGATCGTAACCAGCTACATTCTCGATTTGCCTCTGATATGTTTAGCGTTTATTACGCAACCCTTTTTAAGCCTGTTCCGAACTAACAGACAGAGAGACAAGAAAAAATGTCATTTTTGACTATATGTCGTCTAAAGTTCAAGATCTCGAATTTGAAAAATATTCACTCGGACGTTATAATACATCTTTTCAAGCATGTAAAAAATGCGAAAAAATAAATTAATTAAAACAAAAATTATTGGCAAAAGATGCTTGTTTTATATCTACAACAAAAAGAAAATTACATATTTTCCCTAAATATTGCAAATTTTCCAATTCAAAGTTGTAAAGTATATAAACTTGCCTTTATGATGAATCTATTTCTGGATGTCTGCAATCTTTTAAGTTTCACTAAATTCATAAAGTTTATTTTAGCAATAATCGCCTGAAATAGCTCAAGTGATAAATTAATCTTTGGTATAAAACATTAATTCAGTATCACCATTTTCTGGAGATTCTACAAACAATTTATATTGACTGCAGTTTTGGAAGATAGCAGCCTCCAATAAAATCGTCTTTTAAAGCTCACTTTGGAAATAACATTGATTTACGGGTATGATGTAATGTAGATATACAACAAGATGATATAAAGAGTTAAAATAGGTGTTTTTCTGAAAGTCCCAGACATACATCCCAATTTTAAATGTGTATAGATATGGAGTTTTACTTAGTTTTAAGCAGAAATAAGGACAGTTCTAACACTACTTAAATGTTTTGTGTTGTTTAAAAATGTAAAACAATAACAATAATAATAATCGTATTAATAGTTTAAGTGGTTATCTGAATATATATATAATAACTTTCCAGGTTTCTTGTTATCAGATATTCCTGAATATATTTATTAAACAAAACAGAAGACATTTTCTTGTAAACAAATAGTTTTTTTTAATGTAAAAATTGAAGCTACGTATACCAGAAGGTTACTGAAACAATATAGTGTGTCAGGCGTTATATGTTTACATAAGAAAACAACAGCCCATTTTGCTCCTTTTCCACAACTAAAATGTGAACTTTCAAATATTTTATATCATATTCACCTATAAAAAATATTTAAAAAATGGTTTTTTTGAATTTTACTTCCATATTGGATAAAATATTTTTCATATTTGTTTCAGGAAACAGTAAGTATTTATTTCCTTCGAAAACGGTTTACATCTTGAATCGAAAATGCTTTGTCTTAAACATTCATTTGAAACATAAAATATAGTGAAAACCGATAGAACGGTTTCATTTTCAAAATTTATCTTGCAATGACTTCGTTTGATGCTCAGATGTTTTCAGTATGCTTCTTATAATGTAAAACAAAATATAACATAAATGTAAAAAGTAGCCAGCGTTTAAATAACATATTATTTTCAGATAACATATATCACTTGAAAGTTTTTTTTTTTTTTCAGGCATTTTCATTTATTGAACATTAAATTTTAGAGCGCTCATTTTGAACAAATTTTCCCGTGGTATATTTTATAATTAGTGAATATATTTTGATTTAATTGGTTGTTATGATAGAAATTTGTACAGACGGATATAAATAACTTGTCATTCAACTACATGAATGACGCTGATTTAATAAGCTGATAAAATCATATTTTTATAGAAATTTTTGTGATAATATGGACCAAAAGCTATCAGGTTTCACATCACCTTAATAATTAGATAGCATTTCCTGTAATCCGCCTGTACAAAATTTTATATAAATTGGACAGATAAATGAAACTACCGAGGTATTTTTGCTACTGACGTGGCAGCATCTAAATATGTAGTTTTGTTCATTTAATGCACTTTTATAAATCTCAACTTGAAAATATTTGATAAATAAGTTTTATTATATATATTTAATGAAATAGGTTCTTGATAAAACGTATATTTACTATTTCTTTATGATGTCTAATGAAATAGAAATGTTACGCAAATAAATAAATTCCATTCCTTAAATAATTTCTACATATAATTCAGTTACTGGTCTTGTGAATATAGATATGGAACACCAAAGATTTACTACCACATTTATATTAGAATATTTGTAATATTTTTAATTTATCTACAGTTTATTCGAGACATAGTGTATCTAAGTATGTTGAGATGCTTAGCAATGTTTTATGTTATTACTTTATTTTAGAAAGTATAATAATTCAAAAAACGTTTATTCAAACTCCGCGATTCAAGATTTTACAAGTTTGTGTTATTTCAAATTATTTTCAAACGTTGCAAATGTTAGGTATCTCGAAAAAATTCCAATCTAACAAAGTTTGTTGAAAATGTTTAAAAAATGGCGTCAATCGGGACTATTATGAGATAAAATTCTAAACTTTTTGTAGTCACTTTCGATCTATTGTCTCTAGTCCCAAATAAAAAAAAAATCCCTGACGGCTTGGCCTACAGGCACAGGTAGATTTCGAAGACGCAGACCGTGGGGCGCCGGTTTGTCGGGAATTGCGGAAGAAATGACCTTTTTGCGATGATGCTGCAGTTGGAACCGCCTACTTCGAAACCAAACTTGTTTGCAGGCGGAGTCAGCAAGGATTTTTGTTTTTGCTATAAGAGTTGGTCCTATAAAAAACATGTCAATATAAAAGTTTTAGATAATATTAAGAGGATTTATAATAAATTTAAGCGGATTTGAAATCTTGGGAATTGACGAAGTTATGAATTTTTTTTCTTCTAAAACTCCTTCCCCCCCCCCCCCTTAAGACAATTTTTAATTATATCAAAAATCTGTCATACATAAACTTTCGGCCCTTTTCCTAGAAGTAATAATAACTTCAAACGGATTCGATACGTATCATAATTAAGAAATTATGGGTTTTTTCTGTTTTCACAAAAAGTTCCCCCCATCCCCCCCTTGGTTCGATTTTGGCCATTAACGAACTTGACCGAGATTTTATGCCCCTTGATTTTACGTATCAGTTTCGAAAAGATGCGGGAGTTGGAACCGCCTACTTCGAAAAATAACTTGTTTGCAGGCGGAGCCAGCAGGGATTTTTTTGTTTTTTTTTTTTTTTTTTTTTGCTATAACGGTTGGTCCTATAAAAAACTTGTCAATATAAAAGTTTTAGATAATATTAGGAGGATTTATAATAAATTTAAGCGGATTTGAAATCTTGGGAATTGACGAAGTTATGAATTTTTTTCTTCTAAAACCCCCTCCCTCCCCCCCCCCTTAAGACAATTTTTAATTATATCAAAAATCTGTCATACATAAACTTTCGGCCCTTTTCCTAGAAGTAATAATAACTTCAAACGGATTCGATACGTATCATAATTAAGAAATTATGGGTTTTTTCTGTTTTCACAAAAAGTCCCCCCCATCCCCCCCTTGGTTCGATTTTGCCCATTAACGAACTTGACCGAGATTTTATGCCCCTTGATTTTACGTATCAGTTTCGAAAAGATGCGGGAGTTGGAACCGCCTACTTCGAAAAATAACTTGTTTGCAGACGGAGCCGGCAGGGATTTTTTTGTTTTTAATTTTTTTTTTTTTTGCTATAACGGTTGGTCCTATAAAAAACTTGTCAATATAAAAGTTTTAGATAATATTAGGAGGATTTATAATAAATTTAAGCGGATTTGAAATCTTGGGAATTGACGAAGTTATGAATTTTTTTCTTCTAAAACCCCCCTTCCCTCCCCCCCCCTTAAGACAATTTTTAATTATATCAAAAATCTGTCATACATAAACTTTCGGCCCTTTTCCTAGAAGTAATAATAACTTCAAACGGATTCGATACGTATCATAATTAAGAAATTATGGGTTTTTTCTGTTTTCACAAAAAGTCCCCCCCCCATCCCCCCCTTGCTCGATTTTGCCCATTAACGAACTTGACCGAGATTTTATGCCCCTTGATTTTACGTATCAGTTTCGAAAAGATGCGGGAGTTGGAACCGCCTACTTCGAAAAATAACTTGTTTGCAGGCGGAGCCGGCAGGGATTTTTTTTTTTTTTTTTTTTTTTTTGCTATAACGGTTGGTTCTATAAAAAACTTGCCAATATAAAAGTTTTAGATAATATTAGGAGGATTAATAATAAATTTATGCTGATTTGATATCTTGTGAATTGACGAAGCTATGATTTTTTTTTCTAACCCCCCCCCCCTTTTTCCCCCCCTTGGGGCTTGATTTTATGTATCAGTTTGGAAGAGATTTATGCAGAATTTTTCCAGTTATCGTGGTCAGAAAAAAGTGACATAGATAGATATATAGATAGATAGATAGATAAACTTTTGAACTGGGGGTGGTTTTGGGTTCTGGGAGTCATAATCGGCGTAGATCTGCAAAAAATTTTCAAAATTTCCAACTTAGGTGAGAATGTCATAGGTAGTATTTCTTACGAAATCCACCTAAAATACTGTAATTTGTGTTTTTGTCTCTTTTGTCTGTTTATAGGTTAGAAATATTTCTTCTTTTAAAAATAAAGTTAAAAAATAAATATAACTCTGTCTCACATTAGCTCCACAGAATGGACATAATATGAGATATCTATGGTCTAAAGTTACATAACATTATTTCTAAGGGGTTGTAAATACTAAGCACATAAAACGCCTGTAACAAAGTTGCCTCAAATCTAACGTTTCAGCTTTACTATTCAAAACTTTTTATCTTTCACAGGTCAGTAGATATAAAACGCTGGTTCTATGCCAGCGGCACCGCGGCGCTGAACTCTGTATACTGTAGAGGTCATTGCGGCGTGCGGCGGTGTGAAGGTCATGGCGGCGTGAAGGTTACTGTGCGGTGGACGGGGGATAAGGGCATTGTGGAGGTGAAGGGTTCGGTAGGGGCGATAAGGATGTTGGTAGAGATAAGGATTTCTACTATATTATTTTAATTAATTTTAATTGGAAAACTTAGAAAATTTCAAAGCAATTTTTTTTCGCGGAAAATTGTCTACTACAGTACGAGGTGAATTTCAACGGATTTATTTTTGCGAATTAGAAATTTAATTAATTTTAATTAATTTTAATTGGAGAACTTAGAAAATTTCGAAGCCTTTTTTTTTTCAATTATAGTATGGTGAGGTGTTTGGATGGGAAATATTTTTCGAAATGTGGTTTGTGAATGAAAATTGTATTTAAAAATATTAATTAAAAATGGTCATTAAAAAATTAATTAATTTTAATTGGAGAACTTAAGAAATTTTTATGATTTTTTTAAAACTAGAGTAGGCTATTTGATATACATGTTAGAGTATATTTGAGACGAATTTTAAAAGTCAATAATCGTTTAATTAAAAATGGTTATTTAAAAATGGTAAAGAAATTTTGGCGAGATTATTTTTTCTCAACTAGAATATGTAATAACTAAAATATCTTCTTAAAGCACCATCAAAATTTTTAAAATGCGCTAGGCCTTTCTAAAGATCTGAGCCTTTCTTCGTCAGGCGCAAAAAAGACGTGCTTCTACTATGAAAGCAGCAGCAAGACTGAAATGAGAGATAAGGGAGAGGAAACAAGCTGAAACAACAGCCAATAGGAAAGTAGAAATCAACAGCCAATAGGAAAACAGAAGGAGGGGACAACAGCCTATCACAGAAGAGTAAAATCAAGACAATAGAATACAAAATAGAAGGAAAAAAACAGATATATTAAAAAATGGAAACAGATGAAAATTAAGAAATAAGTAACCAAAATCGTCCCAAATAAAAAAATAAATATTTCTTAATTTTCATCTGTTTCCATTTTTTAATATATCTGTGTTTTTTTTGTTTTTTTTCTTCTATTTTGTATTCTATTGTCTTGATTTTACTCTTCTGTGATTGGCTGTTGTCCCCTCCTTCTGTTTTCTATTGGCTGTTGATTTCTACTTTCCTATTGGCTGTTGTTTCAGCTTGTTTCATCTCCCTTATCTCTCATTTCAGTCTTGCTGCTGCTTTCATAGTAGAAGCACGTCTTTTTTGCGCCTGACGAAGAAAGACTCAGATCTTTTGAAAGGCCAAGCGCATTTTAAAAATGTTGATGGTGTTTTAAGAAGATATTTTAGTTATTATTGTTTCACACCAGTTTCAACTTAATTTATTCTAGAATATGTAGTTTGAATGTGTAGTAGAATGGAAGATGTGAATGAAAAATAGTAATTAAGAAATAAATTAAAAATGCTCATTAATTAATTTTAATTGGCGAACTTAAACATTTTTGGGGCAAACAGACGGGTTTATTGAATTCGATACATGTTGGTAAAAAATACAGGGTCCTGTATGAATTATAACCGCACTAAATTCAATAGTGCTCCCCTCCCCCTCCTCCCTCCCTTTTTTTTGTTAGAGGGTCCTTCGATAGAAGTTGGGCTAACAATACGCACTTCAAAAAGTATAGAGCGGTATAAAAAGAAGAATTTTAACGTACATATGAAATAGTAAATAAACAAGAATGAAAAATCATGCATAGCGTCATAAGTCATGAATCACTTTCTTCAAAAAATACAGAGTTGTACAAAAAGAATACGAAGAATTCAAATGTTAATATAAAATAGCAAGTAAACAAGAATGAAAAATCATGCGTAGCGACATAATTCGTGAATCAATTTCCAACATTATCGAAATGTTATGTGAACAAAATATAATTTTACCATCTAGTGCATTAGTTAATTAAAGTAGTGAAAATACACGGTCCTTTCGAAAGAAACTGGAAAAAGTTATAGATATTAAGCCCTGCTCAGAAAATAATGGGACTATTTGAATCCCAGTTTCTTCTTCACAAAATAATGTAAAACGTGTCCTATTTGAATCCCAGGGCGGCCTTCACAAAATAATGTAAAACGTGCCCTATTTGAATGCCAGACACCTTCACAAAGTAATGTAAAACTTACCCTATATAAATCCCAGTACCTTTCACAAAATAAATCCAATATATTCATGTTATATTACGGCGACAAAAATACGAGGGAGACATTGACCTTTCATAAAAATCCATGATCTCCTGTTTGAATGAAAATTTCCCTTCACAATGTACCCTGTAAAAATACTATGATTGTAAAGGTATTTTAAGAAATAGAGTGCTATTCTCAAATGAATACGTATTCATGCAATGTAAAAATAGGTTTTACACGCATGCATTTTTAGTATAACGTGCAAAATATAGATTTTAGAAAAAGATACATTTATCACCAAATTTATAATACAAATCTGTAAAATAGGGTAGAGAGTTTCATGAAAAATAACTGAATTTCGAGTGATCATGCTTTAAAATATATATATTTTAGAATTGAAACTAAGAAATGAGTGTTATCACTTGGTACACATCTTCTATAGACGGATCGCTGACTCATCTTTTTACCAGAAGGGACGGGATAAAATCCTTGATTTCACTTGTACCCTTTCTTAGATTATGAATCCCTTCGCTATTTGGAATGCGGATATTGGATGTGTTCTCAAATTTAAACAGTTTCTGACATATTTTTTGTTAGTAATTGTATGAAATTAACTACTATTTAAAACCGCTAATATTTGCGAATTATTTCGTGTAGTCCTATATAGTTATTAATAAATTATAAAATGCTTCATTGAGTATTCATTGAAAAATAAGAACTAAGAAATAGTAATTAAGTGAAAATCGGACATAAAATTTTGGGGCAAACCGATGGGTTTTAATTAAATAGATTAATGAAGTTGGCACAAGTCTTGTTAAAATAGATATTATAAAAATATAGAACCACGTATGAATTATACTACACTAAATTTAATAGCTCCCAAGAGCCGCCCCCTCCCTTTTTTCCCCTCAGAAAGCCCTTCGTTATAATTTAGGCTATCAATATACTCTTTAAAAAATACAGAGTGTACACAAAAAGACGAATGAATGAAGAATTTCAACGTAAATATAAAATAGAATCTACAGTAAGTAACAATAAAACAAGAATGAAAAATCATGCATCGTAGTATAGTTTATAAAACACTTTCCAACGTTATTGAAATATTATGTGAAATAAGTAAATAATATAATTTTACCATCTAGTGTAAGTCAGATTTTACTTTCGAATGTTTACATTTGTGAATGGAGTGGTAACATGCTTGTGAAAGGTCTATTTTTAAGACGAAACATTGTGTGAAGGGCTCTGTTTTAAGGTTAAAAGTTTCGTGAAGGGCCCTGTTTTAAAGTTTCGTGAAGGAGTCTGTTTGAAGGACCCTGTTTTGAAAGGACTTAAGAACGAGCAATTTATTCCTAAACATATCCATAACTACACATAGTGTAGTTTGTATACATTCTGAAAATACATGAATATATTTATACATCACATGCTATAGTTTCTGAAATATTTTTTCAAAGTTAGATTCATACAATAAAGCGAGATTGATACTGTTAATGCACACGAATGCCTTCATGTTACCCTGTATAGCTTCAACTCGATTCGCTAGATATACTTCATTGAGTATTCAATGAAAAATAATAACAAAGAAATAAAATTAAAAATAGTAATTAAGAGGTACCCTTAAACATTTTTGGGATAAGAGTTTGGTTTTAATTAAATAGGTTAATGAATCTAATTCGATACAAGTCTTGCTAAAATATAAATTACACTAAAAATACAGAGTCCCCTATAATATATGCGAGTTATACTGCATTAAATTTAATAGCACCCTCCCATATTTTCATAGAAATGCCTTCAATATAATTTAGGCTAACAATATGCACTTCAAAAAAATACAGAGTGACCACAAGAAGGATATGAATTCAATATGTACTACTACTTATGTAAAATAGAATTTCTTTTATCGCATAAAATATATTAACAAGTCCTGTAAAAATATATTGACATGAAATATTAATACACGATTTAAAACATATTGGTTATACAAAACATATTTCTTTTTATTATTTATTCAATAAACGAAAAAACAGAAAAAAGGCCTATCATCGTTGTACTTTAACGTTTTAGAACTGCGTTAATCATATGCATAGAAAATCTGATTAAGCTATATTTCTTCTATGATTGTAAAACACTATAAAAATTAAATGAATATATTTCCTAAAGATAAAAACTATTTCTGTTAGATATATCTAGGCCAATGAAGCTTACTTTTATACAAAATAAAGAATTGGTACTTACATATATGTGACTGACTTGAACTTGTCTAAAATACTCTGTAAAGAACCTCATGTTTTGTGGAAACTCAGAGTTTATTCGTTATCAACGTGCGAAGAAGTGATTAGCATATTCTAAAAGTGATATCATCTAGGATAGCTGTGAAATCACGGTGATAGTATCACGTAGGTTTCCCCGATCTTATTTATGAGGTCATATCATGATAGGATGATTACGGAGTGTATAAATTGTCTCGGGCAAGGTGATACGTCATTCTATGCTTATGCTTGCCTTGTTTGTATTCTTCTCTCCATTGGATTATACCCTTCTTCTAAGTGCTTTTCCGGCTTGGTCCAGCTAAAAGATGAATAATACGTTTTTATACCCTGCTAATCAAAAAGGTTTATTTTACCTAGCGGATAAGCCTGATTGCGTTTCCTGAAAACGAGTGGTTCACCACTGCTTCAATCAAATGGATTCCTTAGATTTTTTTCTTCCGTTGCTTTGGAGATTATACGGTCGTTAAAGTAGTGATGGAACAGAACTGTGACCTAAAAGTTCACATAACCAAATATGTCGAACGGACGTGCGTTGAAATCTTCCCTACTCAAGAAAGTGTGACTTTATCGTGTGCAGCATGCGACTCATTTCAAAGCCAAATGAATAACTTTCATTTTTTTTCTAAAAAAGACAGTTTTATAGCGAACAATGAGATTATATCACAGCCTACGTGGATGAACACTCTTGTGTACTTCAAGAATTATTCCAATCTAGTGATTCAAGGTATTCCTTAAAGCCAAAGGGACTCTACTTATCAAAAGAAAATTTAATAATTTGCGAAACATGTCTGATGAAATCATTGACTGTTTAATTAAAACTTTACTAACTAAAGTGATCCGAATACAAGTTTTAAATCGAACTACAGAATGTGAGCATTTACACTTGGGATTAGAAGAAGCAAAAGAACATTTTTTCTCCTGTTTTAGTCGCCAATTAGAAAAATCGGTTCGTCGTGAATTTGAATGTAATTCCTGTACTAAGGGGTATTCATATGAAATATTTCGCGAATGCAGAAAATATACTCTGTGTCAGCAATTTTCTATATGCAGTGAAAACGCATTGATGAATTTTAGAGTAAATGATTTTGTGGACTACCTCGCAGAAAAATGCATATGTGAGTATACATACGCGGTTTTTGCATCTATGAACTTTGAGATATATTTCTATCATATGAATAACGTGTTGCCATGTAACATTGGTTAATAAATCTCACTTTTATTTTTTTTTCTTAAACTTTTGTTTTTATTTTACTTGCAAAATTTATATTTATGGAAGTTATTTTTAAATGCATTTGCAAAATAATTTGACTCAAGTCTAATGTTCAGGTGTAAAGTTTACTTTTAACTGATAAATATTTTCAGGTGAGAAATATTTACAGATATAATTTAGCATAACTTAATTTTCATGTGAGAAGTTTACTTGTAAGTGAGAAATATTTACAGACATAATTTACCATAAGTTTAATTTTCATGTGAGAAATTTACTTGTAAGTGAGAAATATTTTTCAGATACGATTACAAAGTACATTTATTTTAAATTCTCATGCAAAAAAAAAAAAAATAATAATAATAATTTAAAATGCTTTATTGAATATTCAATGAAAAATAATGACTAAGAAATAAATTAAAAATAATAATTAGGATATATGCTAATGTTCGGACTTATAAAATTGTATCTAATACACTAATCTCCGCTGCACAGTTCTCTTAGAAATTGGTATTTTAGATTTTTGAACGATCTGAGTAAGGAGTCCCACACTTTTCTTTGTGTTTCCTAAACAGATATCCCGGATTTTCCTATCGGTACGTGGAGTTGTTATGTGTTTTCTTCCGCTTTTACCTTTTCGTTTGGACGAAAGTGGCTGGTTTTTGTCCAGATGTATTTTTATCCTGTTGACTACAGACCTGGAAACTCCAGCAAATTCTGCTATCTTCCTTTGGGAATGACTCGTATGCAGAAGAAGTGTTTTTACGTCAAATTTTTTCGTAGGGGAGAAATCAACCCCTCGACCCATACTGAAATCAATAAAAATAAAAAATAAATTAAAATAGTAAATAATTTCGCAAAAAATAAATATTTAATCAATAAAAGAAAGATAATGCTCACATATATAATTCTTAACTTTTCCAAAAAAAAAAAAAAAAAAAAAAAAAAAAAAGAGTTTTGTTTAAATTAAAGAAAAGCGTCCTCCACTATTGCGTGTGTAAAAGACTCAGCGTCTCTCCCGTTATTAAAATATTTATAGAAAGCAAACAAACCTTTTAACATACTAAAAGTACTTAAAAAAAGAATTATAGAGGTATTAACAATAGTAAAAGACACTCCTGCAACACTTAAACGACTTCGAGCCGCAGTCAAGTGCACCCAAAATATAAAACTATCAAAAAATATGACTGTCTCTAATAATTTGGCAACCCACTGCATTATTAATGAAAATTATGCAACACAACTCTTGTTTTGGATAAATGATGAGAGTGTGCATTGCTCTTCATCAAACACATTTGCCGCAGTCCTTGCAATTGTTATTTTAAGACATTGATGCGAAGTTGACATTGATGACAAGTTATGCATTTTATTTATACGAACCTGGAAATTTGAAAAAAAGATTACTGGCTTCGTATCCAACTAAACACACATTCTAACAATAGACAAAATAGCTTTTCATATTGTTTAGATTTATTGTGATTATTCCTTTCCAACATAATTGAAAAGAGTTTATGACTTTGATTTGTCTGTCTGTCTGGCTAGCTGGGCTGACCGTCTGTCCATCTGCCCGTGCTCTAACTCTCATAAATATGTACTGATTGCCTTGCAATTTTATATATTATTGACATTTACAATAGTACTATTGCTATTGAAAATGAAGTGTGTAGTGTTTTTAGTTCGTTTACATGCACAGTCAAAAGTATTCCGTTACATTATGGTAAATCTGAAAAAAATTGTTTCAAGTGCATTTTTGATGATACACCATTTCAAACGTAATGAAATTAATATGCAATAATTATAAAGCAAACTACATTATAAAGCAAACTAAAAAATATTTTGTCTATTACATAGGGTGCAAAGCATTTAATGTTCATTTATAGAGTCTGACAAAAGGCTACATAAAATTCCACATAATGATCTACGGGGAAAAAACTGTTTGCAGCATATTTTAACGCTTTTACATTATTTCAAACATAATAAAATTTATACACAATACTGAGGTGCGCTATAAATTTCTTACTGAAAAGTGTGGCGTGCATTGCATTTACCGTTTATTTACAGGGACACACAAAATAATTCTTTTGCAATAGTACTATGCAATGATACTTACTGTCTATGCGCGATAATTGCTGGATGTGTTTTTTCAGTTTTTGTGTTTGCGTTTTTAAGTTTAACTTAATTTTCGCATAGTACGTTGTGTGTATTGATTATTTTGATCATATACAGGAATTTGTAAGTATTAATGACTATGGGAATGACTGCTTAAGGTTAGGTTTTAATTGTGAAATGCATTTTCCGGCGGAACTATATTAGTATAATACTAATAGAAGTTTATAAAGTATAAATAAAGTCATATACAGGGTTACACACATAACAACAAACATTGTCATTTACCGTTGGTAATTGCTGGAAGTACGATTTAAATTGTGTTACACTTGTTTTACTTTAATTAATTTTTGTATTATAAAAGAAATCTGTATATCATATACAGGGCTGCGCAAAATAACTCGACTACTTTTTAACAATGGAAAGTAATTTCTAAAACTGCATTTTAAATGTTATTTTCTAAATTGTTTACTTACATATCTGCTTTCATAATCTAACAGTGAAGTTCCGTTGTAATGTTCTAGATGTATTGGAAAGTATTTTATAATCGATGCTTGACGCATGTTTTTTTTATTTTGTTGTAATACCTGCCTACTTCTACAGCGTCTAGAACGCTGGTTCCTACACAAGGGGTAAAGTGTTCGAATCCTCATTCAGACTTCTATATTCGTAGTGAGTTGGATTCTACAGTATACGGAGTTAATTATGTATTTATCCCCTGTGTGTAAAAGATAGTCATAATCTTTCAACCAACCATACTATACATTGACTTATTAGCGCAAAAATTTTAAACAGTATATTTAACGTACTTGAAATAGTGTATTTTTAATACTAACTTAAATCTAATGCATAAATTCTTTTTCAAATACATAAAAATGGTACTTAAAGAAATTACTTTTGTTTTTATCTCAGTGTCTTCGCTGATTTTAAAATTCTTGTTCAATTCACTTCTTACTAAATAGCCATTGAAAAAAACTGTAAGATGAAATAAACACAGAAAACGGGAAAGGTCGGAATAAGATAGAATAATTAAAACATTGTTTAAAAAATTATCTTTCACAGCTAATGCTAATTTAATTACATGCTTTAGAAGTATGTTTTATAAACACTATTATAGTAATTGAAAGGAGGAGATTGGAGAAAGAGCAGCGTCAAGCATTTAATTATCTTCAGAAAGTATTTTTAAAAGCAGTTTGACTTCAGAGTTGTGCACAATATTAAAAACACTATAGCTATAAAATGAAACCCAGAACTATGTGAAAGGAAGAGAATAAATAAAATAAAAATTTAATTTACTGTAATAGTTTAGTTTTTTTAATTTATTACTGAAGTTGAAAAGTATTTTTACCAACACAAGATATTTTTAGATTCCGCAAAGGGATCTAAAAATACACCTATTATATTTTAGATTTTAAATACTCTGTCTAAAGAAAATTAATATTTTAATCTTGCCTCGACTTTTTATTAATTATAGCTTTCAATTTTTCAAATTTTGTTACATAGAATTCACTTAAATATCAATATAAAAATATATAACAATAAGTTTATAAACATCATAAAATCGATATTTGACAGAAACTTGCCCCTCAATCCTTATAACGTCAGTATACTCTCAATACAAATAATATAATTTTTTTTAAATCCCCCAAGCATAGGAAGGGCAAAAACAGAAAAATGAATGGCAAGATCGTTTTCATAAGAGCTAAGAAAAATAAACAACTGAGCAGCATTTTTAAGTATACATTTTGCACAATCAAGTGTGAAGCATATCAGTGAAATTTTGAATCTTTATGGAATAAAACTGTTAGGTAAAAATAGGACTAAATAGATTAATTGTCTTTTAACACTAAAGAGTTATCTTTGTAACTGAATTAATTTCTCTACATGAGAAATGAAGGTAAATAGCTGGATGTATAGATAGAAGATTTGTATTGTATGCTAATGCTGTGCAATCATTGCATTCTTCGACAACGAAGGTGTGGTGCACCATGAATTTGTACCAGCTGGACAACCTGTTAACGGCCCTTTGTACGTGTAAGTTTTGTAAAGACTGATGGAATCAATACGAAGAAAACGCCCCGCGAAATGGAAAAGAGGATGGTCACTGCCTCACGACAATGCTCCCTCCCACACATCAATTGTTGTGCAGGCATGGCTCACAGAAAAAAAACATTCCACTCCTCTACCAGATTCTACTCACTGGTTTTAGAACCATCGGATTTCTGGATCTTCCCCACGATCAAAATGGGCCTCAAATGTAACCGTTTTGACAATGTAGAAGACATCAAAACAAACACGATGGCTGAACTTGAGATGAACTTGAGACCAAAACAGGACTTCCATCGTTGTTTCCAGCAATGGCAGGAGCGGTGGAGCAAGTGTGTGTGTTCTGACGGAGCCTACTTTTAAAGCGATTAATTAAATGTGTACTTATATTGTGGTAATAAAGAGTTGCAACTAAATTCAGGGAAATTTTTCACTGCCCCTCGTATTTCTACATTATATAAAGAATAAACTGTGAAAACAGTGCACTGATATTCTTTTAACTTCTGATACATTTGATTTCGAAAATCAGAAAGATTGTAAAGAAAGTTCAACATGAATATTTCGGATTTTTTATTATTCCAGTGACAGTTAAACTTAACAATGTTAAATATCCACAATTTGGACTCTTTAATTTTATCAGGTTTTATCAGGCCCATGGAAAATATAAAATCGCAAACATGCATATTCAAATTTGAATAAGATTTGAAACTGTAATAACATCTGATTAGAATAATTCAAAACACGTTCATAGCATGTCAGTTTCATAGTATAAATGACCTGTCCGTAAATCCATCCGTAATTCCCTTTGATAATATCTTTGAGGCATGCTTTAAAATGGTAATATATGTTAAGCAGAATATGATTCATTTATCATATAATATAATCTATTCGTGTTACACACATTATGCTGGCTTTATAAAATAATTAGATATTTACTTACAAATTAAAACATTGTGTGTCTACATTTTTAATAAATTATAGGTAATTTTTCAATAGTACGCACTTCTATACTCCACATAATTCGCAGAATAAATTAAATTTCCGTAAAAGAAATACAAAAAAATAAAATTATACCTCTATGGTTAACAATCGTTTATTATTATTTTGTCTACATTGCAGAAAACACAGATGTTGCTTAACCTAAGAAAATATAATATAATAACGAAAGTAAATATTCAATAACCTCCTCTGAGTTAACCACGATTTCGACGAGAGTTATTTATCTTTAGAAACCGAAGAAACCAATATATAATCGACATTTAAATAAACATTTATGAAAACAAAATTTATTCTGATGCCACTGATTTCGAAACAGCGTGTGATTTAGTACCACCTCTGTTCACTGCCGGAGCGCTCTTATCGTGTTGACGAAGATTTTGCTTACAGGTATCAGCATGGATGCCGAGCCCTGACGACGAAGGTAGTATGGCTTGTTGTTCAGGCTCAAATGCCCCCCTTAAATTTAAATCTAATCCCTTTGTGATTCCATAGAGCTCCTCTTTGGCTAAATATATAATTGATTGTAAATATTCATTGGTCCAAGATCTCTATGATGAAGAACTGCTCAATTTAGATGAGTTATGTGAAGGGTTCCAGTCCTATATGGGTGTGTTTTATCGCATGATATAAAATTATCAACATGGGATATTCTCTCAGCTCTCCCTAAAAAACCTAGAAAAGAGACAAAGAATAAATCTAAAAAGAATTCCATTTACACTGGTTTCGTTGTTCCGAATACGAAAATCCAAAAAAGGCAAGAAAAGAAATAAATGTAGAGGCGGAGTTTGAGAATGAAAGCAATTCCCTCAGAACCTGAGAGCATGGATGAGAATAGTGTTGTAGAGAGCTCCAAAGATGGCGCCACTACTACTAAACCTGTTGAAAAAGGGAAAGAAGTTCAAATTTCCGTTCCTGTGATGATAACTCAAAATTAAATAAATGCATACACATTTTGTAAATTGCATAATAAAGAGAATAACTTTCTCTAGGACATAGACTAGTCGAATTATAATAGCATCTCTATCGCGGCACTTGAAGTACTAATGCAATGAAAAATTCGTAAAATTTCTTGCAATTTTTTAACTTATACCAGTGTAAATATAAAACTAATTAATATATCACCATGATTGTAGTCTATTTTCTCAATAAAAATTCGTAAAATAAGTGTTAAAAAAATCAAGGCATTTAATGCATAATTTTTTGCTATAGAATATTTTGCGTACAGTAAAAATCTGAAAAACTTCATTTCGGGAAAAAGCTAAATATAACTCTTAAAGGCGGTTCTTGCTATAAAAATAATTTATTATTCTTTAAAGGTTCAATTGTATATACTCCATGTATTTTCTTGAACATATAACCCAATTTAAATGCTAAATCTCGAAAAAGAAGAATATATACATACATTTCAGCTTACTTCCGGTTTCCAGAACGATATTTCCCGTTGTACAAATTCTTCGGCAAGCTGTAATAGATGTAACTTTAAATGGTTGTAACTCTCTTTCTAATTCAGATACAGACACAATTAAAGCAGAATTCGATAGATAAACGATCAGATTTTAATATAAGTTCAAAAATGAAAAATCCATATTTTCATAGAAAATGGCGTTTCAAAGGTGTGCGAATACCTTAAAGAAGGTAAAATTTCAAAAATCGTTCCGTACAAAATTTGCTACATTAGACTAGCTAAAAATTTGACACCGAATTCCGTTTTTTATTAACGTGTATTTCAAAAACTTTAGAAATATGATGGCGACACATACCTGCACAGAAATTTCCAAACGAACCTGTGGTTTGAATCTGCTAAAGAAATTCGTTTATTCTGAGTGAAAGTGATAGAAGTCCTTATAGTTATTATTTTTAGAACTATCTATAAATCTGTGGAAAAGTTATTTTATTTATACTTAAAGGGTGGCAAATTTTATATTTAAAAATGCCTGAAGCTAAGAAAAAATGCCGACTGTATGGTATTGAGTATTTGAAATATGGATTAACGCACTCTCCTACAAACCAATCTATGTGTTTAATTTGCCAAAAAGTTTTTTCAAATGAAGCCATGAAGCCTTATAGTCTGCAAGAGGATTTGAAAAAAATGCACGTTGATAAAAAGGACAAAGATTTATCCTATTTTCAAGGACTGAAAAATAAATATTTAAAACAGCGAACTGTATCAAATCTTTTTGAGTCGTCTTCTAAACAAGGAGATTGCAGACTGTGAGTCACATACAATATTTCAATGTTAATCCAGAAACGGAAAAACCACACACAATCGACAAGAAATTAATCTTGCCGGCAGTCAAACAGGTAATAAAAACTGTACTTCATCATGAGACACCATCAGATATCATGAGATGAAATGGCTAAAGACGTTGAAATATCTTTATGCTATTACTTAAAAACTTGCAAATTTTCCATTCAACTCGATGAATCAACTCTACCAAATAACGAAGCACCTCTCATCATACGTTCGATTCATAACAAAATAAAAAAATTATCAAGAGTTATTATTTGCTAAAAAACTAACTGGAAACTGATACAAAGGGAGAATCGATATTTAATACCATGAACAAGCTTTTCAACATCAAAAAGTTCTTTTTCGTAATATTTTTTCAGCTGTTACATGGTTCTCTAGAAATGACAGGGCGTCATAAGGGTTTCATAGTCTCATATTGTCTCATTATAACAGAAAAAGATATACACAAACGTCTACATACAGGATACATCTGCCCCAAAGTTGTAAACGTAAGGCAACTAGAAAATAAAGATCCATGAAAAACATAAACTGCAAAAAAAATCATAGTAAATTTAGCATTACATTATCATGCGAATTATCATGTGCTATCTCAAAAATCTGCAAGAGAAGAAGCCGAAAAGCTTTTTTCCTGTGATAAAAAATTATAAAAATCTATGATAAAAAAAGAAATAAAAGAAAAAAATCATGCGTCAAGCGTAGATTATGAAACACTTTCCAACACATCCAGAAAACTGTAAAGAATCTTCATTATTAAATAAGGTGAAAGAAGGTATGTACACCCAGAAAAAGAAAATGATTAAAATTACAAAACATGTTTTGTTGAGTACATTTTGGTTGTTTTAGAAAAATTCAAGTAAAATTGAACCATTTTACGTGAATTAACAAAACATTTTTTGCTGACGATACAAAATTTTTTTTAGAGTTGCAAAAAAAATTTTTTTTGTTGATTCAAACAAAATTTCTATTGACCTATATTTAAACAAAAAGTTTTGTTGGGTCAACCAAATTTTTAATGATTCAACAAAACTTTTTTCTGGGTGTAAGTAAAGAGTTTAAGAAACACATAAAACACATTTAAAAATCCAGTTTATTCATTATTTTCCATATTAAAAAAGGTAGTAGACTTCTTTTGTGCATCACAGTATATGTTCGATTGATTTGGTTATATACTAAATACCATTATAAAATTTAGTTCAGTTAGAAAATTCACATTTAGCAATTTTCGTGAATCGATAGAAATAAACTCGAATTCTTTTGTACAGCTCTGTATATATCTAAAGACTTTTGTACACTCCCCAAATTCAGCTAAAATTTAATTCAGCAAAAAACGCAGAAGGCAACTTAATACGCGCTTCCAGCAATTATCAACCATGAACGGTAATGTATATTGTTCTTTGCGTAGCCATGTATATTAATTTGTTTGTATTCTATAAACTTCTATTAGTCTGCTAAATATAGTTCAGCAGGAAAATGCGAACCACAATTAAAAATAAGCATAAGCAATTCAATTCTATTGTCAGTAATATCTACGAATTCCTTTGTGTAGCCCTGTATATGATCAACATAATTTATATATGTCGTAGTCGTAGGCGAATTGCGAAATCCGGCTCTTTGCAAAGAACCGGGCTAATTGGAGAATCACCTTCCTTTCTCCAATCAGCCTGATATTTTTCAAGCTTATTACAAAGAGCCTACATAGCGTTAAGCTAATTGAAAAAGGGCCACTTGTTTCACAGTCAACCAGAGTTTGACCAGCTGTTTGTCCAAATATCGTGTTGTACTTGACCCGAACCTGACGAAAAAATCCATCGAACCGTAACCCGATTCAGGACTAAATAATTTCTGTCAATACGAAGCCCAACCCGAACTTTAAAATTTCATATGAACCCGAACCGAAAACTGATCCGAACAGGACAAAATAATTTCCGCCGACACGCAACCCAACCTGAAACTAAAATTTCCATTTGATGTCAATCCAAACCAAAAAAAGTTCCATCGAACCAAAAACTGACCCGAAAGTACAAAATAATTTCCGTCAACATGCATCCCGAACACTACCTAAAAATTCCATTTCAAATCAACCTAAACACAAAAAAAGTTTCATCGAACCGCAAACAGGTCCGAACACGACAAAATAATTTCCGTCGACACGCAACGCGACCAGAACCCGACAAAAAAATTCTATCAAACCGCAACCGTACCCGAGCCCAACACACTTGCATCTGAACCCGAAGTAAAATTAAACTAATAGTTTGTTTAAATATTATTAAAGAAAACTTTAAAAAAATACTAAATTAGTATCATTAGATTAATGTTTCGGCAGATTCATTTAACCATTCACTTAAAATTGGAAAATATATTTTTATAATTAAAAAGTATCTACAAATATATAAGAATACTTTAAAAATGTTAATTATAACAAAAGTTTTAAAAACTTAATAAAATATACTTAATTCATCTGAAACATAGTTCTGCTTAATTTCATTAATTTCTTTGTGAAAATCCCAATGAAAAAAATGCAGAAACCTAACGCAGAAACCCAACGAAAAAACCTAAATCTGGGTTGGGTTGCGTGTCGACGGAAATTATTTTGTCCTGTTCTGATCAGTTATCGGTTTGATGGAGCTTTTTTTGGGTTTGAGTTGACTTCAAATGGAATTTTCAGGTTTGGGTTGGGTTGCGTGTTGAGAGAAATTATTTTGTCCTGTTCGGATCAGGTTACGGTTCGATGGAATTTTTTGGGTGTTTGGGTTGACTTCAAATGGAATTTTTAGGTTCGTGTTGGGTTTCTTGTCGGCGGAAATTATTTTGTCCTGTTCGGGTCGGTTTTCATTTCGATGGAACTATTTTTGGTTCGGGTTGGCATGAAATGTAATTTTCAGCCTCGGGTTGGGTTGCATGTCGAAGGAAGTTATTTTGTCGTGTTCGGATCAGTTTTCAGTTCGATAAAACCTGTTTGTTTTCGGGTTGACTTCATATGAAAATTTCAGTTCGTTTTCGGGTTGCGTGTCCACAGAAATTATTTTGTCCTGTTAGAATAGGTTATCGATTCGAAGAAACATTTTTTGGGTTCGGGTTGATTTCAAATTGAATTTTCAGGTTCGAGTTGGGTTGCATCTTGACGGAAATTATTTTGTGCTGTTCAAATCGGGTTACGGTTCGATGGATTTTCTTTGTCAGGTTCAGGTCGGGTTGCGGGTTGATTTCAAAATGAATTTTCAGATTCGGGTCGGGTACAACACGATATTTGGATAAACAGCTGTTCAAAATCTGGTTGACTGTGATACAAGTGGTCATTCTTCAATTTGCCTTATGCTCTCTAGGATCTTTGCAATAAACCTGAAAAACATTACGCTGATTTGAGAAAGGAAGATGATTCTCCAATTACCCCGTCTCTTTAGAAAGAGCCAGATTTCGAATTTAGCATACGACATATACACTATGTGTTATACAAAAATTTAGTTAAACTTAAAAACGCAAACCAAAGTTGAATAGTCACTTATCACACATATAATGTAATTATCGCACATAGACTGTAACCGAGTTCTTTTATGTGTCCCTGTAAATGGGCTATAAACGCAATGCACACCATACTTTTCAGTGAGCAATTTATAGTGTGCACCACAGTAATGCATATAAATTTTATTATGTTTGAAATTGTGCAACATCATTAAATTTCACCGCCAAAGATTTTTTCCCGTAGAGCATTGTATAAAAGAACTCTTTTGTGTGACCCTGTAAATGAATAATAAATACTTTGCACCCCATATACTACAAAAAGCATGTTTTAGTGCTCTTCATAATTGTATATCAATTTCAATATGTTTGAAATGGCATAACATCATCAAAACGAACTTGAAATGATTTTTTTTCCAATTGACAGTAATGTAACTGAATACTTTTGATTGTCCCTCTAATAAAACTTTAAATGCTAAACCTTTTTAATAAGGAGCGTTCTATAGTAAACGTCAATAACGACTGAAAATTACAGGCCAATCCGTGTATATTTACGAGAGTTAGAGCATGGACGAACGGCAGACGGTCAGACAAACCGAAGTGATAAACACTTTTCAACTAGGTTGGAATGTGTTAAAAAGAAGAAAAATAAACAAGCATGTACTAATGATTTTAAAGCAAATTATGTTTATAAAAATGGATTTTAAAAAGTTACAGGAAACATTTGAAGAATCCTCGAAGGGCGTAAACCCCGCGGGATTCGCGTTGGACAGCCCAGCTCTGAAATATTATTAAAATTTCCCCAAAATTAGCTAAAGTTTCCAGCATTCAATAATCAGTCTGATTCGACAAAATAATATCAGTTTGGAATAGAAATCATGCATCGGTTTGTAACATCTAAAATAACAAAGCCAAAATTGAGGCAACTGTCATAATATTTATGGAATTTATTTAAAATTTTTATATTTAGAAAAACGGCTGTTCAGTAATGCTATATTATTATTTTTCAGATGTATAGCTATCAGAATGCTTTTATTATTTCTGTATTTTCTAAAGGAAAACCACCAATGTTATTCTGCTCTTGAAATATAAAACAAATGTATATTATTTTCACATTTTGTAAAAAGTACTAGAAAAGTAATCATTAAAGCTTTTGATATATTGATAAATTATTCTTATTTCTTTTTAACTACGTATTTTTAAGGGGAAAATATTTTAAATTAATTTTATTTATAAATTTCCCTGCGCATTTTCAAAAAGGTTATAAAAGATTTAAAACACATTATTTATTATAGAATTAAATTTTACATGATATTATAGATACATTTTCTTGCTTTTAACTGTGTGTAACGAAATCAATTTAAAACCCCCGCAGCTGTGACAATACAGTAAGTGATTTGCATTTGTTAAACCTTTCATACTATCTGTTCGTGAATAGAATTTTGATAAAATATTTCTTTTTTGTTTACTTTGAATTTTTTAAAGGAGATTATAGAAATAATGAAATTCGTGTAAAAGTGAAAATGTTACTTAAATCTTGAAAAGCATTTGTTAAGAAAGAGAGCTTACATTAGATCATTCGAAATTATTTAGAATAGAAAATTTCAAAATTCTATCAAATGTATGCATTATTAATGGTCTCGTTTATGCATAAATAAATATATAAATAGAGAGGCAGGCTTTCTATAATTACATTATTATTGTAAGTAGATCTTTTATATGCAAAGCAACTTATATAAATTGCAATTTGCAAGCTTTTTAAACAGAAAAAATTCGCAGTTTTATGTTTTATATATACTAGATGGAACCCGTCAAAATTTGACGGCAAACAACTTGATAGTACCATAAAAATAAAATTTATAGTTGCTTTAACTTGACAAATTTCATAGTGGGGAGGATAATATGATTAAGTGGTCACAGACCTTTCCAATGATATATAACATGAGGGTTGTGTGCAAAATTTAGAAAGTACCCCTTGGGGGGGGGCAAAGTGGGGAGATGGGCATCGGAGATGCATAATATGATATAAGTGGTCACAGACCTTTCCAATGATATATAACATGAGGGTTGTGTGCAAAATTTAGAAAGTACCCCTTGGGGGGGGGGCAAAGTGGGGAGATGGGCATCGGAGATGCATAATATGATTAAGTGGTCACAGACCTTTCCAATGATATATAACATGAGGGTTGTGTGCAAAATTTAGAAAGTACCCCTTGGGGGGGGGGCAAAGTGGGGAGATGGGCATCGGAGATGCATAATATGATATAAGTGGTCACAGGCCTTTCCAATGATATATAACATGAGGGTTGTGTGCAAAATTTATAAAGTACCCTTTGGGGGGGTGGGGGGGGGCAAAGTGGGGAGATGGACATCAGAGATGCATAATACGATTAAGCAGTCACAGACCTTTCCAATGATATATAACATGAGGGTTGTGTGCAAAATTTATAAAGTACCCTTTGGGGGGGGGCAAAGTGGGGAGATGGACATCGGAGATGCATAATATGATTAAGCAGCCACAGACCTTTCCAACAACATATAACATGAGGGGTGTCAACAAAATTTATAAACGTGCCTCCCTTAGGGGGAGGGGGGGTGGCGGGATGAACCCCAGAGATGCATAACATGAATAAGCGGTCAAAGACTTTTCCAGCGATATATCACATGAGAGGTGTCTGCAAAATTTAGAAAAGTGTCCCACTTGGGGGGGGGGGATAGACCCGAGATGCATAATATGATTAAGCAGTCACAGACCTTTCCAATGATATATAACATGAGGGTTGTGTGCAAAATTTATAAAGTACCCTTTGGGGAGGGAGGGGGGGTGGCGGGATGGACCCCGGAGATGCATAACATGAATAAGCGGTCAAAGACTTTTCCAGCGATATATCACATGAGAGGTGTCAACAAAATTTATAAAAGTGCCTTCCTTAGGGGGGGGGTGGCGGGATGGACCCCGGAGATGCATAACATGAATAAGCGGTCAAAGACTTTTCCAGCGATATATCACATGAGAGGTGTCTGCAAAATTTAGAAAAGTGTCCCACTTGGGGGGATAGACCCGAGATGCATAACATGAAAAAGAGGTCACAGGCGTTCCAACTTGCAACTTTTTCTCGAAGGCATTTGACAATATTAAATTTTTTTTTACCCAAGACAATTTAACGATATTCTTAATTTTTTTGCGTAATTCGTCAAACGTTCATGGAAAAAATCATGAAATTCGCTAATCAATAGTTGATAAATTATAAAATTCAACAATCGATAGCAGTAAAATTGGTCAATCGATAATGGAAAAATCACAAAATTCATCAAATGGTTCACGTAAAAAAAATTGTCCTGCACACTGATGATATGATCAAAAGGGTTTTGAAGTATAGGACAAAATTAGCACTTGCCAAACAGCGAGTAATGCTGAAAATTTGGCAATGGACTTTATTGCCACCACTGGTCAAACATAATAGTCACACTCACCAATTGCGATGATTGAATGGAAAAAGATTTTTTTCTCCGCTGTCGCTCGACAAATTTCGAAACCATTTGGCGAATTTCACGATTTTTTCTCCGAAATTGACGGATTGTGATTTTTTTTCTCGAAGCCATTTGACGATATTCGAAAACTTTTTCCCTCGAAACCAGTTGATGAATTTTGCGATTTCTCCACTGTTGATTAATGAATTTTGCGATTTTTCCGCTATCGATTGACGAATTTATCAACTATCGATTAATGAATTTCATGATTTTATCCATGAACGAACAAATTGCGCACTTTCTTTCCGCTAATGTTTGACACATTTCGCCCTTTACAATTCAGCCAATGAGTTGAACGTTGTTTCTTTCCAGAAATGTCAAGAATGAAACAATGATTCTTTAGGATGAATTTTCTTCGTTCGATGCACCATGGAAGAATGTGTGCAATGCAGCAACGGGCGTCACAGACTTTTTAGGGCACCTGCAGACTAAAAACATCTAACCAATCTTCGCGGGGGGGGGTGGAAATCACAGATTTCGTCAAATGATTGAGGAAAAAACACTAAATTCATCAAAGGATCATGGGGAAACATGACTTTCGTTAAAAGACATCAGAAAAAACATTAATTATGCAAAAGGATCGTGAAAGATAAACAAATTTTGTCAAAGAATCGCAAAAAAGGAAAGTTCACCAAAAGGTCACGCTTTTTTACTAAATTTCGTCTAAAAATTGCGGAATAAAATGTATTTTATCAAAGAATCGCTGGAAAATGCGAATTTCGTTAAGGATCACGAGAAAAATGCGAAATTATTCAAAGGATCGCTGAAAAAACATGAATTTCGTCAAAGAATTGCTGAAAAAACATGAATCTCGCCCAATAATAGAAAAATCATGGTTCATAATCATTATATCTAGTAGTATATGTAAATACAGTTTGTGATATAAGACAAAATTAACACTCACCAATCGGCGAGTAATACTGAAAATTGGTAATTGATGTTATTGCCAGTACTGGCTAAACTTAATAGTCACACTCGCCAATTGCGATGATTGAATGTAAAACGAAATTTTTTTCCCGCTGTCACTCAAAGAATTTTTAAACCATTTGGTGAAGTTTTTCCCGAAACCATTTTGTGAATTTCCCGATTTTTTCTTCAAAATCATTTTTCAACAATATTCGACCCAATACGCATGCATCAAAAAAATCGCCGGCCAATGAGGTGAGAGTCTATTACTGTCTCTATTAACGTGTTTGGGATCATCTCCTGTTTTTTTTTTTTCTTGCACATTGCATTAAACCTAGGAAGGTATTTATATAGAACTCACTGTGGAGTGTTTAGAAGGTATTTATTTTATTTATTATAATTTGTATGAATACTTAGGTGTCCATTTCGGATTTACTGTTTAAAAATGAATTTAGGCTCATTTAACATTCGCGAAATCAATCCGATGGAAATTGTGTTTTTAGATCTCTATCATTTTGTATATATAGTACAGAAAATAATTATTCAAACGTACGTAAAAATATCGTAGAACACGTAATACAAAATTGGACCACTTATAGTCCGTTTATTATCGGGGATGAATCTTATGGTGTTCCGATTGCTAATGAAAACGATTATGTAAATATATGGTTCTTCATAGAAGTATGTGCTTCTTCACACTTCAATAGAAGCATTGTTTAAATTAATATAATTCTACAAATATGATGCAGTTTTAAAATATTGAGTAATGATTAATATAGTCAAGGAATCTACTCATATACGTAATTAAGTTTTGGTACTTCTCTATTATCTCATCGACCACTTTTCATAACAAAAAACTATCGCCAAACTGTAACGCCAAATAAACGGGAGAACGTTGTCATTAATACGCGCAAATGTTGAATTAAAAACCACTTAACGACATAACAAACACGTATAATGCTTCCGACATCAAGTAAATGGGATTGCATTTTTGGCATTTAATCATACATTTTAGCAATAGTATTTTGTTATGAAAAGTGGACGATGGGATAATAGAGAAGTACCTAAGTTTTTTATACCAATTTTGAAAATTTATCTTTTTTGACATTTAAAAAAAATAACAGAAAAAACATTACAAATTTGCCCATTTGCTCAGCGGTCAAAGGATTAAGAAAATATTAATGATTAGCGGAACTGGTTCTAGCTATGAAGTAATATTATTTTGCTCAAAAACCCCCAGCAAAAAAATAATTACAAAGAATAAGTAATCATCTTTAAATATACAAAAAACAATGTGATTAATGGCCAGGATTTTTTTACATATAACATTTTTTATATACAAAATAAAAACCGAAATAACCTCATTCATTTCACCCGATGTCAAAAATAGTTTTTTTTTCCACATTCTTGGGCAAAAGCACTAAATCAATAAAATCATCAATTTGTGACAAATTATGAGTTTCATATGAATCGCCCATGAACGGACATGCAAACTGGTAAAAAATGAATGTAATAAATTGAAACATTCAAGATTTGTATACATACAAACAATACAATGTAAATATTAATATTGTTTGTATATATACTTCTTTGTATACATATATTGTTTGTATACATACAAACAAATATAATGTAAACATTATTCAAATATTAAGAGTTTGCAAATCAAAACATTCTAAACATTTGTTTACATACAAACAATATAATGCATACATATTCTTTACAAATAAAATAGCACACTTAGGTAATGACAAAACTTTTAAATCGAATAGAGATAATATATTTCTGTTAAAAAATAATGCTAAAGTTCAGACTTACATATATTATACATTCACATAAAGCTAGTCACATTCCTGCATATTTATTAAATATTTAGTTGCTAAATATAGAAATAATATTTTATAATTTATATTCAGGCGCTCAGATTCGCTTTTTTCGAACACATAATAATAAAAATATTACTACCGTGCGTACTGTCTTTTGACATTATATTTACATAATAGTTTTCATTAGCAATCGGAACACCATAAGATTCATACCCGATCATAAACGGAATATAAGTGGTCCAATTTTGTATTACATGTTCTACTATATTTTTATTTACGATTGAATAATTATTTTCTGTACTATATAAACAAAATGATTTGATTTCGCGAACGTTAAATGAACCTAAATTCATGTTACACAGTAAATCCGAAATGATACCTAAGTATTCATACAAATTACAATAAATACAACAATAAATACCTTCTAAACACTCCAGAGTTTTTTATATAAATATATTCCTATGTTTAACGCAACGTGGAGGAAGCCATCAAAGATCAAAACAACAGGAGTTGATCTTGATCCCAAATACGTTTGGAGACAGGAATATACCCTCGTCTCATTGGCCGGTCCTTTTTTGACGCATGCGCACTCGGTCGAAATTCGATGGAATATTTGACATTATTAGCAAACTGCTTTAAATAGATGGATTCCCTACATATTAAAGTTAGTATTAATATTTTAATTATAATAATTCAAATTTTTATTAATTATATTTTAAATGTTTTTATTACATAATTATCTATGTTATTATATTTATTAGACTGGAATATTTAATAATTTAATTTTTTATTATTAGTATACTTAATATTTTGTGAGGTTCACTGCAGGGCTTTCCTGAACCACCGTGTAACTCTTGCAATGAATCCTCATTCAAAAGAGTCAGAATATCCCTTTATTGCAGTTTTGAATAAGGATTGCGTCAGGGACGCTAATTCTTTATCCTGTAAAAAAATAAACGCAAGTACTCAAAAAACTAAATGAGATTAACCTATAAATAAATGCACTTGTATTTTAATATTCCAATGAACGATATCCTCTATCGAAAAAAAAGGTTGTCAAAAGCTGTGAAACACCAATCTTGGAATCAAAATAACAAACCATCTCACAAATTCAGTAAGTTTTCCACATTTGCTGAAAAAAATCACAATTACACAATCTGAACACACTTACAACGTCCCATTCGGTTGATTACATTTGCAGTTTCAAAGTAACCAAAATTATATTAAAGTAAAACCCAAGCTTGTGAATGTAATTTAAATAAAAAAAGCACTGATCACACAATCGTAGTTTCCTACGTAAGTGCATACGATAAATTTTTCAGTTATCTTACAGTGTTCTAAATAGAATTTTGAAATTGTGACACTTTCTATATATTATCAAATTTCCATTTCGGCAATGCTATGCAATTCCAAATAATAGTTACAAAAATGTAACCTTAATTAAGAAATAGCTACTCAATACATTACTTTGAAACACATTTGTGATTATTCCATATTTTATAAATGAAAAAAATTAAATGAATCGTAGAATCTGCAATTCATATAAGGTAAGTTACTTTCAACAAGAGTACAATTAGTTCGTATCAATATTTCTACGAAGTGATCTTTTTAATTATTATATATAGGCTACAATTTCGCGTATAATACAATATTATTTCTTTTCATATACAAATACAAAAAAAATTTTAACAATGTCACCTATTGAGATATTATATGAAATTAAACATAACATATAATTCGTTAGAATGATACATCACAATTTACAATTTTTTAATATTCTTTTTCATGTTTAATGAGTTTGTCGCGTATTCAAAACTTCTTTTCACGTAAAGCACTGAAGATAAGCTGTGTTTCTGGAGACTATATATTTATACTGGAAATTAACAAATGCAGAATATTATCTGTACTTCTTAGTACTGATCAACATAGGATATTTATTTTACGATATGATAATAATGAGAATGTTAAATATGAACATTAAAAAAAGTACAACTTATCATTTCATTGTAAGATGTAAACCAATAACACTCAAGGTGTAACTTGTTAATAAAATTGAAACTTCGTAGATATTGCTATCAACACGTTGGAAATGTTGATATTTACAATTAAAACAAAAGACATTAAAACTTGCATGTTTTATATTTTTTATACACGTTAACAACCAAACTTAATTTATGATTTTCATTCCAATAAAATCAAATAAAAATAGTATCATATAGTAATCCCTCAACATTCGCGGTTTTAACATTCGTGGGTTTTGATTATTTGTGAATATAAAAATGAGGAAAAACGTAACATTCGCACACAGAAAAAGCAATTGATTAAAACAACAAAACATGTTTTGTTGAGTACATTTTGGTTGTTTTAGCAAAATTTTTAGTTGAAGTAAAAAAATTGGTTTTGTTGCTTGGACAAAAAAATATTGTTAACACTCTTACAAAATTTTAGCAAAATTTTATCAATTTTACTTGAATTAACAAAATCTGTTTCATTAATTTTACAATAATTTTATAATTCCAGCAAAATTTTGTTCTTTTTGCAAAATTTAAAATGTTGTATAGTAGCTGGAACTCTCGCACATAACTCGATTTATTTGACTTATATTGCTATATAATTAAAGGATTTAACATAATTTTTGGATAATTAAAACTTTTTTTTCATTGGGACGGACCAAGGTAGTTTTAAAAATCCCCCTGTCCCATTTATTACTTTCTTCTATCTTTACAAGAAGAAAATATTGGAATCATAAAAATTTTCGACTTCCAGTTTCCGACGGATTTTAGAAGGTCCTGAACACGATTTGACTGTTTTTAGAAAATGACTGTCAATGACTCTATCTGTCTGTATGTGACAAAAGTTTTGTGGGCGCTCTATCTCAAGAACTAATGCACGGAATTTAATAAAACTTTATATTCAGTTACTTCCTGATATAAATTGTTGCAGATTAATTTTTGGTGTAAATCGCGCAACAGGTGGCGCGGCTATGTTGCATTTTCGCGATTTCGGCAATAGCTCTATCTCATTTTCAGCAGTGAATTACGCCTATAATCTTTGAATAATAACAAGTGAATTTTTATCCTGCTTTTTTCAGACGTAATTCACTGCTGCAAATGACTTAAAAATTAACTATGTGTTGCCGTATGCTGAGCTTTGTATTGTCGTCTCATGTTTGCCGCAGAAATTTGCGTGCTCCTGATGACGTTTCCATCTTGTGCTGCAGTTGAAGCCATTCCGACATATATAAGAGTGAGAAATGCCGAACTCAGATATAGTTCCTTGTATCTCAGTGGTAGAGCCTCAGAGCGCTGTTCTGAGGACCCAGGATCGACTCTCGGCTTGGGCGATTTTCGCTCTCTCGGTTTTCGCTTGTGAAAAAGCAGGATTAAAATTCACTTGTTATTATTCAAGGATTACAGGCGTAATTCGCTGCTGAAAATGAATAAAAAAATAGTTAAAAATGCATTTTTAAATTGGTTCATTTAACAAAAGTTTTTGTAGTGTAAACAAAACAAGTTTGTAATATAACATATTTTATTATTTAAACAAACAAAATATATTTTGTTGAAAAAAAAACAGATTGTTAAAATAACACATAGCATATATCTATGTAACAAAAAGAATTTTGTTAATTCAAATAAAATTGAACCATTTTACTTGAATTAACAAAACATTTTTTTGCTGACGATACAATTTTTTTTTTTTTTTTTTTTGGAATTGCAAAAAAAAAAAAAAAAATCTTTTTTTAGTTGATTTAAACAAAATTTCCATTGACCCATATTTAAACGAAAAGTTTTGTTGGGTCAACCAAATTTTTGTTGATTCAACAAAAAAATTTTCTGGGTGCGCGAGAATCTGACTTGATTATTTGCGATTTATTTTTATTATCTCTTTCTTTTTCAGAATTTATAATGGTTAAAGATTATTTTCGCTGTGTTTCCTTAGTATCTATTTACAAATCAATTTTCAGCTGTCAACTGAAAAAAAGAGCGAGTATTGTAGGAAAACAAAATAATAACAACTGCAGAATACTCATTGCAATGTGGATATAAGACGTGGTAAGATAACGGCATCTTCAATCTGTTAATTTAAAACGTGCAGGTTCTCGTACAGATGACGCTGAGGCTGCACTTAGATGGAAAATAAAAGCATTTCTGAAGATTTAGCTGTATTTAAATATCGTAATTTAATATTGTATCATATACTGATCCCCTAATACATTATCATTTCTTTGAGAATAGTAAGAGTCGCAATTACTTTATACAAAAACTATGTTTTTTTAGCTGTAATTATTTCTCCAGTCAGTTATTTTGAATTATCTTCAATAAATAAATTTCATATTTATGAATATACATGTATACATGCACATTCTACATATATTTTATGCATAACGTATTCTTAATACATATATCCTTTTGTTCTTTGAAATGCAGTGCCACTCTGATAAAAATTTTATGGAATTACTTTTTCAGTGCAGAGAGATAGAATCAACATTCGCGGATTTGATTTTCGCGAGATTTTCCTCGAACGTAACCCTCACGAATATTAAGGGGTTACTGTATATATATCATCTTAGTATTACTATTATTAATAATATGTTCCACTTTCTATTAAGAAATTAAAATGCAATTTGGCATCGACATTTTGGGTATATAGAAATTTGTATGTTCGTACTATGAGTGTTTTTAATAATAAAACTTTCTCTGATTTTACTTGTCGTTTTTATTTTGTTCCCTAATGGATACCATTAATTAGGGAATAGAGCTCCCCACGAATATTTTAATAATTTGCTGCAACTTACAATTTCTCTTTACCCATTGTTTGTGTAATTACTCAGTAAAAACGATATTCTGCTCTGGTTATGTTTTTTTTTTTTTTTTTCAAATTATTGTACTGTTAGTATAAATAAAATAAACCGTTTAGCAAAATTTTACTAGTTTGTGTATTTACTCAATAAAAACAATATTTTGCTCTGCTTATGTTTTGTTGTTGCTGTTGTTTTTGTTTCATTTTAAAACATGGCATTGTTAGTAAAAATGCAATAAACCGTTCAGCAAAATTTTTCTTATTTCTACATCTGAAATTGTTTAAATGAACATTTGTTACTTAAAACGTACAATATAAGAAGTTATAAATTGATTTGTTTGTATTTTATTATTATTATTATTATGATTGGTTTTAGTTTTTATTTAATTAACTCTTTGTATTATCGGGTTGCGCATATAAAAAACAGTTGATTAATTTCTATCGAGGGCATACTTCCAAAAATCCTTTTATTAATTTTCACATATTTGCAATATTGTAAGTAATATAATGATGTGTCAAGACTTTTTTTTGTTTTGTTATAGTGTGACATATCGTTAAACTGAGTGAAAGTTATATTCATAAAAAGATTTTTGATCCAGAAAAAGTGTTTGTACTTGCAGAAAAAAACTAATTTTGGTCAATAATTATAACAAAAAATGCCTATTAATTTTTTTAATAAGAATCACGAAAGAATTCCTTACTTATAGAAGCATTTTTGAATTTTTAAATGTACGTTATTCAATTACGTATCTGTTACATTTGTGTTTTATTTACATTATTTTATTTATTTATTGACGAAGTTTTAATATCGTTACGGAATATTACCCTAACACAAATGCTGAACAATTATATTATTTTAAGTGCAAATGGGTTAATTTTCCTTAATCCAACTGCCGCGATGAAAGTAGATTTAAAAAAAATTCAAGCTCGAAATTTATTTTTAAAACGATAAAAACAGTAAACTCAGATACAATTTTCAAACAAATTGCATTTGAGAAATCATTTTTTTTTTTATTTAACGGTGTAAAAAATGAAATTGTGTGATGTTTAAAAGTTAAAAAACTGCAGTAAAAGCAAAATTTAATGGTCAGGTGTTGCCACATTCAATCCGAGGCCAGCGTTACTCACGTAAATGTTTTTGCTTTATAATATAAATAAAAGCCTTTAAAACGGTCAAAAACAGATTATGTTTAACAATACAAAAATAAAAAAATAAATGTCAATAGAGCATTTTAGTTATTTGTCTAACATAGTAACAGAGACCTGATTTCATTAATTCTACTTGAGCGTACTTTATGTTATAAGTAAGCAAACAGAAGAACAAGAAAGACAGCAAACACTGATAGAAAAATAAAGCAACACTCTCTGGAAATAAAACATTTTCTGACTCAAAATATATGTATATGAATAAACACAAATTAATGACAAATGACGCAACATAGAAAATATTGACAATAATTATTTTATTGATGCAGCATTTGAATTAAAAAAAAAATTCTGGCATAAATTCAGAAATAAATTAAAATGACTGAAACATTTTCTGATGACAAAAACGCGTAAATGTGATTAATTTAGTGATATTATATCACAGAAGTTTTTTTCATGCTTGATTTAAAGAAATATTATGTATTTAATTAAATTTTCAGCAGAGCTGAAATTACGCTGGGAATTAATGAACACAAGGATGTGAATTATCAGTTTACTTCACAGAGAGTACAACCAACAGAGTGAAAAAATACCCAGACTGGTGACGAACGCGAATACCTTGGTATAGCGTACCTAGTGCTTTACCATTTAACCCACCAGGACGACATCCAGTCTAGCATTCTCTCACTCTTATATGGTAACGCTAGAACTTCTGCAACGCAAGTTGGAACGTCAATCATAAGCACAACTTCAGTGGAATGCATGAGACAAACTAAACCCAGTATCGGTGAATATTTATATATTTAATTAAATTTTCAGTAGAGCTAAAATTACACTAGGAATTAAAGAATACGAAGGATGTGAATTGTAACTTTACTACACACAGAGTAAAAAAATGTCTAGACCGGGGATCGAACCCGGATACCATGGTATAGCGCTTGATATAACTTCAGCTCTGCTGAAAATGTAATCAAATATATAAATATTCACCGATATTGGGTTTAGTTTGTTTCACGGATATCACTGAAGTTGTGCTCATGATTGACATTCCATATTGTGCTGCAGAAGTTGTAGCCTTACTATATATAAGAGTGAGAGAATGCTAGACTGGATGTCGTCCTGGTGGCTTAAATGGTAAAGCATTTGGTGCGCTATAGCAAGGTACCCGGGTTCGATCCTCGGTCAAAACATTTTTTCACTCTATTGGTTGTACGCTGCGTGTAGTAAAATGATAATCACATCCTTTGTATTCATTAATTCCCAGCGTAATTTTAGCTCTGCTTAAAATTTAATTAAATATATAAATATTCACCGATACTGGGTTTAGTTTGTCTCATGCATGCCACTGAAGTTATGCTCATGATTGACGTTCCCTCTTGTACTGCAGAATTTGTAGCCTTACCATATAAGAGTTAGAGAAATATTATGTGTTTGGAAATATTATTTGAGCATTTTAAATATGGCATAATTTTCCCATTTACTGTTCTTAACGCGTAATAATTTAATTAATACTTTAAAGTGTTATCTTTTATCTCTGTTTTTAATATTCACGTGAAAATATATTTTTTATGACGTAATTTTCCCCATTTATAGCTTTTAACGCATGTTCATTTCATTATTATGTTAAAATTTTATTTCTGTTTTAGTAGTCAAGTGTAAATACAGTTTTCAATTGAAAAGGAATATTATTCTTTGCGCTGTTTTATAAATTGGCAACAGTATAAAAATGTCTTTTTTGAAATACGAAATAAATCTTAATTAAAATGATGAACTTTTGAATAAAAAAATGAAAAAAAACCCTCAAAAGATCAATCAATAATAAAAAAATACACACTGCACGCCGTAAGCTCATCAACTATATCACTGCAAAATAGGATTAAATTCCTATGCATAGTTGTTGTTCCCATAAAACCTTTTTAACGGAACTTTTTTGACCGATCTCATCATTAAATATCTTTTAAAATAGTTCTTCGATTTAAAACTGTCTGTTTCAGCATGTTTATCGAACACTTCTCTATACAACTACCGTTTTTTTTATTTTTATTTTTTAAGTGAAATAGTTTTCTTAATAGAGATGAGAAAAACCTCCGAGAACAAACAATTCATGTACAGTGGTGGTTACTTTTTCCAATAGAGGAAAAATTTCTTGTATTTATTATGTAATTAAATGGTTAATTTGAAATAAATATACCATAATAAATCTAATTTTAGTTGATCTTTTTATGATTGCGTGAATTTGAATATTCTTTTTTTTAGAAGAGTATATACTTGGTTATGAACATAAGCGTATGATATTGCGATATTCTCCACAAAATCTTTCATTAGATTCAACTCCAAATTAAATTTTAAAGGAAGGAATTTTCACATCTCTTGACAACAAAATTGAAATCATCGTGAACACGATGTACTTTATTCACAGTTGCCAAATGCTACGAATTTTGATCGCTACTATTTCAAAGTAGTAATCTTCGCATTATCTATTTTTAAATACATATTCGTAGCATATTTACAGCCATTTTTATGACACACCAGTATTCACAAAATTCTAACGACATTTCATTTCTCTGAATTGGTTAATCTATTCGAGTTCCATTATGCAACATCCGAACCTTCATACATAAAAATACATAATGACTGATAAACGTACTAATAACCCTTTTAATACACACTGATACCACTTACATACGAGGGTCGATCCAGAAATAAGGCTCCCAAAAAGCTCCAGCCGCACAGGAAGGTGCGAGGCGAAATACGGCAACGGCGCTGTGTGCGGCTGTTCCTACACTCGCGATTCCCCTAGCCGTGCTTTGCTGCGCCACTCATTCTTGGCTCAGCAGCCGTCCAAGATGGAGGTTCCCATTGTTGATCCCTCCAAGTGCGAGATTCGTTCCGTAATTTGATTTTTACAAGCCAAAGGGACTCCGTCCGCCCAGAACCGCCAAGGAGGACGACTAACAGCCGGTGTAACGCTACTTCACGACAACGCCCGACCTCACGTCTCCCATTAAACCCAGGAACTTTTGACTCAATTTGGGTGGACTGTCATGCACCCATCTTACAGTCCGGACCTCGCACCTAGTGATTATCACTTGTTCCCCAAGTTAAAGGAACACTTGGGTGGCCAACGCTTCCGGAGCGACGATGACGTCAAAGAAGATGTGAAACGTTTCCAAAACGGGTTGGTGGCGGAGTTCTATGACATTGGGATACAAAAATTGGAGCACCGTCTACAAAAATGCGTACAGAAAGATGGCGATTATGTAAAGAAATAGAGCAAACTTTCTTCTTTCCAACGATGTAAATTTCTGTGAGAATAAACAATGTTGTATATTTGTAAATTTGATGGGAACCTTATTTCTGGATCGACACTCGTACCAATGACTGATAACCCCTGTTTGCGTGTCACTTTCAGTAAAGTTTGTGAGGTAAAAAAACAATTTATATTTTCCCAGTTTATTCCATCTTATATAAAGACAAATATTATTTTCCTTTTATTTGCTTATGCATGTTCAAAAATATATTTCGAGGTTAAATAATATTCATGCTTTAATTTTTGGCTTTTATTTTTTCATACATTTTCTCCTTATTTCCCTCTTGTGTGACATAATCGTATTAAAATTGTAGTAGCTACAGAAATGAAATCAATCAATATATTTAAAATCTCAGCCGTTGTTAAATTCTTTTACAAAATGCAAATTATACGTTTTCGACATAATTCTTGATGAAAATTTCAGTAAATAAATTAACTTTGCTGAAAATGGAATCAGAAATTTTAAATTTTAAATGAACGTGGCAGTAATGTCAAGTTTAACATACAGTGACAGGTTTCACAATTTACTTTATGTTTTAATATAGATTTTTTTTTTTTTATTGTCTTAATCCTTATTGCTTTTCATTTCTCAAAATGTCTATATTTTAGACTTACACATATAATTATTTAAATTATTTGAAATATATATATAAAGTGCATTTTATCATTCCTTCGTTTTTAGTTATTTGTATATTTTAGCAATAATTTTGTTTTATATCCTATTATAAAAGGGTTACTTTTTAAGCTAAAGAGCATTTTAAAGGTTGGAAAGGTTATTTTTTATCTGGTAATGCACACAGCGAATTAAGAAAGACTCACAGATACATTTTGTACAAAGTCGTAATAAAAGAAATAAAATTCGATGCAGTTAAGAGTTTAATGTTCATAAATGCATAACATATAACAGGATAATACAAAATGTTGTCATATTTTAGCTAGTTTAAACGTATTCTCACGTTGCACAATAGCGAATTTCCTCGAAATCTTGGTCTAAACAGGAATTTTTTCTAATTTTATGAGTCTTTGTCGAAAACAAGTTGATAATCACAATGAAAAATTCAGTTTCTAATTAACTGGGGGATCTGCTTTTTATAAATCGTAGAGTTAATGCGCTCCATTATTAATCTAACTTCAAACTGTCCTCCATTATCACTGGTAATTGCTTTGACACAGTGACCTAAATTTCTATCAAAAGCTAAAACATCTTTGAGAGCATTAGCAATATCAGATTTTTAGTTAAGGAAGAAAACACAGCGAAACATTTTAAATTGATCTTTAAAAACAAAAAACAAAATATTGAAATTTTCTAAAAGATTTGTCAAATGGACCACATATTTCTGCAAATATAAGTTCTCCAGGAGAAGAATAATTATCTCAAGATCCAAAGCATAATCTGTGAGCTTTACCATCAATGCATGCTTCATATAATTCATATTTAACATTAGCTTCGATGTTCATTTCATGATGAAAAAACAATTCCTGTTGAATTATGTGTTCACAATGTAACCTGCCTTACAAATGTGTATTGCAATTTTATTGTTTGGAAACTTTCTTTAAATTCTGTTTCTGTTTTAGTAGTGTATAATTTGACATGTAATATATTGGTTGTTAATTTTACTTCATCATATTTTTATTAAATATATTTTTCCTATTTAACTGCGCTTTTTACTCTGCTATATATTTAAGTAGTGTGTTTTACAATTTAATTTTAACAGGTTATGGGCTCAGAAACATATTTTATTTTGAATTGAAAAAAATTATTTAACAGTTCAAAATGACCTTTTTGTGTGCAAGTTCGATTCAGCATATGAAACAGGACTGAACAACAAGTGAGCTTTTACAAAGTTAAATCACAATAATAACGATGTATGGAAATTTAAAATAGAAATGTTTTAACCGATGAAGGGTGATGGGATGTAATTACATCGAACAAACTACTGAAGCGGGAGCTGGAGATGATTGGACTAAAGCAAACAAGTCTGATAAAGCAAAGGCAATCATATATTATAAAACATTTTCCAACACTTCCAGAATACTTTAATAAAACTTCGTTGTTTAATAAGGTAAAGAAAGTACCTAAGTAGACATTTTAGAAAATGCATAAATATCACATTTGAAAACCTGATTGCAGCAATAACCGTTCATATCCTAAAAGGTACTTCAATTTTTAGCAGACGTGTATATAATCTATAGATATGTATATATACTACATTCTAAAATGGAGTTTAGCAAGAAAACGCGTAACACAGTTGAAAATTCACTACCAACAATTTCTACCAGTAGACGCAAACGTACTTCCAAACGTTCTTTTGTACAGCCCTGCATATTATCTACAGGTTTTTATACACGCCACATACTAAGCTAAATTTTAATTCAGGCAAAAATGCATCCAAAACTACTGAAATCACACTTCCAGGAATTATTATTCATAGCCGGCCTTGTATCCAGTTTTTGCATAACCCTGTATATGATTTTATTTATATTGTACAAAAATATCTTAGTATACTAAAGATAAATGAGTTTCAAAATGCATAGCTCAATTAAAAAAGACTTTTAAACAATTCACGTCCATGCTTGGTAATGCTTACGAATACGTTTGTGTAGCCCTGTATATGATCTGTATAATTTATACACACCACATGGTATGCAAAATTTAGTAAAACTTATGTTGTCTATTTGATGAAAAGTACTTTAAATAACTTTGTATATCATTTTAAACAGCACACAATAATTTATTCTATATACTCCAAACAGTCATATTTATACACCTAATATACAGTAAATAAAAATTAATGAAAATTAATTTGAGTATATAAACTTAAGGAGATTAAAATACATTTCTTATATATAAAAGTTTTCAACAGGATAAATAATGTTGCTTTATAAAATGGTATGGCTTTTCATTCTATTTTCATAAATTTAGAGAGATTTAATATGCGTTATTGTTAAAATTTTTAAAATAATTCTAAATGTCACACATATTTACCAAAGTCTTGCTTGTTTCCTTTTTGACAGGGAAATTTCAGACATATGTACTCGACTCTTCATTTAGTGAATTATTTATGAATTCATTATCTTTGTGAAATGAAATGAGAAGTAAATATGACTTGCATCTAGACAGATAGATAAGCAATTTAATATTTAATTTTCTAACTCTATGTTCTGATAAAAATGTGCGACGAAAAATCTTACGCATACATAAACTGGCTGAAGTTACGTAATATAGTTTAAGATCTGCGTAAAATGACTTTTATTAAATCAACATGAAAGTCTGTTGTTTTATTTACTTAAAGTGTTGCTGGAGAGAATAGTTTATGCTAAACTAATTAATAGCTACTTTTATTATACTACCTAGTTTTATATTATTTTAATTAAATTAGTAAATTGTGGCCACCATAAAACCTTTTTTTAATATGATTTTATTATATTAGTTTAAGCAACACACTTACACACGAAGAATTATGAATATGATATATATAATGTATTTCTTTGAATTTAATATGAGGTTACAGTGATCAGTGAATTAAAAAAGGCTTTATAAAACAGCGTCAATTATCCGTTATTCTAAGTTCAAAATTAGATCAACATATATATTTTTACCTGACTGCCAAGAAGGTACATGTATTTGACGCGTATCTGGGTATGTATGTCTGTAGATTTCTTTATACCTTCGAAACATCGCAACGGCTGGATGGATTTTAATGAATTAGGTCTCTATCGATTCGGCTTAACCGTCAGATGGTTATAGGCTAGATTTTGTTTTCATAAATTCAAAATGGCGGCCGTAAAATGCAAAATGGCGGTAGAGACGAAAAAATATATATTACACACCATATTGAGTGGCATATCATTGGATAGGTCTTTCAAAATGAAGGTGATGTTGCCTAGGCTATTTTAAAGTCAGAAGCTTCCTTTAAATATTATACAACTTGAATGTTCTCTAGCTTAACTGTAACTCTAACCTTCATAGACACCTATAGGCTTCATCAAAACAGTGTTTATAGATAGGAACTAACAATTAAACACAACTTAAAAGTCATCAGTGCAAGTAAATAATAAAAATAGGTAAGTCATATAAAAAATAGTTTCACATTGGTGAGAAATAATTAATTTATAAGTACCTAATTAAAGTCTATCTATGTATTTGGATTTTTAGTTCGCTTTTTACGCAGTCGGTTTTATTTATTTATTTTTTCTATTTAATCTCTTTGGTTCTTGTTAATGAATAACCTCAAATATTAAATTTCGCTCATTTCTACCCTATAGAAGCTGATATACAGCAATAAATATGTAGTATACTGAATAACTTACTTGAATTTAACATGGATTTACAGTGATTGGTGAATTATAAAAACACAGCACAGAAGTACGTCCAATTGGATATTACAGTCCAAAATTGATTAAACATACATATTTTTAACTAAAAACCTCACATATAAAATTTGGTGCATATTTATACCAAATGGAAACTGAGTGACCGCAAAAGTGTTCATCGCCAAAAACCTAACATGGCAGGGACGGAGTGATCGTTTTGCGTTGTCTAGTCCAAACGTTAATCACCATAGCTTTTTTATAATAATCATCTTACATATTATATTTGATCCAATTCCATCCTATACATTCTACAATATAAAATAGCTATCACACAAAAACAGATCATAAAATTAGTTCTTGACTTTGAGCAGCCTGAATGTTTGCGAGACACATAGGCGATTTTCACCTGCGCTGTATATGTTCTGGAATCATTTACTGTTAACATAAAAAAATAAAACATTAATTTGGGTTAAAAATGTTTAAAAAAATGTTATGTATGCCCATGGAATAAGGAAATGTCACAATTTAAAAATATATCTTTAAAAGCATTATAAAATGTAATTAAATGTCTTATTAATTTTAATACTCACCAGGAAAACTAAGGAAAGTTGCGATCAAAGATTATCAATATTAAACCTTTCAAAAACGTTCGTTTCCATAAGTCAATTTTGCGAATTCCATTTTTTTTTCAATTAAAGAATTGAGCTTCGACATCCAGCTGCACTATGTGTCATTCTAGCATTTCCTGTGAGTACACTTAACTGCATACCTTCCCTCGCTATTTTTGCCTTGAAGACTAGCAGACGCCGAATTCTATTGTACTGTGAGCGGAAAGTTCGGACAGTGATGAAGTGGTAAGGCGTTACCCAAAGAGGGGTCTTATGCTTTGATCCTTGCCGAGTTCGTGGGAAAGAGTTCATCTGCGAGAGAAGCGATCTCTGCACACGATTTTTAGGTTTGCGCCCGAAACTTTGCCCTTTGTCTTAGAACGTCCAATGACGGACTTAGTGAAAACGAAACAGAGGGATCTCAAGGCTGCTAAGAGGCTGGAGAGTTTCGAGGGGCCCGCCTCGACAAAGCCCCCGCCCCTAGAAGGAGTTCTCCTGCGAGAATGAAAAAGTGAGAGAGGACAGTTTTTGGAGAGATCGAAAAGGAGAGTGTTGACTCTCTGGAGAAGGGAAAAGGAAACGTCAGTTTCGAACTCAGCGTGGTGTAAGCGCTAGTGAGGTCCGACCTCTAGAATTGATTCAGCAGGTATCCGGTGAAAATCCCAGCGAAGTGAAAAAGCACACCAAGTGCGAGAGTGAGAGTTCTTAGACTCAGAATTAACGAGTATTAGTAGATCTTCCGAAGAGAAGGAACGGACGAGCCTTGGTCCGAATGAACTTTGTTTTGTAGTCACGACTGTCTGTAAAGTTTAGAGACTTTTGTTTGTTTCAGTTACACTTGGAGTCAAGAGGTCATTAATTTATAAGCGATTGACTCACGAAAAATAATTAAATGCTGTATTGACGTCTTGTATATATTTTTCATTAGAATTAACATTGTTATACAATAAAATTCTATTTTCTAATTTATGCGAGAAATTCTCTGTGCCAACGATCCGATCTCGCTACCACTCACTATCTTTTATCGGGTCGGTATAGAGGAGTTACTACAACTGGTGGCAGCGGTGGGATTAATTAGCAAAAATTAATGACAATCTTCAAAGACAAAGAGTGGACTCCGAAATTTAAATCATCAAAGTGCTCCAAGAAAGAGTCTCCTTGTGACTTGTGACCTGAGTCTCCTTAGACGCCCCTGTGGATCAACACAGCATCAGAAAGAGTAATCTACCAAGAATTCTGGAGAGTGTTCCCCCATCAGAAAGAGAAATCTACCAAGAATTCTGGAGAATGTTCCCCCATCCGAAAAGTGTGACAGAGAACCCCGTCTGTGCTCCTGAGAATCTCTGAAGTCTGTGCTTCTGACGCCCTGAAAGACTCTTAGTAATGAAGGTAAGCTCTTTTTATACTCAGAGTGGCTTTAATTGTTATTAGTGTTTGTATAGGTGTTGTAGGCTTCAAAAAAAAAGTTGTATGTTAATTTTTGTGAGAGTAAATATTTTGAGAAATTTTTCCGGTAGAAAAAAAAAAGTATGATGAGATATTTCCGATATAACTGTAACTTATTTAATAGACAAATTTTGTAGTTAAAAATTAAATTATTGTTGAATTAATTTAATGCAAACTGAGAGTTGTGCAGTGTTACAAAATTTTAGCTGAATCTATAAATGAGAGTTCATTGAAAAAAAAAGTATTGAACGCATTTCATATTTTACGATAACAGAGTTGATTTTGTATGTTTTTTGTGAATTATTCTAAATTTTTTAAGAGTGGATGCAGAGATTAAGACCACCATTGATTTAAAAAAAAAAAAAGGAATTGAATGAGACTTTTGCAATTTAAAATATTTTTTACTGTACTTTTTGAATTTGAAATTTTTGTTTTGTGTAGAATTTATCCCATATGTATTTTATAACCAAATACCAAGGTGAATGTAGACGTTAGGATAGAGTTGCTTATCTTTATATGTTGCATATTTCCTATATTATTGCTAAGCGTATTTTTTTTATGAGCGTATATTTTGGTAATATTTTGACGCACTTGGTAGGATTTGATTTAATCTTATTGTATTGTGCTAGGTTAAAAGCGACACAAGAGTCAGATGACCGGAGTACCGCATCCAGTAGCATCTCAGTTAGAACGAATCATTTACCCCTAAAAACAATTATGCATCGCTTTGATGAAAAGAATTCGGATATTTCGTTGTTTTTGAATTTATTCGAGAGACAGGCAAAAAAATGTAATCTAAATTCGGATGAGTTGGTGACGAACTTACTATCATTATTACCTGTGGGAATGGCCGAGTTAATTTTGAGAGAACCCGAAGACAAAATTGATGATTTTCAATATGTGAAAGAAAAATTGTTAGAACGATATCGTTTGAATGCAGAGACGTACAGACAAAAATTTAGTCAGCATCCCCGAAATCCTAATTCAGTTTGGAAGGACCTGATCTTTGAACTTAATAGTTTTTTAGAAGGATGGCTGTCATGCTTACAAGTTTCGGATTTTGAGGGTTTGAAAAATTTGCTTGTCACGGACCAAATCAAACGGAGAGCGTCTCCAGAAATGCGCGAACATTTTATAGATAACTGGGCGGAGATTAAAGATCCCGAAAAATTAGTAAGGCTTTTAGATGCGTACGAGGCAATCAAGCGCCCCTCTAAAAAGACGTGGAATCCGAAACTCCCTTTAGAGAAGAATTTTGAAAGACCCAGGACTTTTGAAAATGGGCGAAACGGTAACAGAAATCCGGAGACTAACTTTAACTGGAGGGATCGCGATGATCATAAAGAAAGGAAAAGAGTTTACGAAAAAAGGCGAGAAGTCAAGTGTTACGCGTGTTTTCAAAGCGGTCACTACAGAGTAGATTGTCCGGAAATTAAAAAGAGAGATGTTGCGCGGGTCGGTCACTTAATAAGTAAACCGACACTTGAAGAAACCTTCTCCCCTTATTTGAGTAAAGTGTTAGTGAATGGAATTCAGACAACTGCTTTAACTGACACTGGGAGTGAAATTGATATCATCGCATACGACTTGGTCAGTCAAGATAAATTGAATGGAGATCACGTATGGATTAAGACTCCGCTGGACAGTAAATTATACTGTTTACCTATAGCAGAGGTCACTTTAGAAATTGAAGGCGTGGGGGTTATTGAAACGAAAGCGGGAGTTAACAATAAAGATTCAGATATGTTTTACTATTTGTCGGGTAATCGCACTCAAAAATTGTTAGAACAGGCGAAGAAAAAACCCGAATTGATGAATGCAGTTTTGACACGAGCTCAAACGAGAGAAAAGGGTGGCCCAGCTCCGAATCCGGTAAATAAACAAATTATGATTTCCGAGGGGGAAAAAGAAATTTCTAGCAGGAATGTTGAAGCGGAAACTTTGATTTCCGAGGAAGAAAAAGAAGAGGATATTTCTAGCGGGAATGTTGAAACGGAAACTTTGAATTCAGTAAAAGAAAGAGAAGGGGGAATTTTTCGCGAGGGCAGTGAAGCGGAAGCGTTGAATTCAAAACTAGAGGGTGAAAACCTAGAAAACCCTATTGAACTGGTCAGTGTGGATAAGGGATTATCGCCTTTGCCGATATGTGAGGAATCTTCGATCTTAGCAAACATTGAAAGAGGGGTTAGTAAAATGGAAAATGACAGGTATCCATCTCTCGAAGAGATTAGAGGGAAAGGGGAAATTGAAGAAACGCATTGTAATGCGGGAAATTCTTTGATAGTGGCAAAAGCCAGAGAAAATCGCGTGAGTGGGGGGAAGCAGGTGCTTGTCCCATTGCCTTATCAGGTAGATATTTTTGGCGCGTGCCTAGAAAAAGTGTCATCACACTTAGGGAAAGGGAAAGTTAAAGGAAATGTGTCAAAATACTTGGACCTTGGGAAAAGATTGATAAGCGATTTAACTACCGCATTTCTAAAAAGGTTCGGTGTTAAGTTGAAAAATCCGAGAGTGTGTCGCACAATAAGCGATAGTATTGCATGTTGGCATCGAAAAGTTAGAAAGCTTTTGAAAGCGTTAGTATTTGGAGAATGGATAAGAGAAACGGAGGAAAATAAATTCGTGAAGGGATGTGTGTTTAATCTCACGAACAGGCTAAAAAGAGGTCGAGTTTTATCCGTTGAAAATGTGTCAGAAAAACGAGAAAAGAGGAAATTTTGGTTTGACAGAAAGGCGGTAAAACGGAAGCTTAATGTGAAAGATGAGGTTTTAGTTTTAACTACCAGAAAGCCAATTAAAATGTCAGATAGTCGGATAGGGCCGGGAAGAAAGGAGTCAATAATCACGGAAACAATTGATATTGTGAATGTTCCTGGGAGACGACAGAAATCTCAGACTTCTCACGTGAGTTTAGTAAAGCCATACAGAAAACGGGTGGAGTTAGCAGATATCTTAACGCGGGAAATAAACGCACTTAAGAATTTCTGTTTACCGTATCTAGATGATATGGCGATTTTTTCAGATAGTTGGGAGGACAATATGCGTCATCTAGAAATAGTATTAAAAAGGGTTAATGACGCGAAACTAAAAATCAAATTGGCGAAATGCAAGTTCGCTCAGAAATTCGTAAAATATCTTGGGCATATTGTAGGAGAGGGCAGACGGAGGCCAGCTGAGGCGAAAGTAAAGGCAATTAAGGAATTACCGGTTCCGAAATCTAAAACTGAAATTCGTAGATGTTTGGGAATGGCTGGATATTATTCCCGGTACATAAAAGATTATGCAGTGATTGTAGAACCATTAACGTGGGCGCTTAAAGGGAAAAATAAAAAAGAAAAGATTGCATGGAGCGACGAAATGGGAAAAGCCTTTGAGACTTTTAAAATGAAACTTACTGAAGAACCGGTGCTTTACGCTCCTAATTTTCAGAAAGAATTCATAGTACAAACTGATGCTAGTAACTTAGGTATTGGCGTGGTTTTGGCTCAAAGAGAGGGATCGGAAGAGCACCCCATAATATATTTAAGTCGAAAATTTACTGATAGTGAGAAAAGTTTCTGCGCCACTGAAAGAGAGTGTGCTGGAATTATTTTTGCGATAAAAAAGTTAAGGCATTATATTGATGGACAAAACTTTTCTATCGAAACCGATCACAATCCTTTGGTGTTTCTAAAAAGAAATTCTGGAAATAATCCCAGATTATTAAGGTGGTCCTTAGCTCTGCAACCTTATAATTATGCCATTTCTCATCGCGCAGGCAAAGACATTCCGCATGTTGATTGTCTGAGTCGAGTTTAAGGAGATTTCTTGATAAACTTTTGTATATAATTATTTTAAGATTTTTTATTTTTTATTTCACTGTGTTTTATTTCATTATATGTTCATGATTTCTTATCAGAGCGCGGAAAAAAAAAGGAAGGTAGTATTATCTTATTCATGTATGTTTTATTTCTTGCCACTCTGATGTAATTTGAGCTTGCAATTCTTTATCCGACTCTTAGAGATTCTTAGTGTTTCACCCTTAAGAATCGTTTGAGGAGGGGGTGCTGTAAAGAATTGAGCTTCGACATCCAGCTGCACTATGTGTCATTCTAGCATTTCCTGTGAGTACACTTAACTGCATACCTTCCCTCGCTATTTTTGCCTTGAAGACTAGCAGACGCCGAATTCTATTGTACTGTGAGCGGAAAGTTCGGACAGTGATGAAGTGGTAAGGCGTTACCCAAAGAGGGGTCTTATGCTTTGATCCTTGCCGAGTTCGTGGGAAAGAGTTCATCTGCGATAGAAGCGATCTCTGCACACGATTTTTAGGTTTGCGCCCGAAACTTTGCCCTTTGTCTTAGAACGTCCAATGACAGACTTAGTGAAAACGAAACAGAGGGATCTCAAGGCTGCTAAGAGGCTGGAGAGTTTCGAGGGGCCCGCCTCGACAAAGCCCCCGCCCCTAGAAGGAGTTCTCCTGCGAGAATGAAAAAGTGAGAGAGGACAGTTTTTGGAGAGATCGAAAAGGAGAGTGTTGACTCTCTGGAGAAGGGAAAAGGAAACGTCAGTTTCGAACTCAGCGTGGTGTAAGCGCTAGTGAGGTCCGACCTCTAGAATTGATACAGCAGGTATCCGGTGAAAATCCCAGCGAAGTGTAAAAGCACACCAAGTGCGAGAGTGAGAGTTCTTAGACTCAGAATTAACGAGTATTAGTAGATCTTCCGAAGAGAAGGAACGGACGAGCCTTGGTCCGAATGAACTTTGTTTTGTAGTCACGACTGTCTGTAAAGTTTAGAGACTTTTGTTTGTTTCAGTTACACTTGGAGTCAAGAGGTCATTAATTTATAAGCGATTGACTCACGAAAAATAATTAAATGCTGTATTGACGTCTTGTATATATTTTTCATTAGAATTAACATTGTTATACAATAAAATTCTATTTTCTAATTTATGCGAGAAATTCTCTGTGCCAACGATCCGATCTCGCTACCACTCACCATCTTTTATCGGGTCGGTATAGAGGAGTTACTACAACGTTCTACCGCTAAAATTTTTAATCGAAATATAAAAAAAGAATCACATACGCGTAACGAGCATACATTTCTCTTTAAAAAACGCCTTCAGTTAAAAAAAAATAAGAATATTAACCTTTTAAAAAAAATCTTTTCCTAAAGTCCATTTTGGCGAATTTCGTTTTTTTTCTTTTTTTGTGTGTGTGTGTGTGCTTTTTCCTGTAAGATTAATATTAGGCGTATTTTCATTTAAAAAAAATAGACTTAATATTATACAATCGCTCTGAAATTTTAATATCATATACTAAGGTTTTAGTTATTGATCGAATATAAATTTGAAGGAGAATAATTAGTTTACAGAAAAAACCCACAGTCTTAATATTGCGCACTTTTATTTATACTCATAACGTAAACTTATTTTTGCGCTATTGCTCTAAAATTTCAATACACCTTAAACGAACCGTTTAGGTGTTGTTCGAGTAAAAATTTGGTTTAGAAATAACAAGATTTAGGGCTAAATTAATCAATTTGAAAATAAGAAAATTCCATAGGACTTCGATCTAAAGAAACAGTTAGAAAAAAAAAATTGCTATATTTCTGAATATCAATAATTACACGAAATACGAAAATTAGACACAGACTTCAAAAACATTATTTTTATTACTCATTAAATCTCACTCGATAAGATTTACGTTGTTTATAATATTAAATTACCCGATGTAAAAAAAAAAATAGAAGAAAGCACTTCTTATGAGCCCTTAGGTTCGTTTCTAAAGATTTTTGTTTAAATATATAAAATTCAACACTGATTTAGGTAAGTTAAATATTATTATCACGGGCCCGGGCTATGCCGCCCTTCGTTTAAAAATAAAATCAAAATAGAACGGAGTGTGCGTAGTACTGTCGGTGTACGCTGTCAAAGGCAGTGGCGCCCAACTCTAGGTTTGTTTGGATAGACTTTCACATTTTTAAAAAAAATCAAGGATACACGCTGCCGAAGGCAGCAAGATCCCCAGCATTTGAATTGTTTGTAAAGGTTTTATTTTAAATATATAAAATCATTCAAAATTAATTTTAGAGACATTTAAAGTTTTTTAATATAAGTAAATTTTTTAAATGATGTTATGTATTTAATAAATGTATATTAAATTAATGTTTTGAAGGCGATTGACCAATCACAATGGAAAGCATGATTAGCGATTAACAACCATTTTTGTGATCTATCTTTCTGGCAGGAATAATCCGTAAGAACCAAATTAATTGACGATCAGTTTTGAAATTTGACTCACAAATATTATTAAAAGGGTTGGGTTTGTTTACACTTAACTTACATCAATAAAAGATCATGAATGAAGTTTAGTTGTATAACATTTCAACTAACAGAATTATGCTGAACTTTGATTCGCTTGCAGGCGTGAATTATTTTTTAACAACAGACAACGCTACAAAATTCATCTTGAGAACTTGCTTTGAGGATGGTTACTTTCATGGTTTAATATTTTTATCGCTCACGATGAACGAATCGCTTGCTCGTTTACTTTGATGGAATGAGATATTGAGCTGTCAACCTAATTTTAACTGAAGTTATCTCAGTAACTCTTCTCTCAAATATAATCTTTAATGTTTTTTCTAAAGATGTAACTTTTATGCAGCTTTATTCGAAAAAATAATTTTGAATGAAAATTTCCGCCTGGCATATGAAAAGCAAAGCAGTCAGCCCGTATATGTTTATGACAGTCACATGACTTGCGCTATTATATATGATAGGAAACTTGGTGCGAAAAAAAAAATAGTTACTTCAAAATCTCGATATCAAACGACGCTGCTGCAGATAAGGCCACAAATGTGTAGTAGATAGCAAAACGCAATATAAGGATCGCCCAAACACAGTTCTTCTGTTTTTTTATTGTTGGTACTACCTAAAATTTTATATAGAGAAGACATCCCCAATACTAAATAGTATTTAAAAACGCCATAGGTGTTGGAGATAGTAGCTATTCCCATTAATATGCTGTTTCATGCTGTATATCAGTCGTAATACAGCGACTATACTCGATACTGAAGTGTGGTGGTGAATACATTCAGCATTTATTTGCAGCTGTAAATCATGCTGAAATAAAATCTGTCATTTTACAGTAATTTAACAACATTGTTTACTTTCAAGAAACGCCCTCTATTGATGAGATTTTTAGTCAATGTTATGCCATCATAGTTCTTATTCCATGGTTAATTAGCAAACCGCACAATCTCTCCGAGCCATACAAGTTTTATATAGTAACTTACTTTTTTTATATTAGTTACTTTGAATAACCCAATTCTAGTAAATAGTTATATAAATTATTATTTCGTCATCTAAGTTTTCTTTTATATTTTCGCAAATCTAAATTTGCTCTAATCACAGAACTAATAATTTCATAACAGAACATCCATTTTTACTTTTTTTTTTTTTTTTTTTTTTTTTGTACTATGTTAATTTTTTTATAAATTTTTTTCAAGATAAATGAAAACCTTTTGCTGTAAGACTTGTTATTATCATCTAAAAGTATGTTTTGTTTAAGTATAAGTATATAACATAGAAAACGATCTAAAAAACGGTCTACAGAATATCCAAATCATAATTTATGCGAAAATTATTTTTAAAAAATATATTTCTTTTAAATTCAGATATATTTAATCAAAAAAGCCATTATTCATAAATATTGTTGGCTGTAAGTAAGACTTTTTTAGAATGATTGAGTTGGTATTGTATTACATAACGTACTGATAACCACATAATTAAATGTATGAAGCTTATGTCTAATGCGAAAATATATTTAGTAATTCTTACAGAAAAAGCGATTCGTACTTAAACTATAGTCTATCTTTTTTATGAGCAAACTTTGCATTTCCGCATTAACTATTAAATGAAAATTAAAGAAGAGTAATCTAATTGCTATATCTTTTATAAAAATTATTTTCTCAGCGATAATTACGCTTTTTTTGGAATTACAATTCAGTTCAGTAGCTCATTTATATATATCTTCAGGGTATTTTTAATAAGTTTAGGGAAAATAGTTTTATAATTGTTTGATTTATGCTGCATTTAATTATGTCCTTTTTCACATGTGTACGCCGCACAACAAAATATAGTTTTTTTACAATTATCTATAGAAGCTGTTATTAAACTCTCTATTTGTAACTGTTTCCAGCCTAGTTAAAAAGTGTTTACGACCTCGGTTTGTCTGCCGTTTGTCCATCCCGTACGTGCTCTAACTCTCGTAATTATACTCAGATTTCCCTGAACCTTTTTGTATGATATTGACGTTTATTATAGCATGATCCCTATAGAAAATGAATTGAGTTTATTTACAGGGTCAGTCAAAAGTATTCCGTTACATTACAGTCAATGGGAAAAAATCTTTTCAAGTGCATTTTGATGATGTTACGCCATTTAAGGTGTATGATGAAATGAAATTAGTATATAATTATGGAGCGCACTGAAACATGCTTTCTGTAGAAAATGGATGAGAAGCATTTTATTATTAATTTACAGGGTCACACAAAAGAATTCTGTTACACAATGTTCTTTTGGGAAAAGTTGTTTGCAGCGTAATTTAATGATACTTCATTATTTCAAACATAATGAAATGTATATGCGCTATTGCGGTGCACTATAAATTGCTCACTGAAAAGTATGGTGTGCATTGCATTTATCGTTCTTTTACAGGGACACACAAAATAATTCGATTACACTCTTAGTGCGATAATTACAGTCTATGTGTCATAAGTGCGTTTTCAACTTTGGTTTGCGTTTTTAAGTTTAACTAGTAAACAATGTGTATAAATTTTGTTGATCATATGCAATGCCACACAAAGTTATTCGTAAGTATTACTGACTATGGGAGTGAATTGCTTAAGGGTATGATTATTACGACACTTCAAAAGCAGTCTTTTTAACACTTTCCAACCTAGTTGAAAAGTGTTTATGACTTTGGTTTGTCTGGCGGTCTGCTGTCTGCCGGCTGTCCGTGCTCTAACTCGCTTAAATATACTCGGATCGCCCTGAAATGTTTTAATGTTATTTTCGTTTATTATAGCATGTTCCCTATTTCAGCTGAAATGTGTAGCACTTATAGTTTTTTTACAGGGACAGTCAAAAATATTCCGTTACATTACAGTCAATGGGAAATAATCGTTTCAAGTGCATTTTGATGATGCTACGTCATTTAAAACATGATGATATTCATATATAATTATAAAGCGCATTAGAACTTGCATTTTGTAGAATATGGGGTGCAAAGCATTAATTATTCATTTACAGGGTCAAACAAAAGAATGCTGTTACACATTGTTTTAAGGGGAAAAATCGTTTCCAGTGTAATTTAGTGATATTTCACTATTTCAAACATAATAAAAATTACATGCATTACTGAAGTTCACACACTATAAATTGCTCTCTTGAATGTGTGCATTGCGTTTATTTACAGGGATATACAAAATATATCGGTTACAGTACATGTGCGATATTTACAGTCTAAGTGTGATAAGTGTGTTTTCAATTTTGGTTTGCATTTTTGGGTTTAACTAAACTTTTTCATAGTATTTGTGTGTTTATAAACTCGGTTGTTCATATACAGGGCTACACAAGGGAATTCATAAGTATTACAGACTATGGAAGTGAATTGCTTAAGGGTAGTTTTTAACTGTGATACGAATCTTCTTGCTGAACTATAATGTATTTAGTAATGTATGTATACTAATATAAGTATACTAATGTAATGTATACTAATATAAGCATACTAATGTATACTAATGTAATGTATACTAATATAAGTATACTAATGTATACTAATGTAATGTATACTAATATAAGTTTGTGGAATATAAATAAATTCATATACAGGGCTACGCAAAGAAAAAGATACATTGTCGTTTACGGATGGTAATTGCTGCGAGTGAGTTTTATGTTGCCTTTTAGCTTAATATTCGGTGTGTACAAAAGTCTTCAGATAACATACAGAGCTGTACAAAGGATTTCGAGTGTATTTCCATCAATCGGAGAAAATTGCTAAATATGAATATTCTAACTGAACTAAATTTTATCATGCTATATATACACATCTATTGATCATATATAGGGCTGCACAAAACAATTCAACTACTTTTTTGACACTGGAAGGTAATTTCGAAAACTGTATTATTTAATGTGGTATATTTTTTCTACACTGTTTACTTTCATATCTTCTTTCACGTTATTTAACGGCGAAGTTTCGTTACAGTTTTCTGGCTGTGTTGGAAAGTGTTTCATAATCTTTTCTTGACGCATGATTTTTCGTTCTTGTTTAATTAATATGTGAAGATAGGTTACTATCTGACGCATATTGAATTTAGCTGCTAATCTCGAGTGTTAACATGTTTGAGTAGAATTATGTAGAGAGATAGCAGCAAATTTTATACACAATAACGTTTAACTGACAACGTTTTTAAATGATGAAATTAGGGTATGCAAACTAGCATATTTGGTTGACATTTTTAGCAAAATGAACGCAATAAATCTATCATTGCAAGTAAAGCTGTCGTAGTTTTTGATACATATAACCAAAGTGATTTCTTTTAAGGGGAATTGATATATTGGTTGAATAAAAATAACTTTCAGCTTCAATTCAGGAATTCAGAAGAGGAATTCAATTTTTTTTCTGTGAAACTAATTACATTTTGCTTCATTTACCAGACATATATCTCTGTGAATCAAGATTCTATGATTCGAAAAATGAATACGTAAGCTTTTTAAATGCAAAACCAGCCATTCGCCTGAAATTTTCGGCAATCCAAACGGATATCAGAAAACTGTGAAGCACAATGCAACCACTTGTTTCACCTTAAATTTTTATATGTTATTGTTTGCCACACAAGCAATTTAAAGTCGATTGTAAGATAAATTCTAGATTTATTCAATTTTAGAGAATTTTTATGTATGACCAAGTTTTAAATTGGGTGCCATTTGTGAATAAACTGAGTATTATAGTAAAATTTTCAAAATATGATTTCATTGGAAGGACAATGGAAAGTTGTTTAGTTTACCATCGATTTCATTTTCATCTGCTGCATAGCAATGCATTTACACACTTTGGACCTGTCAAGCATAGTGTATGATAAACTGAAGGGATTCTGTCATAAAATTTCTCTCTAAAAAGGCTCTCCGAATCAAAAATATTGTTAAATATTTGCAGCAAACTGTCCGGTCATTTGACCGCATTTGTAGAAAACGGTTACATAACCGTAATTTAACTATATTCTGAGCATAAAATGAGCAATAATAGGGTCAGAATATAGTTAAATTTCGGTTAAGTAAAAATGTTCTACAAAAAACGGTAAAATGACTGGATAGTTTGCTGCAAATTTTTAACAGTGTAGGAACAACTTATACACCCAATGCATACGCATATCACCATTATCTGTTTATTTATTTCAACACTGTTTGCTCTTTTGCGTTTTATTCAAACAAAATTTTAGCTTCTGTTTTTTTACAAAAAATGTTTCTAGAAATATATATTTTTTAGATAGAACATAACATTATGTTTTTAAACAGAATAAATTTATTTTTTTTGCTTAAGAAATATTTAATTTCCGAAAAAGAGAAAACAAATTCGGATTTAGATACGATGTTAGTGTATTTTTAAAGCAAGAGCATTAAAAAATAGAAATAAAGAAAAAGTGAAACTTCAGTTGTTACTTAAAACTTTAATTAAAAAATGTATTCACTTTAACATTTTATAATAACTTTTCCCTTTTCAAGACAAACTATATTTTTTCTATGTTGACATTTTAAACCAATAAGTTTTTATTTAATAAAAAGTTATAAAATTGAAATAATTGAAATAAAAATTATCACAACTTCTTGCTTACTTTTTCTATTATTAAAAGAAAATTATTTATCAGAAAATTGTTTAAAAATAAAAATATTGGAAAAATGGTTACAAAAGTATAGAATACATTATGTTAAAAATAAAAAAAATGTAATTTAATACATTTCATAACATTTGAACTGCGGCAAAAAGTTTATAATTAATTATTTTCAGTGCAGCATTATATTAATAACAAAATAATTTTAACACAGCTGGCTACATAAATTTAAATAAAATTAGATACAATTTTATTTTTTTCCTTTAAATTTTATTTTTGACACCTGGAGTTCTCTTTGTAAACTCTTTATGAAAAAAACTTTACACGAAAGAGAGAAATTAAATTACGATTTTTGTAGTTCGCTATATTTTAAAAGGAGTTAGCTGAAACCATCTGTGAGCATTTATGAAAATGCTTAGATTTCATTTTTAAACTGAAAAGTCTTTTTTATTCATTTTTTTTTTTTTTTTTTTGAAAATATGTTTACAAATTCCTGGGTTAAACTTTCATTCTAACACAATTTTTCCTCCATATGACTAAAAAACACGAGACAAAAAAATACACAAATCAATAATCCTATTCAAAATATTTATAATTTTATATTATATATTTTTTTCTATTATTATTTTCACAACTTTCGTTCCTGTTAGAGATAGTCCATTAATTACGCTATACTTCAAGATTAGAGAAGGGATCCAAAAGGTGTGACATAGTGTGATAGGCGGGATTACACTTTGTGACGTCATACCTAAAATATGAAAACAATTCACTAGGCGCTATTTGCAAACAGCGTAAAAAGTTCATTAAAAACGTATTTTTATTCAGGTATTAAGAAATATATTATTCATTTATTCTTTAAATTTCAGCAGCTTGAAATAAAAGCATGAAAGATCTTCAGGATATCCAATGGCTGGAGTATCATAGTTGAGATTTTTTCCAACAGAGCGAAAATATGCCGGGGCGAGGACTCGAACCTGGGTACTTTGGTTTGCTGTACCAACGCTCTACTTACTGAGCTCAGTAGGGAGAGCGTTGGTACGGCAAACCAAAGTACCCAGGTTCGAGTCCTCGTCCCGGCATATTTTCACTCTCTTGGAAAAAATCTCAACTATGACAGTCGAACCATTGGATATAATTTACCTAGTTGAATATACTTTCCTCTGTTCATTATGATCTTCAGGATTTTATGTTATTTATATTCGTAGGTCGTAAATAATATTTATAATATTTTTTTTGCACAAAATTAGCTCTAAATTAATAGTATCAGAAAATGTGACGTCACAGTAGAGAGGAGCGTTTCACTCGAGTGCGATAACTGTGACAAAGGAGGAGTTGGGAATAAAATAACACGAAATCTGCGTTACATAATTAATGAACAATCTATTATGAGGTAATTATGGCAATACCTAGACTATAGATAAGGCAATAAGACTGCGTTTAACTCATAACTTCAAACAAGTTCATTAATCAGACTCCCTGGAGCCACGGTCTCCACATCTCTAGTAAGAGCAATGTGGATCTTAGATTTAAGACGGTAGCCGATATCCAGAACAAAAATTACACTGAAAAAAAAAATAAATGGGCGCAAGAAGAGCAAAAAAGAATAATAAACAACAAACAGACCACTTTTGGCCACAAATAAACAAAGTACAAATTATATTAAATTAATGATCTGTAAATAAAAGCCTAACCCATAAAGCTTGTACGAAAAATTAGGACTTTCATTTTCTTGAAGAGATTTTCCGGTACGTGTACAAATTTATCAAAGCAGATTATTACTTTATTTTGCGCTGCCACAATCAATCATTAAAGTCATGTCATCATCATATTTATATCACTCAGCCTAACTAAAGCATATTTATCTTTAAAAAAATTCCCTTTTCTTAACAGCAACTTCCTGATCGGTATTTATTGATTTTATCAATTACCAAGTACAGTTTAAAATAAAATTATTCGAAAAAGCATTTTATCTTGAGATTTATTTTTTGTGGACCTAATAAATTAATGACAAATAGTTTTTTTTTTTTCATATAATAAAATATAAGTAAAAAAAAAAAAAAAAAAAAAAAAACGGGATGTTTCTAAATTTCACATACAACCTCTGAAGAGTGTTAGAGCATACTAAAATAAGCAATTACTGTATGGAAAAAATGAGGGTTGTAACTCACTGAGGATTGTAACTCATGAGGGTGTAACTCCGCCAAAAATAGAGGGTACCTCACTTGAATCCAAACATAACTATTATTCGAAACTTTACGAAGTGCATTTTTTCTAACTGAATGAAAAAATTATCAGGCTGAGAGTCGAACCCAAGACTTCTGACTTATACTGTCAACTCTCTACTTATTGAGCTACCTGGACCGATAACCGATGGACACATTTGGCTCACATAATCTTATTGGTAAAAGCATCTGGTCTCCTATGTAGACTAAGGCTCTTATAAGGTATTATAGGAGCTCTAATGTAGACGGCTCATCAGAATAAACCGCAGGTAATGGAACTCTATTAAACGATGGATATGCAGATATACTTTATTATTTACTTTTATATACTTACACATACTTTTATATACTTTATTATATACTTTATACTGAATGGTAATGATATCATGTGAAATGAATTTGACTTAAAGTCAAAGGTCTTGGGTTCGACTCCCGGCATGGGTATTTCCGGAAAAATATCACTTGGTAGGATATCTCTACAAATTAGTATGATGGAGTTAAAAAATAATAAAGTATGTGTATAACATTAACAAATATACCTTTTAATATATTTTAATGAAATCTTCAACAAATTTATCTTGCTTTGTGTAAAATAGATTGACATCATAAAAAGAGATGGAACTGTACACTATATTAAGCTAGTGAAACTGCATGTACTATCAAATACTTTCGGAAATATGCAGCGTCTAATTCAGAATTATTTTTTATGTGGATTGCCGCCACTTCTGCCATTTCTCGTGATATCTTTACATTTCACATAAAGAAAGATACGCTTACGTAAGTTTCTGAAATAGTCAAAAAGAACAAAGGCATTGTTATCAGCTTTCATATATTGTTTTACTCTTATTCTACATTTATCCTTAATGGGTATTCAAATATTTGCCCTCTCATGGTAGTATCGTAAAAATTCTCTCGAATAACACAAATAAATCCCATATGCTAGGAGTTGTAATTCCACCTTTGTCATCGTATTTCCATTGTCTTAAGTAATATTTGTTCGAATCTTTACGAATAGATATCAACTTAACATTAACTTTATTATGTCTTTTTATTGTCTTTAAGATGTTATAATAATAATTATATATATATATATATATATATATATATATATATTAATTTAATGTACATAAAGTTATTTATGATTTCCAAAAAAAAAAAAGAATAAATTAGGAATTATAAAATCTGATATTTTATGCAAAAAAAGAAAGAAAAATGACAGTCACTGAATTAGTTCCCAAATTATTTCAAGAAATATTTTTATTGGTAAAATTAATACCATTTCAATAAAACTAATCCAATTTCTTTTGTTGATACCACGTTCCATTATGTGAAAAATTATTTTTAAAAAATTCTACTTCAATTGTTTTGGAAGTCCATCAAAAACTGCCAAGTTGAGTAAATGAAATTGAAAAAAAAAGTAATTATATTTAATTTTATGTCAGTCTTATCTAATATTTTGCAGAATAAAAAAGTTAAATTTAATTTTCAATGATGGAACAACGATGAATAATTATATTTTCTTTTATCCGATATTAAATTTGCAAATGGAAATACTTCTCAAAATAAGGAAGAAATATTTCTGATAATTTTTATTAATATTGATCCCACAATTGGCAACAAAATAAGATTTATGGATAATTTTGAAAACATTCCAATGATAAAACTATAAGCGTATCTATTTAAAATTTATCACTTCATAACCTTGTTAATGATCAGATCTCTCGTGGATAGCGAGGAAGTTTAAATCCTTGTTAGTACAGTGTTCATGTGTTAAAAAGTAATTCTAATGCCACTAATACGATCTAGCATAGCTGAACGAAATTATGATGTGGATCTGCGATGGCCTCCTCATGTCCCATCATCAACATAATACACGATTCATAAACAAATAAGGAAAAAAATAAAACTTAAATGTCTTAAGTTCTGTAGCATGCGCTAGAATGGTAAACTGCTTAAATCTAATACATAGATTAAATTTTCACTTTGATCTTCCCACGGCTTGTCATCAACATAGTGCAAGATCAATGAACACACACGAAATAAATTAACATTTCAGTGTGTTAAGGTATGTATCAAGGGGTTAGAACGGTAAACTACTTAAAACTAATCCCTAGGTTAAATTTTCTCTTTGATCTCCTCACGGCCTATCATTAAAGCAATGTAAGATCAATGAACACACAAGAAATAAATTAAAATTTCAGTGTGTTAAGATATATGTCAAGGGTTAAAGCGGTAAACTGATTAAACCTAATCCCTAGGTTAAATTTTCTGTTTGATCTCCTCACTGTCTATCATGAACACAATGTAAGATATCAATGAACACACACGAAATAAATTAAAATTTCAGAGTGCTAAGATATATGTCTAGAGTTGCAAAGGCTAGAAAGAACCCGGTTTAAACCTGGGAATAAACCGGGTTTTTTGGGAATAAACTTGGTTTTTTGGGAATAAACCAAGTCTTTTGGGAATAAACCGGGTCTATTGGAAATAAACCTGGGAATAAACCGGATTTTTGCAACTCTATGTATGTCAAAGGTTAAAACGGTAAACTAATTAAAACTAATCCCTAAGTTAAATTTTCTTTTTGATCTCCTCAGGCCCTGTCATCAAAGCAATGCAAGATCAATGAACGCATAAGAAGTAAATTAAAATTTCAGTGTATTAAGGTATGTATCAAGGACTAGAATGGTAAGCTGCTTAAACGTAATCGCTAGATTAAATTTTTACTTTGACTTCATCACGGTCTATCCTCAACACAATGTAAGGTCAATAGACTCACAAGAAATAAATTAAAATTTGAGTATGTTAAGGTCTATGTCAAAAGCTAGAACAGCAAACTTACTAAAAGCTAATCCCTAGATAAAATTTTCACTTTGACCTTCTCACAGCATATCATCAACACAATGCAAGATGAATGAACACACAATAAATAAACTAACTTTTCAATGTATTAATATCTATGTCAAGGATTACAACGATAAATTGTTTAAAGCTAAACGCTAGTTTAACTTTTCATTTTGAGCGATGCATCCTGAACATGCGTAATTGAATTGATTCTACTCTTAATTAAAGTTTAATATCAAACAAATTAAGGATGTAATTTATTGAAATTCATACCAATTCGACACCACTAGATTAGAATATAACTTTTGAATATTAGGTTCTCTCCAATGTATCAGCTGCAGCCTTCATCTAACAAGTAAAGGTACTATAGTCTATGGCGGCCAATTTCGATTTTTATAGCTTATTCAATTCCTCTCATCGAGCTTAGTAATTTCATACCTCGCATATCGGCTATTGAGTATTTATAATGACAAGGGGCAGGGTCAAAGTTGAAAATTTCGTTTAGGGGAAAACAGATGCCTTCATAGAAATAAGTGCGATATAATTTTTTTAAGTATTTTTACAGCGCCATACATTGCCAATAACTACTATAAAGTTATATTATTGTTGTTATTATAAGAATTTGTAATTGCATATAAAATATTCGTGTGCTATTTGACATGCAGGTTTTCGCAAGTTAGGATGTCCTCGTCTAATTTTGTTCAACCTGTCAATACTTTTTCCCGAATTACGAACAAAAATCTTTGTAACCACACATTGTTGGTTATTTTGTCAGTTTTTCAGTCACATCATAACTTGCGGAACGTCTACGTATGGTTGCGTGCGAAGGAATTTTCTGCTACTGTTTTATTTTCGGCAGCTCGCATTATGCAAATTTTCAATAAATGTCTGACGAATGTAAGAGATTGGCGTTTTTGACTTATTGTGTTGAAATTTCCTAGAACCTAGAAGGTGGATTGCGATTTTAGCTCTTCCTTATTTATAAAGCCAGAAGCCACACTTATGCCACCTTATGTCATTAGTTGTTACATTATGATCGTTTTTCTCATATTTTTCTTGTATTCTGTGTTTTAAGTTTAGACTCTAAAAAAAAAGAATGTCTGTTTTTATTTTTAAATTGTGGAGTTTTTAATCAGCTGATAATACTCTACACTGTGTTTAACTGTGCTCTGATCCGAATTTAAGTTGCTTGAACCAATCTCTGTTACTATTCAATTTTAAACTAAATTTTCTCCAAAATTTTTAAAGATTGTACGAAGTTTCTTTTAAAATTATCATGCTCTATAAACTTGTAAAATAAATTTTTGGACTTCGAGACCTATATTAACATCATGTTTAATCGAAAGAACAGCGCTCGGCTTCTATTCGAGAAATATCAGCAGGAGCCGGAAGTCGTAATTACTGTAACAGACAAGATTGCGGCCAACAATCTTATTGAACTCTTTGAATCAGAAATAAGTTTTGAGTCAGAAGAACTCTTGTCATGCAAACAGATAAAGAAGAACGACCGGAAGATGAAATTTATTTCGAGGAATACGTTTACGACACTAGCGGATGCTGCTGCGTAGATGACGAAACATCTCAAATTGCATCAACATCATCTGATGCGGATCAGGATTATCAACCGCCATTGAGAGCATCAAAGAAAAGGAAGATCAATTTTGACTGCACTTCTAACGAAGATATGATGAAAGTTCTTAACTATGCAAAAACGTCAACTGCTAAATGGGAAAATGCTTCGGTCCTCAAGAATCGATTCAAACACATTTTTTTCAGCTTCTATGCTAAATTCAACTGTGTATGACAGGCTTTGGCGATTCAAAAGCTTGCTGATAAGAAAGGATTGGCGTTCGAGGAGTATCAACAAATTCATTATATCGTCAGAAAGGAGTTTGAGACAGCTCTTTTTGAAAAGAAACGGATTCGTGACATTGCATCTATAACAGTAATCAGTCTTCCTTGAATTACGAAATTCATTTCGGAAGAGCTCTGACTTTCAAAGACACCCAAGACGTCTCTGTTTTGATTCAATCCAAATGTGTCATGACTCATTCATACACCATTGAACCTACAGTTTCAATGAATGGTATTATCTTAGCGATTCGTTTCATCTGTCTTCAAGAAAAAAAAATGGATTTCCTACTAAACCTCCTGTTCCTCTTTTGAAGCCAAACAATTGCTACGTCGTTTTCTCAAAGTCAGGAAATTTAACTATTCCTCTATTAAAAGAATGGGACAACAACGTCTTTGTGCCAGAAATGGGACGAGGAGAAAAAAAGTCCGTTCTCATGCATGAACCTTTTATATATTCCTCACCCATATGAGATGCTTGCCGAAAATTACAGATGTAATGAAAATTCCTGGAACAAACAGATTAGAGTATTGCTGTATCGCTTAATATATGTACTTAGACAGATGAGCAATAAGCTTATCTAAATACGTGATACTTTGATGCATTTTAAATAAATGTCACTAAGCATCTTTTTATGGATGCATTTAAAGTAAACGTGGTATTGTCAGTTATAGTACTGGCATTATTGACTAGTTTATGTAACAATTGAAAATAATTTGATGTGATCAGGAACTGCCAAAATATACAAATAGAATAAATCTTGCTAATGGCTAAAAGAAAAATATTAAAACAAAAGTAAATAAAATTTATCTATAGAAAGAGAAAGAAGGAAAAGAAATGGGGAAAAAAATCCTCATCAGATTTTAAAATTCTCTATGGAATTTCAAAACACATAATTTTATTGCCATTGCCATTGACTTCGGTTGGTTCATTTAATAACGCTACGTATATTTAAGTAGGCAATTTCTAATCACTTTTCTACCTGTAAAATCTATTGAAAATAAAGAGATTGTTAGAGTAAACAAAAACACTTGCAACTTTGCAACATAGAACAAAAACCACTTGTTCACTGGATTGCTAGGTTAGGGTAATATTAGCCCATTTTTTATTTAAAATATCTACCATATTTGCTAAATCACAATTTCCGCTTTATTTAATCGCATATATTTATGATTAAAAAAGGCCAATATAACTGTTAAGAAAAGTGGTAGATATTTTAAATAAAAGAATTCTCCACTCTAGCAACAATGGTTATAACCGACGCCAGCGAAGCAGACGATCGTTGTTTATTATTCTATCCCTAGTTTGAAGTTACCTCAAATTTTGTTTATTGTATATAGATATTATTGTACATTATTGTATACATATTATAAAAACAGATGGTTTTCCACATATGTACTTAATATACTTTCATCAGAGATTTTAAATAAATATCTTCCCTTATTTAATCTAAACATTAATATTTTCTATTATAATTTAATACAATTACAAAAAAAAACATTTACAATTTTCATTATAATTTAATACAATAGTTAGTTTTTCCTTATTACAAACCTCGTGTTTTGAAAAGACCAAATAATGCAAATATTTTTAATTAATTTTTGTAAAAAAAAATTTGATCTGAGATTAATTCTAAGATTCTGATTTATTCTAGCGTAAATATCTCCTATAATTTAGTATGATAAAGATATATATTCTCCATTTAGCGTGTAACATGCAGGAGTTTTTTCCCTTGAAAACGACCATTCATGGGAAATATTGTATAAAAATGTTAAGTCAGTATTTAAACACTGTAATTTAGATAAATATCATTAAATTTGAATTTCTCTTAGTTCTGAAAAAATTATTAACCCTGCCCGTGGTGCTGCTATTATTGAATCTATTGTGTGCTTTTCATTTTCTCGGCTTTGATGCTGAAGTAGACAATTTTTAAATAGAAAATATATTTTAATTAAACTGGAAATATCAATATGAAAATTCTATATAAAAGAAAGCCAATGATAATCAAGGTTCATTCTGTGTATTTTTATCATAGTAAAAAAGTAAAATATATAATTCCAATAAAAATAATAATATATCTATATTGATTACATATTTTCCTAATTTTTTTTAATTATTATGTATATTTGTCACTCTTTTTTTTAATTATGAAAAAGTCATTACAATCATGATGTATGGTACTTGAGTGAAAAAGGCTGAGCTTTGTTTTACATAAATTGTAAAAATTTAAATGAAGGCTTTCGCAATTAGTTATAAATTAGTTAAGCTAGGAAAATATGAAGAAACAACGAATTGATAGTATACTGTATTTGAACTGGTATATAGTTTTTATTGATCCCATTTAGTTGCATAACTCTAAAACACAGATTGACAAAATATTCATTTCTTAATTGGAAAAAATAATCATTATGTAATAAAAAAAAAGTTTTCATTTGTGTAGATAGATATTTTGAGCATCATTATGTTAATTGGGGGAGATCTATTAATATCTATTTTACATCATATACTACATCGTTAAAATTTAGTTCTTTAAATGAACCAATTATATTATAATCATTAATGTATTTTACATTGCAACGAAAATTTCTCATTATGTTCTTTGTAACTCAATTATCACAACCATAGAAGACAAAAAATATTCTTCTAATTTGCCTTAAATTAAGACGTTTAATAATGTTTAAACTATTAAAGAAAATAATATAAAATCCATTTTAAAACTGTTTCTATTATCTCGAATTTCGATAGAAATTAGCAATACCTAAATTCTAAAGCATTAATTTAGACAAATTCAAGCAATTCGATGGTTTCTACTATTCCTTCTCTGTGGTCTTTAATGTGATAATTATTTGTATTCTATTCGAAGAAAGACAACTCATTTCGAATGTTAATGAAACTTTAATAAGGAAAGTGCACATTTATGGTTTTCTTTTTCAATCTGTCAGTTGTAAAATTAAACTTCTGTAATTTCATTAAATTGCATTTTTCATAAATTTTCTTTAGAATACATTTATCTAATCATATAAAGGGTGCCTTAAAACATTACCCTCGGCTTTTATTTCTCAAATGTTGATCATAGATATCTATACTAATATTATAAAGGAGTAAAGATTGTTTGTTTGTTTGTTTGTTTGTTTGTAGGGGGTAATCTCTGGAACTACCGAACCGATTTCAAAAGTGATGGTGGCAAATTGATGGTGACAACCCCTGCTCCAACATAGGCTATATTTTATGTTGGTGCCACTAACCCCAGGGGGTGCAGGAGCAAAAAACGTTCTAAAATTGCGATTTTTTAGCTATCAAACTGGCTATCAAGCCCTGAGAGATTGCCAGCCGGTTCTGTATGTATGTATGTACGTACGTACAACTCTTCATAGAAATATCCGTTTTCCTTCAAATCTATATATATATTTGTCTTACGTGGCGCGGAAATATCGCTGAATTTCTACCTTATCGTTGGCAACAATCGTAGTTTCCAGAGCTCAGACCAATGAACAGACAAGATTGTGTTAGCTCCGCCTCCAATATGGAGGAAAGTGTCAGAGCAGTGAAACTGAAGCTAGCAATTATTAAAAATAAAATAATATGAACGTAATCCAAAGCGTCTGAGATGATTCCTCATTTTAATTATGAGAAATCGTGTTAATTTCAAATGAAATCATTTTTTTCAAATAAATTCATTTAGAATTTATTTACGAATTTCACTCACACAAAAAATCGGAGATAATAAAATAAAAACTTTCTAGAATGCCCTGCTGCCATCTGTTGCCGTTTTATTGAAGTAAAAATAATTTCTTTTGCAGAAATCTATAATCAATTTGAATCACGGTTCTTTCTCCGTGATTAGAATAATAAAATGTTGAACGAAATTTAAACAATATTTGATGATAAACTATCTTCCTACCACGTAGTGTTTTTTTTTTTAAATGAATTTAAGCCGTGCTGTACAATATTATAGGTGCTAATTATGTTTCCAAGATCCTCTTTTCATTGTATTTAAATTATTTATATGCCCATTAGTAGCATTAACTAAATGCATTTTTAGTTGTGTTTTCAACGGAGTTTTGAACTACTTTTTTACATTAAAAAAATTGTCAATTTCATATGTTCAAATGATTTATTGTAGTACTTATTCCGGCTAGAATTACTAGAAAAATAAAATGAGGCGAGCGAGCTGTGACCGCGTAGCGGTCACAATGTGAATTGCCTTGCAATTCACCGGGGATTGGCGAGCGTTAGCGAGTAGGGGGCTGAGCCCCCTAGTTTTGTTTATAGGTTCACTGTGTTAAGGCGCTTCCCTGATTAGTTTTCGGGATTGATTGGTTAAGTATAAAGGGGGGAACAAGGGGCTAATTCCCACCAACTTAATTTATATAAATGGGTTTTTCATGCAGAATTATTCCGTTTTCCTTCAAATTTTGTTTATAGGTTCACTGAGTTAAGGCGCTTCCGTGATTAGTTTTCGGGATTGATTGGTTAAGTATAAAGGGGGGGGGGGATCGGGGGCCAATCCCCCCCTTAATATATATAAATGGGTTTTTCATGCAGAATTATTCCGTTTTCCTTCAAATTTTGTTTATAGGTTCATTGGGTTAAGACGCTTCCCTGATTACATTTCGGGATTGATTGGTTAAGTATAAAGGGGGGAACGGGGGGGCTAATCCCTCCTTAATTTATATAAATGGGTTTTTCAAGCAGAATTATTCCGTTTTCCTTCAAATTTTGTTTATAGGTTCACTGTGTTAAGGCGCTTCCCTGATTAGTTTTTAGGGATTGATTGGTTAAGTATAAAGGGGGGGAACGGGGGGGGGCTAATCCCCCCCTTAATTTATATAAATGGGTTTTTCATGCACAATTATCCCATTTCCTTCAAATTTTGGTTAAGGGTTCACTGTGTTAAAACGCTTCCCTAATAAGGTTTCGGGATTGATTGGTTAAGTATAAATGGGGGAACGGGGGGATAATCTCCCCTTATTTTATATAAATGGGTTTTTCATGCAGAATTATTCTGTTTTCCTTCAAATTTTGTTTATAGGTTCACTGTGTTAAGGCGCTTCCCTGATTAGTTTTCGGGATTGATTGGTTAAGTATAAAAGGGGGGAACGGGGGGATAATCCCCCCCTTAATTTATATAAATGGGTTTTTCATGCAGAATTATCCCATTTCCTTCAAATTTTGTTTATAGGTTCACTGTGTTAAGGCGCTTCCCTGATTAGTTTTCGGGATTGATTGGTTAAATATAAAGGGGGGAACGGGGGGGATAATCCCCCCCTTAATTTATATAAATGGGTTTTTCATGCAGAATTATTGTATTTGCTTCAAAATTTGTTTATAGGTTCACTGTGTTAAGGCGCTTCCCTGATTAGTTTTTCGGGATTGATTGGTTAAGTATAAAGGGGGGGAACGGGGAGGCTAATCCCTCCTTAATTTATATAAATGGGTTTTTCAAGCAGAATTATTCCGTTTTCCTTCAAATTTTGTTTATAGGTTCACTGTGTTAAGGCGCTTCCCTGATTAGTTTTTAGGGATTGATTGGTTAAGTATAAAGGGGGGGAACGGGGGGGGGCTAATCCCCCCCTTAATTTATATAAATGGGTTTTTCATGCACAATTATCCCATTTCCTTCAAATTTTGGTTAAGGGTTCACTGTGTTAAAACGCTTCCCTAATAAGGTTTCGGGATTGATTGGTTAAGTATAAATGGGGGAACGGGGGGATAATCTCCCCTTATTTTATATAAATGGGTTTTTCATGCAGAATTATTCTGTTTTCCTTCAAATTTTGTTTATAGGTTCACTGTGTTAAGGCGCTTCCCTGATTAGTTTTCGGGATTGATTGGTTAAGTATAAAAGGGGGGAACGGGGGGATAATCCCCCCCTTAATTTATATAAATGGGTTTTTCATGCAGAATTATCCCATTTCCTTCAAATTTTGTTTATAGGTTCACTGTGTTAAGGCGCTTCCCTGATTAGTTTTCGGGATTGATTGGTTAAATATAAAGGGGGGAACGGGGGGGATAATCCCCCCCTTAATTTATATAAATGGGTTTTTCATGCAGAATTATTGTATTTGCTTCAAAATTTGTTTATAGGTTCACTGTGTTAAGGCGCTTCCCTGATTAGTTTTTCGGGATTGATTGGTTAAGTATAAAGGGGGGGAACGGGGAGGCTAATCCCCCCCTTAATTTATATAAATGGGTTTTTCATGCAGAATTATCCCATTTGCTTCAAAATTTGTTTATAGGTTCACTGTGTTAAGGCGCTTCCCTGATTAGTTTTTCGGGATTGATTGGTTAAGTATAAAGGGGGGGAACGGAGGGGGCTAATCCCGCCTTAATTTATATAAATGGGTTTTTCATGCAGAATTATCCGATTTTCTTCAAATTTTGTATATATATTCATTGTAATTAGAGATTTACCTGATTAGTTTAAGGGGTTCATTAGTTAACTATGGGGGGGGTAAAGGGGGATGACCCCCCACCTTAATATATTGTTTATTTCTTTATTTTTCGATGGGCTTATTTCAAATTCTTTGAAATAAGAGTATAATATGCAATTAGCGTGAATAGCCTGTGAACTCAATGCCCTTAGTTTAACTGGGCAGTTTTATTTTTATTTTTTATACTGAAGGAGCTAGAAATTTGAAATTTGTCATTGTAGTTACTTATAAGATGTAAATGCTCTCTAAGAACAAAATAAAAAAGAAATTCAAATTTAAAAGGGTGAAATGAGCGAAAAGCGTTCTAAAAACTGTCTAAATTACAATTTCTATGAAATCTCTGGAACTACAGAACCGATTTCAAAAGTAATGGTGGCAAATTGATGGGGACAATCCCTACTCCAACATAGGCTATATTTTATGTCGGTGCTACTAACATCAATGGGGTGCAGGATCGAAAAATATTCGAAAATTGCGACTTTTTTATACTGAAGGGGCAAGAAATTTGAAATTTAGCATTGTAGTTACTTATAAGATATAAATGCTCTTTAAGAATAAATTTTAAAAAAAATCGAAATTTAAATGGGTGAAATGAGCGAAAAGCGTTCAAAAGTCATTCTAAATTACAATTTCTATGGAATCTCTGGAACCACGGAACCGATTTCAAAAGTGATGGTGGCAAATTGGTGGTGACAATCCCTGATCCAACAGCCTCTTTAATAAAAAACTATGCGTTGCTGACGACTGGGTTTTTCGCTAATTGTTGCACCAGATTAATCTCGGAAAATGAAACATTTGAAGTTACTGAAAAAAATGATAGCTCAAAAAGTATTTGTCAGAAAATTGTTAGACAAACTGCGTTTGAAAGGTAAAAAATTGTATTTTTCTTGATATAAATTTCAAATCTAATGATTATGCCGTTTTTCAAACATTGAATTTCAAAAATTACCAAATTTTCCAATGGAGTACCATAGCGAAACCTTCATGCGTAAAAAGATAATGTTAAGGGCGACGTGTCCTGACGTGTATATTGGCTATAGCACGAGTCACAAATTATAGTGGCCTTATTTTTCTGTTAAAATATAAAAGTTATTTATGAAATGTCAATATTTTGTTTGATTAAAGGTTCGTTAAAAGAAATTGACCAGCGTAGCGGGCGTAGCTTGCTAGTATATTACAAAATTACAAAGTAATGTAAAAAGGGTACATAATTTTATGAAATCGATTAAAATTTTCAGGGTATTAAATTGGAAGAAATGCAAAATTTAAATTTTTATACAGCTCACGTACAAAAAAAATTCCTAATGAGTAACATGTGCCCCACTAATAAAGAAATGTACAAAATTTCAGCATTTTATCATAAAATGTCGGAAAGATATGTTTAAATAAAGTTGGTGAGGAGTTAATCATAAATTAAAATGTAAATGTTTACAGCTAAAGTGCAGATGATTATATGAGATTTCTTCATCACTTTATCAATTAGCTTACTGTATTCCTTGTATCTGGTCTTTTTATGAGTTGTAGTACATTGTTTCTATAGTATTGACTACCAAATAATGACAAAAAATCTTAGCTGTAGTTCGCGCATTGCTCAGTTAAAATTCATTTCATGAAAATACCCATATCTCATCAAATTTTCAATATATTAAAATTTTAATTGCAGTTTACTATTTCTACTTTTCTTTGTGAAGTTTTCGGAAAGTTGTGTTACATTCGGTTGAAAACTCTGTCTGCTATAAACAAAAAACCTTTGAATTTTTTACAGAAACATTAACATCTTCATGAATATACGTGCTATGCTTACACAAATGCTCGCAAATTTTGAACAGGACCTATATTGTCATTTGCTACAGTGACAGACCATTTTGAACATTTTCTGTTACTTGGGTGATCGAAATATTATTTTATTATTAAAATTATTATTGTCCACCCCCTTAATTGTCCTCGCGATAAAATCTTCATTGAAAATTATGAAGTCAAACACGTTCTTTACATTCTTGAGCTTCAAGGACAATTCATAAAGAATTTCAGTAGATTATTCGACAAAACATCTAAAATTGAAAAAATCGGTCACTTCTCTTTAATTTTTGGACATCAGTGTATATATAATATATGCACAGTTTAATGATTTAATATTTCAAATATAACTAGCATTTTCTTTCATCCCACGTACAGAAATAAATAAAGAGAAGAAACAATCACTTGAATTCGGTTTTATTTTATTTTTTTAATTACTTGTGTACCTTTGTGTAGACTGAAATAAAATAAATCCATTTATTTATATCTTAGCTGCTTTTATTACTCATTTAAGAAAATTATGCGGATTGAACTTAGTGTTCTGTGAAGTCGAGCAATGAATTTTAATTAACTTATTATTAGAAATTTAACACGAGCAATTAAATTAAAAAAAATTAAAATAAATATATTGACATTAAAATAACTGAATTTTTGTTTCTTTTTGAGAGTGGGGAAACAACCAAAGTTCGGCATAATATTCTTTAATGCTTTCATGTAATTTAAAACGAAATGGGTAACGTCAGTGTATTGTATGGGCCCCTTGCTCACCTAAGCGGAAATGATTGTGGATGACCAGGAAGTGTTTTTGTGTTATTATTTTTTTAATACATGACATACTGTACCATGTTTTACATATGCATATTAAACTGAAAAAAATAATGAATCATTCTTGTTTACAATAACAACGATTCGATATGTTTTCAATATATGGTATGTTCTAATACAAAGAGATAATTAAACCCTTTATGCTTCGACAGTTCTTTAAATTACCAGTTGAACCATATTTGTTATAAAACAAATTTACTACCAAAGGCACGCTTTTGAATCAACATTAAGTACTTCATTACTAATGCATCGATAGATAGAATTAGTAGTTTTGCAAAGCCAAGTAGTTTTGTAAAGCCAGAAATGCTTGAGAAGGATGTTTGGACACCTATTTAAATTTTAGCTTCTATCTTGTTGTATGATGTTTGATAATACGTTTTTATGTAAAACATATCAACATTAATAGAAGGTAAATCCTTTATATAGTTTTTTTTAAATTAACGGTGTAGGAATTAGCCACTGGACACAGTTGAGAGTGGACACCCTGTATAGTAGTTCTGTAAAACCAGAAATGTTTGAGAAGGATGTTTGGACGCCTATTTAAATTTTAGCTTCTATCTTGTTGTATGATCTTTGATAATACGTTTTTATGTAAAACATATCAACATTAATAGAAGGTAAATCCTTTATATAGTTTTTTTTAAATTAACGGTGTAGGAATTAGCCACTGGACACCGTTGAGGGTGGATACCCTGTATAGTAGTTCTGTAAAGCCAGAGAAGTTTGAGAAGGATGTTTGGACGCCTATTTAAATTTTAGCTTCTATCTTGTTGTATGATGTTTGATAATACGTTTTTATGTAAAACATATCAATATTAATAGAAGGTAAATCCTTTATATAGTTTTTTTGTTTTTTGTTTTTTTTTAATTAACGGTGTAGCAATTAGCCACTGGACACCATTGAGAGTGGACACCCTGTATAGTAGTTCTGTAAAGCCAGAAAAGTTTGAGAAGGATGTTTGGATGCCTATTTAAATTTTAGCTTCTATCTTGTTGTATGATGTTTGATAATACGTTTTTATGTAAAACATATCAATATTAATAGAAGGTAAATCCTTTATATAGTTTTTTTGTTTTTTGTTTTTTTTTAATTAACGGTGTAGCAATTAGCCACTGGACACAGTTGAGAGTGGACACCCTGTATAGTAGTTCTGTAAAACCAGAAATGTTTGAGAAGGATGTTTGGACGCCTATTTAAATTTTAGCTTCTATCTTGTTGTATGATCTTTGATAATACGTTTTTATGTAAAACATATCAACATTAATAGAAGGTAAATCCTTTATATAGTTGTTTTTAAATTAACGGTGTAGGAATTAGCCACTGGACACCGTTGAGGGTGGATACCCTGTATAGTAGTTCTGTAAAGCCAGAGAAGTTTGAGAAGGATGTTTGGACGCCTATTTAAATTTTAGCTTCTATCTTGTTGTATGATGTTTGATAATACGTTTTTATGTAAAACATATCAATATTAATAGAAGGTAAATCCTTTATATAGTTTTTTTGTTTTTTGTTTTTTTTTAATTAACGGTGTAGCAATTAGCCACTGGACACCATTGAGAGTGGACACCCTGTATAGTAGTTCTGTAAAGCCAGAAAAGTTTGAGAAGGATGTTTGGATGCCTATTTAAATTTTAGCTTCTATCTTGTTGTATGATGTTTGATAATACGTTTTTATGTAAAACGTATCAACATCAATAGAAGGTAAATCCTTTATATAGTATTTTTTTTAATGATTTAGGAATTAGCCGTTGAGCCGTTGAGCCCTGGACACCGTTGAGATTGGACGCCATGTATAGTACCGTGGTGTATTATAAACTCCCATTTTAAACACGTATTTAATTATTTTTTAAATTAACTTTTTCAACTTTCGTGTTTTAATTCTTCAATTTATTTCTTTGTTTAAAAACATTAAAAATTCCACAGCAAACTTTCCTCTGTCTAAATTCAGTCTAGACAATTTATCCATGAATAATTTTATTTATATTCCTTTGTCTGAGATTTTTCAAAAAAATATAGCGTTTAATACTTTCTGCTATCAGAAAATTTGACTAGAAAAATAAATACATATTATGTTTTGAAGAACTTCGTTATTTCCCCGTAAGCAAGAAAAAAAACTAAGTTAAAAAAAAAAGACTAAAATAATATGTCAGTTTCAGAATACTATTACAATTGAAAAAAAAGCAAAAACGTTTTTACAGCTAAAACTTTAACAAAACAAAGATTTATGATTCTTAATTTTCTTTTAAAAGAAGGTATGTTTACAGAAGAATTTATGATTGTTTTATTAGAATATATAGAAAAATTGTATTTTAAAGAACTAATTTATTTAAGACTCTAAACATTCAGTAAGCAGGAAAATAAACAAAAAATAATTTATTATTAATACTTTCTTCGTTTTCATTGCAAATGGTTTTGAAATACGTTGATATAAATGTCGACTCAATCGGGGATATTATGAGACACATTTCTAAACTCTTCATAGTTACTACTGATCTGTTGGCTCTAGTCCCAAACAAACAAGAGCGAAATATCATGTATCATGGCACAGTTTATGAAACACTTTCCAACACGATCAGAAGAATGTTAAGAAATTTCATTTTTACTCATACAATGAAATGTGATATCTAAATAAACATTTAAACAAGAACGAAAAATCTTGCGTCAAGCATAGATTATGTAACACTTTCCAACGCTTCCAAAATAATTCAACAATTTAATAAAGTCCTTAACGTTTAATAAGCTGAAAGATAACATCTAAGTAGACAATTTGGAAAACCCATAACATATTTAAAAACGTAATTTCAGGAATTTCCAATATATACAATATTCGGAAAAATATCCGAATACTTTTATTCAGCCCTGTATAGGATCTATAGATTTGTATACATACTACATAGGATGCTAAATATTAGTTTAGTTAGGAAACGCGTAGCACAGTTTAAAATTCTCCTTCTGGAGTTTCTGTCAATAAACGGAAATGTGTTCGCGAACTTTTGTGCTGCCCTGTATACGATCTACAGAATTTATACACACCAAGTAACAGACAAAAAGTGAGTTAAATTTAAAATCGCGTTCAGCAACTTAAAACGCCCTTCCAGGAATTATTGTTAACAGACAGTAGAGAATTATTTTGTGTGTCCCTGTAAAATGAACGATGACTGCTATACACACAGTATTCTGGAGTAAGCCTCTTGTAATGCACCTTAGTGACTTATATAAATTTCAATGTATTTAAAATAGCGAAACATTATTTATATTATAAAGGACAAACGTGTCCGTGCGTAACGCTGACGTCATTTTGCGAATGGCAACACTGGACGACGATTAAATTTCGTTTTGCGATTTTTGCTACTGCAATTTTATAACTTCTAAACATCGCACATTTTCAATTTTTACACCATTATGTAGGAAAAAAATCTACTTTCAAATGCAATTTGTTTGAAAACTGTATCGCAGTTTACTCATTTTTTATAACATTTAAATTTCAAGCGTGATTTTAAAAAAAAATCTATTGCTTGCAGACGATTACAAAATATTAATCCGTTTGTACTTTAAACAAAAGTTCAGCATTTGTTTCCAGCTAATATTCAATAACGAAATGAAAACTTCACTAAGCAATGAATAAAATAGTATAAATAGAACACAAATTTAACAGACATGTAATTGAAATAACTGCTTAAAACCGCTGAAATTATCAGAATAAAAAAAACTGCTGTAGATAACGAAATTTTTGGCGATGTCTTCGACTATTAACTTCTGGCATGAGGCCAATGCGAAATTGCCGCTTTTAATAAATTTCAACACTTTATTTGAATATATAATTGGCATATTTCATGTAAAAGTGCTCTTTGGCGTTGTTAGGGGACAATCTAAGAAAATTATTAAATGTAAAAAATCTATTAGAGTTTTCAGTAAAAAAAAAGGGTTTTCACATTTATTCTCTATCCCGGGAAGCCCGGGTTGGATGCCCTAGTTTAATTAAACCGCAAACGATTTTTCTCCATAGACGTATTGTAACGGAATTATTTTGACTGTCCCTGTAAAGTAACTATAAGTTCTATGCACACCGTATTCCATATTAAGCTGCGTGTAATGCACCTTAGTGATATATATCAATTACAATCTGTTTGAAATTGTGTAACATCATTAAAATAAACCGCAAATGATTTTTCCCCATAGACCGTAATGTAACGGAATTCTTTTGAGTGTCCCTGTAAAAAAATATCAATGCTTCACACTTCAGTTGAAATAGGAAACATGCTATAGATAACGACAATAACATACAAAAATTTCAGGGCAATCCGAGCATATTTACGGGAGTTAGAGCACGGACAGACGGCAGACAGCAGACAAACCGAAGTTATAAACACTTTTCAACTAGGTTAGAAAGTGTCAAAAACACTACGCAGTAAAAAAATATTTTCCGCAAATGCTCTCCATAGCTGGTAATGTGCGCGAATTTTTTCATGAAACCCTATATATCATGTACACATCTCGTAATACACTCAAAATTAGTTCTGTTTTTAAATGATTATCACAACAGAAAACTTACATCCAACAGTTATGGCTCATTGTTAGTCCTGTAACCTATTTCTTTTGAGTGTCTCTGTAAATAAAGGATAAATTTTACGTACTCAATAATCTATAGAAAACATGCTGTAGTGCACCTCAGGACATCATTTTCATTGAATAGGTGTAACATTATTAAAATACACTGCAAACGATTTATTCCCCTTAAATCATAATGCAATGGAATAATTTTGTGCGTCAAGGTAAACGAACTGTAATTGTTACGTACTCTATATTAAGGATGTTGCATCCACCTCAGTGATGCATATGAATTTCATTATGTTTTAAACAGTTTAATACCATTAAAATACACCGAATTTCGCCATTGACCGTAATGTATACTAAAATAATTTTGAGTGTCCCTGTAAACGAAGTATAATTGCTATTTATTCTATATTGTACAGAAATTATTTTGTCATCCACTTCAGTGACGCATATCAGTTTCATTATGTTTTAAATAGTGTAACATTATTAAAATGTACTGAAGACGATTTTTCCCCATTGACCATGATGAAATGGAATACTTTTGAGTATCCTTGTAAACTAACCATAAATTGTACACACTTCATTTTCAATACCAAATATGACACGGTAAACCTCAATAACATACCGGGTGTCCGAAAAGTCTGGAAACTAGAATAATTCAAGAAATACACAACAGATTGAAAAACGAGAAAAAACGTAATAATTGTTTTGAAAATATATATATATATTCAGTGATATCAAAGTTGACCCCTCACCTCCACCCCTTGGAAGTGAGTGGAGTGTGCAACTTTGAAATCTTAAATAAGAACCCCCAGTTTTTATTGGGGATTCGGATTCTACGGGACAAAATGCGTAACTTTTGTTTTAAACTTTTTTTTCGAATCCTCGTAGATGGCGCTGTAGTCGAGAAAAATGGGCCGTTAAACAAGCACTCCAAATCGTGAGATGCAAGCACCGCCCTTAATACTAGGCCTACGCGCTGACACAAAAATGGCGGCTGTCGTAGGCGGATTTTTTAAACATTTGTACGATCCTCTGAATTTACGCACAAATAAGTTCTAAGTGTTTTCTTTGACTTATTTAATCTCAGTAAAATAAGGAGAAGAAAACTTTAAAAAATTATAGGTATTCACACTGAAGGGCCCGTACTAACGCTGAAACAAATCCGTCTACCGACAGCCGCCATTTTTGTGTCAGCGTGTAGGTCTGATATTCAGGGAGTTGTAGAAGCAAGAGTACTCACGTTAATAAAGCGCCCTGAAAGGAACAGAAAGCTATTACGTCTAAGTTGTTGTTCTTTGGTAACGCTTAAAGAAGTGCAATCATTTAGAATCTAAGCAGTGGCTTCCTTCTTACCCTTCATGGAACGAAGGAAGCAGCATTTTTCTGTTTAGTTTCTCTTTTTAACACTTTCCAACCTAGTTGAAAAGTGTTTATGACTTCGGTTTGTCTGGCCGTCTGGCCGTCTGGCCGTGCTCTAACTCCCGTAAGTATGCTCCTATTGCTCTGCAATTTTTATATGTTATTGTCGTTATCTATAGCATGTTCCCGATTTCAACGGAAGTGTGTAGCACTTATAGTTTTTTTACAGGGACCCTCAAAAGAATTCCGTTACATTGCGGTCTATGGGGGAAAAATCGTCTGCGGTTTATTTAAATAATGTTTCACTATGTTAAACGCATTGAAATATCCCTAAGGTGAAATACAAGAGGCTTACTACAGAATAGTGTGTGTATAGCAGTCATCGTTTATTTACAGGGACACACAAAAGAATTCTCTACTGTCTGTTAACAATAATTCCTGGACGTGCGTTTTAAGTTACTGAACGCGATTTTAAATTTAACGCACTTTTTGTCTATTACGTGGTGTGTATAAATTCTGTAGATAATATACAAGGAAGCACAAAAGTTCACGAACACATTTCCGTTTATTGACAGAAACTCCAGAAGGAGAATTTTAAACTGTGCTAAGCGTTTTCTAACTGAACTAAAATTTAGCATCCTATGTAGTATGTATACAAATCTATAGATCATATACAGGGCTGAATAAAAGTATTCGGATATTTTTCAGAATATTGTATATGTTGAAAATTTTTGAATTTTTTTTTTTAAATACTATATGCGTTTTCCAAATTCTTTACTTAGATGTTACCTTTCAGCTTATTAAACGGTATGATTTGTAAAATTATTTTGGAAGCGTTGGAAAGTGTTACATAATCTATGCGTGACGCATGATTTTTCGTTCTTGTTTTATATATGGATCCGGTTTTTCTTACCACTTGTATATATTTTCCGTTTAAGAACAACCATTTATTTTATTTCCAAATACAGCACATTTAAAAAATTGCATCATTCTCTCAATCCGTTTGTTGAAACTTGGTGTTCTCTACAACCAACAAACATAATGATAAATCTACTCTTACATTAAACAGCTTAGTTTTCCCTATTATTTATCTCTTTTGCCCACTATCCTTATATGGTATGTTCATAAAAAAAGTCTTCATTCACAAAACGAATATCCTTGAAATAGACTAGTTTTATTATGATAATGGTTTTCTACTGTCTTTTTCTTCATCTGACATAAGTTCATTGTAATACAAAATAAAAAGCATACAGTCAATTATATACTTTTTAGCATTTTATAAATAGGTACAAATTTGTATTTATTTTACAATTACTGAAAAAAGTTCTGAAATAGTGTATAATATTCCTGTACAAATCGATCTGATTATCTGGAGGTTTGCATACATTTTTTTAAATATAACCTGCCCAAACGTTTCTGCATTGTGGGGCACTTAATTTGTTTACCCCTTAGGCAAATCACACATTTTTTAAGTGACTTGCTGGTATATAGATTAAAACACTAAACTTATTTATAGAATTCTTTACGACATACATATAAATTAAATTGAATCGATATCACATTTTTGTAAAATATATTTTTCTCTAAAACTTGACTATAAAGCATAAATAAAACCCTAAAAGTAGAACATAAATTGCATTTATTTAAAAACGATTCTATAACTTGAAATAATGCAAAAGTGCAAAAAGATAAAATGCATTAAAAAATAAAATCCAGTAAACCCTTGTATTATATTTTTAAATCAGCAAGCATGATTGATGTACAGCGAATTGTTGAATATAATGTTAAATAAATAATGTTCGGGACAAAAGAATCAGCATAATCTTTATTCTTTTCAAAATAAAATTTTTGAAATTCTTTATTCCATCTTTATTCCAGAAAATTTATAAGAAACTAAGCTGAAACATAAACATTTGGAATTGCAGGTTTTTCTCTTTTTAAAAAAAAGTTAACATAAAGGGAAAAGATATGTTATTTACTTTTCAACAGGATTTCCCTAGATAGGAAGTTCTAAACATTACTTTTCGCAAAGTATTTTAAATTACGTTTTAGAATTGTTCATTGATATCTAGTTTTGAGCACATTTTTTTGGATCTGAATTTTTAAGAATAGCATATCTGAAAGAAAGATTATAAGCAGTAAATAGTATAATTCGAAGAATTTAAACCTTTTTTGTGTGTGTTATTTAAATAAAACAGAAATTAGAAAAATATATTGTTTTATAAAGATTTTACCTTTTCTCTCACTTGATGAAAAATTCATTGCGATGCCTAACTTCTTGTTATTGATATAAAAATAGACATCAAGTTTATTTATGTTTTGAAAATTGGCTTCATTCCACAGTTATTTTAATTGTACTAAGAGTTATTCATAAGAGCTAAAATGAAAATTAAAAAATATCCTTTACTCTATCTGAGTCCACAGAAAGTTAGAACAATGTGATTTTTCAATAGAATATGGATAAGGAATGAAAATAAACTTCTTAAGTACATTTAAACTAGATTTTGCATTAAACTAAAAGTTAGACTAAATGGTTAACATTTATATTAAAATATAAATATGTGAATTTTTAATTTGGAAATGAAAAAGTTTTACGGTATTTTGCAGTAGGGCTTCAAGTATAGATTGTCATCTATTTTAAAGAAATGACAAAATTATCAATGAAATGCAAAACAAACGGACAAATTAAAACATCCGTGAGCTAATAATATTTTTTACGAAATGATGATTAATCCACGGGGATTTCGAAATTCTAGCTTTTTTGTTTAAACCTGAAAAATGCTGATGCTACATATATATATATATATATATATATATATATATATATATATATATATCTTTTAGTTAAGCATAGCTCAAAAAATATTCGAAGAATTTTGTTCTAATTTTTTAGAAGGTACCTATGAGAGTGACAACAAGAAACTTCTATAAAAAAGGATAAATTTGAAACTTTTCGGAAATAAGTTCAAAAACCTCAATTAAATATTTGAATTAATTGCCTTTTTTTTAAAATACGCCTTTTTTAAATGCACTAGGTTAGGTTAAGTGAGGACGTCATTTACACGGCTGGAATCTATTCGTACACTCCCTGATTAAAACACATGCACGAAAAATAATTCCCACTTATTTACATTATTGTACATTAAAATCAAATTCAGTTTAAACTAACTTCAAAATAAATCTGGATTTATTTTTTCTTACTTCAAAGAAAAAAAGGAGCGTAATAACTTACTAATGGAGACTTAATTTTATCTAGAATTCTGTTTTTAGTTATTCATCAGAGTCCAATTTAAAGGTAACGCACTTTAAGATTGGAAATTTTAAAGGTTTTTGCAGTGATTTATCAGAAAGTTAATGTCATTTTTAATAAGATGTAATTTTAACCTAGCCTTCATATACATATCCCAGCTAGCACAGAACTAACAGATTGGCACAAAAATAGTATATTTCGTCAAGTACTCGAGGTGTTATTTCGATAACAGCGAATCATAACCAAAAAGTATCGATTCTGTCCATTCATTGGATATCTTTGGCGATACTTTGATGGGTTATCGACATTGCGCCAGAAATATGGCACAACAACGGAAATCGGCGATATAGGTGATACGTAATTGATACAAATACGTAGGAATTCCGAGATTGCAGGCATAAAAATGTTAAAATAATGGCACAAATGTGGTATTATTGATATCCAATGGTAATCATTTTGAACTGCATTTTTGATGGACATATGACAATATAGATCTTGTGCCAATCGAATGACATTTTATACGTATGTCGGCGAATACTTTTAATCGATTTAATTACACATTTTGTATTATCGAAACTGTTTTAACCCTTTCAGGGGCAAAGCACTTCGATTGCTACAATGTTAAAACGAATGAATGATACCGGAATTTACAAATTTGGAAAAAAAAGGCTAAATTTCACATGCTTCATGAACTTTTTTATCAAATCGAAATTCTGGTACCATTCTGTAATTAAAATTAAGTGGCTTCATAAGTCATCACCCTTGAAAGAGTTATATAATTGAAAAAATCTTTTATATCTATATAAGTATTCAAATGCACATTTAAGTTTCAGAATCTTAAATAGTTGCACGATTTTCTCTAAACTAATTTTATAGTACAGAATTAAGCTTATGTTGTCATATTTTGAAATGTTAGGACTGAACCCCCCCCCCCCCAAGACCTTGCAGTTATCTTATTTTATGGTGTAATACTTAACTTCATTTTTTTTTAGCTTAATACAGATATGCTTAGAGAAAGCAATCTTTTTTTTAATATTTTATATAAATATCTTCACTTAGTTTCATGTGTTTCATATTTTTGATCGGCCATGTTCATCATATCCAGTGCAATAAACTAGAACTAAATTTTGAAAAGGGTTTCATTTTAAACAAATATTGATAAATTCTGACAATTTTAATTAAAAAAAATTTATGTTGTTCAATGTAAATATCTCAAACGACATACTTCATTTTCAGTTCATAACACAACTTCATGGTGAAAATCAATATAATAAACACTTGTTAAATGTATATTCATATGTCTATTATATTTCAGTAGTTTTCAAGCAATAAAGGTTAGTATAGCATACACTGTTAAACATCTTCAGCTTTTGCTGCAGACACCCTCCACCGCTTTTAGAGAAAATGGTTACGTTACTATATATTACGGAGTGTTTTCATTGGTCAAAATAAAGATAGTCTATAAAAGCAGGGGAGTGACTATGCAGCAAAAGCTGAAAATTTTTAACAGTGTACAGTTGCTAATCTGCTGTTTTTTGATTATTGTCATTCATCCCTCCTAGTTATATATGAGCAAATATTTTTAAAGGGGGGGGGGGTGATACAGGTTTAAAATCCAATAAAATAGTTAAACATTTATCTTGCACAAATTTGAACACTATGCAAAATGTGAATGTTAACTACTACACACTTAATTTTCCAGGATATTAAATTTTCTTCTAAACGCCACGTGTTTCTATTTTATCCCATGCAGACTCAACTTTCCCAATTTATATCTAGAAAAATCCATCCTAGAAATTTCCATTGAAATATCTTCTCTATCTAGAACCACCAAATTCAATCCTTTACAAACGTAGTGATTGTAAATAGCTTAAATTATCAATGAAACTTGAAGAAATAAAATTCGAATTTTTATTAAATTTTTTACAAGTAATAAGTAGTACTCAGTAGTAATCAAACGTAGTGATTGTAAATAGCTTAAATCATCGATTAATCTTGAAGAAACAAAATTCAAATTTTTATTAAATTCTTTACAAGCTATAAATAGATATAAAAGTTTATAAAAATGGGATAACATTGGGGGGGGGGGGGAATCTGATCAAATTCCTGGCAAGATAGTTAATGCAACTTTCTCTTTGTTAAAAAGAAAATTTAGTATGAAACTTTTAATGTACTTTTTGAAAGAGTAAAATTGTTTCTATAACAATGGTAATGGCAAGGTCAAAAACATACAAAACTTGATTTTTTTTTTCTTTTGGCTGTAGTTTTTCAAATAATCAGATGGTAATTGCCAGAAATATTTTTAGTATGCAAAAATTCACCTGTTTTATAACCTTCATTAATATGTATTATTTTCGTATCAAATATCTTCACGTATTTACATAAACTAAAACAGTTTGGACTATGATCAGGATTACATATTTGATTTTGCTTCGCTTTTACATAAATTATACATATGCCCCTATAAGAGTGGCGAAATACATTTTAATCACAACAGGCAGGAGGATTTTCTGACAGGGTGAGTTAAATTTTAGGCAGTCTTTGAAAATTAAAAAAAAACAAGACATGTTTAAAAAAAAAAGTTACAAACCAAAATTTTACTAGTTAGTGTTGCAAAGCAAACATTGTACTTAAAGTTATATCCTATACTAAACTTTTCCCTCTTGTGTACAATTCAATTTTATAAAAGAAATATTAAATTATTTGTAAAAGTAATAAACTATTTATTTTTCAGTTGCTTACATCTTGTCATAACAATGTTCAACTGTATTTTGCATCTTGTTGGCTAGTGAAGTAAATCATTGTCGATAAAATTTTCTGATAATTCTCCCACACCTGCCTGTGTAATTATTTATATTTCATTTATGTTCCACATGATTAACTTGATCACATTCATCATAAAATGTACTATAGTCATCACTACAGTAACATCTCTGTTGCTCCACAATTCAACCTTAAGAACACTTAAAAGCTGCTCCAAAACAAAATGCACAGAACAAATTAGTAACAATTGAAGATTTGAAAATATTTATGCCAAAAATAAAATTTGTTTCTCTAAAATGGCATCGTTTACATACTTAACAATACTTTAAAAGTTTAAATTTGTCTTCAAACTGCAATAATATTGCTTGAACTTTCATTTTTATTTTTTAGATCAGCTTCACTGATAAACTATCTTACAATTTATTTTTAATTAAACAGGAAAAACTATTATCAAGGCTATTTATAAAAACTGACTTTTTTCTTTTTTAGTTTATGCAGATAATTTAAAATTGTTGATATACTTAAAAGAAACATTTATGAGAAATAAATTGTATAAAGTATTTTACATTTTTGGCTAAAGTATAATAAACTTTAAAAAAATCCTTTTTTGATATTAAGATCTAAAAAAAAAAAAAAAGAAAAGAAAGAAAAAAAAGAAAGACAATACAAATACATGGTTATTTATTTATTAAAATCAGAATTTTCTGATACATTAGGTTGTTTTTTTTCGACAGCCCAACTCCCTCTCTATCTGTTGCATATTGCAGTCACTTGGCTATCCAGCTTTGAATGTCACTAACAGCAGCATCTTCAAACAGTTTGTTGTGTCTCACTGAAGCTAGAAAATATTTAAGAATACAATATTAGTACATTATTTAAATATAAATTAACAAGACAAATAAATTAGTTTTGGTAAGATAGGGTTTAAATAAGATTTTATTTCGGAAAGCTACAGAAAGAAATCTGAGACTTTGGTTTTATCGCAAGTGACTGCCAAATTTCGTAATATATTTCAATGACCGACTGATGAAATCAGAGATTTTTTTCCACGATAGGCGAAATATGCATTTTTTTTTTTTTAAACAGTGAACGACTGCCAAAATTTGCAATTTTTAATAATGAACGATCAACACGTTTTCTGATGCATTTCAATGACCGACTAATGAAATCAGCATTTTTTTTTTTTTTTTTTTTTTTACAGCGACTGCTGAAATTTGTGACTTGCGACTGCTGAAAATTACAATTTTTAACAACTACTGACTGACGAAATTGGTAATTTTTTGTTATGGCTGACTGACAAAATTGAAATTTTTTTTTACAGCGAGTGACTGCCGAAATTTGAGATTTTTTATTAACCAATGGTCGACAAATTTTGAGATTCATTTCAGCAATTGATTGGTGAGACTGAAAAACTTACAGAATTTTTATGATTTTTATCAACTGATCGACAAATTTCCCGATATATTACAATGACTGAATGACAAAACCAACAATTTTTTAATGCGATTGACTGCAGAAATTATTTTTTTTTTACCACTTCATAGACTAAGATCACGATTTTTATCAGCCATCGATTAACAAAATTGGCAATTTTTTTCAATGATCGATAGATGAAATCCATATTTTTTCTTCTGAGATAAATTGACGAAAATCCAGATTTATTTTTAACCGATCGATGAAATTTACAATTATTTTTCGCAATCAAATGATGAAGTTTCCAATATTGCCGCAGACTTAACACATGAACTTTTTTTTCTTCGTAGGATTGACGAAATTTGTGCAATCGCATCTGGATTGTAGAACTTTGCGGCTCACAACTAAATAAAAAATAATTGCGAGGGTAAAGGGCTGAAAAAATAGGAACTTTTTCAAATTTATAGGAAATATAGGAGCACTGCAAGGCCTGAGCATATATAACACTTTCAGAAGCAAAGTAATTCTGCTAATTAAATGCTGAAATGAGATGATCCCTTAGGACAGTTAACTCATTAATTAGTGCAAAAGTATCATCAGATGCAATAGCTTTTTGGGCATACCTGCCAGTAAACTTGCTCAACTAGAAATGCTCAAATGATTTACTAATTTTTTAATTTCATATTCACAAACCCGAAAAATTCCAATTATCGAAATCTAAAGAAGAAAACAAAACAGAAATTTTACTATTTCGAATTCGTGGCCTTGAAAAAGGGAAAGTAGAGTAATAAGGTTCCCCAGGGCAGAAAAATTTTTTGATGGAAGAGAAAAATAAAATAAAATAAAGATTAATTATTGCCAAACAAGTAAAATTTTCTAGTTTTCATCTACAAAGTATGCCAGGCAGTATATTGAGAATTGGTTTAATTTCACTTCAAACTGTCTAACAAAAAAAAAAGCCAGAGTCTGAGTCGGCTTGTTTTTTTTCTGTGATAGATTGGCAAATTTGTAATATTTTGCTCAACTGATTACACATTTTCTTCTTGCGAGAGTGACAAAATTCACGATTTTCCTTGCATTCGACTGAAAACCGGTCAAAAAATTTCACGACTTTCTTCCCACGACCAATTGAGAAATTTTGCAACATTTTTCAGTGATAGACCTGTGAATTTTGCAATCCCCCCCCCCTCCCATATAACTTATATTCCAAGTTTTATCGATATCTGTCAACCAGGTCTAAGCAGGGTAACTTTAATTATAACAACCCTGTACATAACATTTATGCATAATCATACAGTGCATAAATATTTACTATTCTTGCAGCAACCATTCTATTTGGATATAAATTAATATCAAACAGTATTTACTGATAGATTTGTTTCTTAACCCTCCAATAACACACTCTTAATATGTAATTGTATTGCCCAAAAAAGAATTACCATTTACAGAAAAAAAAATCGGCCAGCTCTGCCTACTTGACACAGGTAGATTTCAAAGTGGGCAGTTCCAACTGCTGCATCATGGTAAAAAGGTCAATTCTTCTGCAATTCCTAATAAACAGACGCCCCACGGTCTGCATCTTTAAAATCTACCTGTGCATGTAGGGGTCGAGCCGTCAGAGATTTTTTTTATAGTTGTGAATGTGCCTTGTCCGTTTTTATATAGCTGGAAATGTGCCTGATTATTTTGAATTTCCAAAAATTGCTGTCATTAATTTCACCAAAAGGTTGCAGGAAAATATCGCAAACTTCAACTATCGGTCACGAGAAAATATGACAAACTTCATCTGTCGGTTGCGTGTAAAAATGCAAAATTCAGCAGTTGGTTGTAGAAAAAGAAATTGTGAAATTCATCTACGATTGCAAGAAAAAGCCCCCTAAGTTTCACCATTAAGTTTAAAGGTGAAAATAGGGAATTTCGCTTAGTAGCCACTGGCCAGTAGGCTGATTTTTTTAGTAGCCAATTACTGGCTAAGGAGAATAATTTCTTTAGTAGCCAGTAGGTACATTTATGTCACTGAATATTTATTTTTTTTAAATACAATGACTTTACAGTAAAAAAGTAATTTATGTACTAAAAAAACTATGTTAATTTATATTGTTTTGAATAAACTTGAGATATTAATTTCCAATCTATTTTAAATTTTAAAATTTAAGTTAACAGCATAGTTCTACACAACATGCTTAAGTAGCTATCAAGTAGTAGCTATTAAGTACCGTAAAAATCATGAGCTTCGTCGATCGAGAACGTAAGAATCATGAATTTTATCTATCGGTACGTACAAATCATGTATTACATCAAACGGCTACATAAAAATCAAATTTTGTCATTCAGGAATGTAAAAATCCTGAATTTTGTCGATTGAACGCGTAAAAATAATGAATTTTGTCGATCGAATGCGTAAAAGTCACGAATTTCGTCTATCAGGCACATAAAAATTACGAATTTTATCGACCGAGCATGCAAAAATCACGAATTTTATCGACTGCGTGTGTAAAAATCATGAGCTTCGTCGATCGAAAGCGTAAAAATCATGAATTTCATCGATCGGCGCCTAAAAATCACGAATTTCATTGATCGTGCGTGTAAAAAATAATTAATTTCAACGATTGGGTGCAGAAAAATAATGAATTTTGTCGATCGACTACGTAAAAATAAAATTTCGTCATTCGGGAGTGTAAAAATCCTGAATTTCGTCGATCGAACATATAAAAACCATGAATTTTTTCGATCGAATGCATAAATATTATGAATTTCGTCAATCAGGCGCGTAAAAATCATTAATTTTATCGACCAAGCGTGTAAAAATCATGAATTTTACGACCAAGCGTGTAAAAAATCATGAATTTTATCGATCGCCGCATAAAAATCATTAATTTTGTCAATCGTGTGCATAAAAATAACGAATTTCGTCGATCAGGCGCAGAAAAACAATAAATTTTGTCGATCGGCTATGTAAAAATCAAATTTCGTCATTCGGGAGTGTAAAATTCCTGAACTTCGTCGATTGCCGTCGATTGCCGAATTTTTTCAGTAATCTTAATGGACATTAATCGTAACTTAGGCTAAAGTTCCGTAATCGGATTTGCCGCCAAGAATGGTGTCAAAGAAAAGCATGTAATTAAAAATTTCTTTTAAAGTGTATGAGCTTATATAATTAATTATACAAACAACAGTTACATAAAAATGAAGGGGCAAAAGTTTAAATTCAAATGTAAATATCCCCACTTCACTCCCCCCCCCCCCCCCCCCGAAAAAAAGCAATGAAATTAAATGTGCAATCAGCCACGCTTACTAAAATACGCAATTGGCTGCAATCTCGCTTATGGAAAATTCGCTCACAGCTTTAATTATTAACATTTATCTACTAGGACTCACAATATTTCCCTGCTATACGGCTTTGGTGCTTTTTTAAAAAGCTTTGCACAATTCGAATTTATAATCGTCGAATAAAAAAGAAAATTACTTTCAAGTACAATTTGTCTGAAAGCAAGTTCAAATGATATTTGTTGAATCTTAATTAACTGGCATTTTATGATTTTTAAATTAATTTTCAAGAATGAATTTTAAAAAAAATTCTTCGGTAGTAAATAGCATAAAATCCGATAGAGAAAGGGATGAAAAAGTGAGATTTTTTTGCCAAATGATAAAATAATTTATGAAAAGAAACCTGATGAGTTATCATGCTGATTTATATATATCTCTATTAAAAAAAAAAAAAAAAACTAACACTTTTATTACCGTAACTGAATTTATTGTAATCTTTTCCATTTCTCAACTTCCTTTGCAAAACATATTGCATATAAAAACATGAAATATAGCGGCTGTATGGAAAAATGTGTCTGATAAACACGCTGAAGCGAACAATTTTTAAATCGAAGAATTATTTAAAGAGCTTTTTAATACTAAAATTGGTACATTGGTAATATTTCAATTACATAAGTTTTATTGGATCAAAAACTATGCATAGCAATTTAACTATCTTTTCAAAACATATACTTGATAACATTGTGACTTGCAGAGTCTAATATTTCTTTTCATTTGTCTAATGTTTTAATTTATTTTCAATTTCTTTATTCAAAGTTTCATTATTTGAATATAGATTTAATTCATATTTTCAAATAGTTGTTTGTATCTACTGTTACCAGATTTGAAAATGTCCACATAATAATATTTCCAAACACTTTTTTTTTAATTTAAATATATATTCATTCAAACATTATTACAGCAACCTCGTCGTATCAGAATCTGAAAAAATAGTAGAAATTCGGTAATGGCGCAATCATTATAACTTTTACTATCACTAATTTTAAACTTCTAGTAATGAAAAATGCTCGTTTTCATGAGCCACTTCGAGATATCGGTCATGTTGGGCAGTGACAAATCCATAAGGGCAACTGGTCAGTTTCTGCCTACGAATATCCAGGGCAGGAACTTCCTTTCTTTGAATGCCAGGGAAACTGACCTATTCCCAACACACGGGGAGGTATCAGCTTAAGTTTGATATGTAAATATTGTTTTCTTCGGCTTCACTAAACCTAACTTATATTTTAAACAAGAACGAAAAATCATGCGTCAAGCATAGATTATGTAACACTTTCCAATGCTTCCAAAATAATTTTACGAATCATACTCTTTAATAAGCTAAAAGATAACATCTAAGTAATCCGAATACTTTTATTCAGCCCTGTATAGGATCTATAGATTTGTATATATACTACATAGGATGCTAAATTTTAGTTCAGTTAGGAAACACGTAGCGCAGTTTAAAATTCTTCGTCTGGAGTTAAATAATACGGAACTTTTGTGCTTCCCTTTATAGGATCTACAGAATTTATACACACCACGTAATATACAAAAAGCGATTTAAAATTAAAATCGCATTCAGTAACTTAAAACGCACTTCCAGGAATTTTTGTTAACATACAGTAGAGAATTCTTTTGTGTGTCCCTGTAAATGAACGATGACTGCTATACACACAATATTCTGTAGTAAGTCTCTTGTAATGAACCTTATACAAATTTCAATTCGTTTAAAATAGTGAAACATTATTTAAATAAACCGCAGACGATTTTTCTCCATAGACGTAATGTAACGGAATTCTTTTGACTGTCCCTGTAAAGTAAGTATAAGTGCTATGCACACCCTATTCCATATTAAGCTTTTTCTAATGCACCTTAGTGATATATATAAATTTCAATGCGTTTAAAATAGTGAAACATTATTTAAATAAACCGCAAATGATTTTTCCCCATAGACCGCAATGAAACGGAATTCTTTTGAGTGTCCCTGTAAAAAAACTATAAGTGCTACACATTTCCGTTGAAATAGGGAACATGCTATAGATAACGATTATAACATATAAAAATTGCAGGGCAATCAGAGTATATTTACGGGAGTTAGAGCACGGACAGACGGCAGACGGCCAGACAAACCGAAGTCATAAACACTTTTCAACTAGGTTGGAAAGTGTTAAAAAACAAACATAATAATAATTAATAGAAGTTCTGTATTATTATTTTCTTTTGTCTGAAAATTATATTTATTTTTTTTAACAAAATTGGATATAGAGGATTTATATTTTACGTAAAAGATTTAGATTTTACATTATTTAATTGTGTATATATTCATATTTATTTTATGCATGATACTAACAAGTTCGTTAAGGGTTAAAAGCAAATTTGTTAATTTTTAATTTACTGAGATTTCGTGAAATTAGATAATAAAATAATTAGTTGTATATCCACTTATTGTATGACCACAATACTAATTGTTTCAAACCATAAGCGTTTTAGCATTCTCCTGTGTTTCAAGATGATTAGTATTATGGTTATGCGATAAGCAGGTGCAAAGCCAATTTCTGTACTGCTTTTTCAAACATGTTTCTCATTTTTTGTTTTAAATGGCCAAGTTAGTCCATATACAATTAAAGTCTTTATTTAATTCATTTAAGTTCAAGCTATAATAAGAAAAGTGTTAATGGAATTCTTTTTCAACCTCTCTTAAAGTTTATCAACAAATTTAGCCATTATTTGTTATATTCAAAATAGGCAAGGTGAAAAAAATGACCACTGAAGAAAAATTTCTTTGGAAACAAGAAAAGGAAAGAAAACGCGTGGAAAAATTAACAGGTTGGAAATTGTACGTCAAACGCGACAAACGAGGTGCGTTCGTACTATAGCTAGTGATATAAATATTCAGATCTTGATGATTTTTAATTCTGTGAAATGAATTATATCGTCTGCAGATTAATTTATGTATTTATTTAATAAGTATATCGGTTGCTTGGCGATTAAACCTCGGAAGCTCCTATAAAAAGAAAGCAACGATTTTTTTTTTTTTTCAAATTTCTTAATAAATATTTTTATTAATATCGTCTAAAGTTTTGATTCGATTTTCATATAATTTGAAATGTCTCGACAAAATCCTGCAACGATTATATGTAATAAATTTCAAACCATTTGGTTGGGTAGTTTATGCGCTATTATATGCGAACAGACGGATCAGACGACGACTATAGGTGCTACGTATTAAATAATTACGAACGCACCTAAAAACGATCTTCCCTGCCATTACCATTCCACAATAAAAAAGAAAATTAAATAATTACAACTAAAACTGAGATGAGGGGTCATTTTAACACGTACCAAATCAATATATATATATATATATATATATATATATATATATATATATCGATTCGAACCAGAAATTTCTTTTAAAAATAAACTAAATAGCTATCACTGGGAAACGAATTTAAATAGAAAAACTAAATAGTTTTAAATAAAAAATCTGGTGTGAAACATTTTTAAAAACTTGAATAAAATTTCCCGCGGTTCTGGTGTTAAAGCCATAAATCAGGCAAATAGTCACTGCTGATAGTTTTCTCATAATGCCAGACACGCAAACATTCCATTTAGCACAAGAAATCGGGATTAAAAACATTAATTCAGCCAAAATTGTAAACACCTGAAAAGTCCACACACATTTTAAAATTTTTGAAGGGTATTATGGCTTTAACTTTTGTGAGTTCATATTTGGATAACAGCAAGGAGATATCTATTTAACTATATGGATTTATTATACATATTTACAAGTCGGTCCAGAGAACCGATGCTCAGAACATCCCGGCTTACTCTGCCAGTACATCTCGTATCAAACACACTCTTGCAAGAGATAATCAAAATGCTAGACTTGCAGCTCCATCTCTGATTACAGATTAATACTAATCATTGAGATATGACAAAGGGTACTGACTATTCTTTCAAAGTGAAGAGGTTCGACCATCGAATGTACGAATGTTGTGATTAAACCCTGATGATTCTGATTAAACTTATTATTAAGCATTATGATAATATATGCTGATATGTGATTATAATGATGCATGGTTATACACTTTCTCCTCAGCTAGATGTACTGCGTCCTTTAAGTCGTCAAAGAGTTATCAATATTTCTATGCTATATTATCGCTTATCAACCCGCAAATTAGGTCAAATGCGAGATTTTTTTTTTCATAGAAAGAATAAAGTAACATAAAAACTGAATTCCCGCACTTAATATTAATTGTCTTTACTATAAAAATGCTTTTATTATATAATAATTATTAAAATTTATGGCGATATTGTCAATTGCTTATAGGGATGCTGTGCGAGCATCACCTGGCATCATGTAATGCACAGACCTTGTCAAAGCCATCTGAAGCAAAATCAAATTTTTCAAACAACATACTTTGAATTTGGGGTGCCATGTACCTATTTTTACAGAAATTCATTGAAATTTGGTAAAATGGTAGTTGTTTGTTAAAGTGGCTTTTTTTCTCTCTAACTTCGACGTGGCTTAATTTTTTTTTCGAATGAAAGATTTTTGGCCCCATAAAATAAACAATTTTTAATTTTCAAAAAGAAAAAGTTCATTGGTTGATCCATTTAACGCTACTTTACACGGTGCGCTGAAAAATGTCGTTTAAAGAAAAACGCGTTTAAGATTTTATTAAAGAAAAAAGATAATACAAATTTTTAGTTAATCGTTATATTTTGCAACTTACAGTTAGCCCTAGATTCCTGGATTTATAACTGAGAAGCAAATAATTCAGCACACGTGTAGCCGTGTGCCGCCTGGTTACAGCGCCTAGAACACATAGTGTGGAAAACAGTTTTACCGTTTTCTAACTCAAAATTTTCGAATTCAAACCGGAAATTCTGAAACAAGAATTTTTACTCTAAGAAGTCACGAAATGTCTGTCATTAAGTAACCAAAAGAACATTATAGGGAATTTCTGGTATGAATGCGAAATTTTGGAATTTAAAAAAAGCCAAACTGGTAATGCTTTAAAAAGTGCTAAAAAATTGTAGCCGATAAACGTGCAACAATGCGGTACAATAATAGGGCGATCGCAGCGATATCTGCTTTAACAATAGATTTATTTCTAGCAAAAGTAACCGTTTCACTATTGACAACATCAACATAATTTCTGTTAATAAATCTTCTTGTAAGTGTATATTTTAGATGTAACTGATTTTGAAGTTAGTTTTTTATCATATCAGGGAAGTAATCTTTTCCTCTCTTTTAGCAGATATTCATCCTTTGGTATGCTAAATAGAGATAGTCTCTAGTTTGCTGTCTTGTATAGAGTACTGCAACCAGGCACAAAAGAATGCGTATCACGTTTTTTGGCCATGATCAATATCATTCATATTTTCAAATCTTATGAAAATCACTATCAAAGTCAAAGGAAATAGGGTATAATTTAATTATTTAAAATATTTACCACCAGCTGAAACGTTTTCTCAGTTCGATTCTTATACAATGTTTCCGTTGAAAAGAGCTAGCAAACAGTGGCGTAGCCAGAGAGAGGGAGGGGGGGTCCAAATTCTCTGGAAACCAGTAATATTATAAAGTTTTCTTTGCCTTCAACATCGCAGAAAATTCTCCGATTAGAAAAGGCAAAAACATTTTTATAAAATTATTGGTATCCATTGGTATCCATCTGGACCTCACCCTGTCTACGCCACTGTTAGAAGATGTCGCTGCGGTCGACCCATCATCTTTTCAGCATCGTTCTACATTTATTGGATTCAATTTTAAGTACTATTTTGTAGCCGTTTTCTACACTATGTATTCTAGGTGCTGTAGCCTGGTCCCGTATACCTGTTTTCCAGCCTGTCCGCTCTTGCTTTCAATTAACTGTACCTGCTTAAATTTCGAATTTCACTGAACCGTTTTAGGAGCTTATTTCTACATACTATAGTGATTCGAAAATAGTAAAAAATAAAATCTTTTTTTTGATGAAAGTTATCTTTTTCTTAATGGAAGATAGCTTCAGCAGAAGGTGGTGTCTTCAATGCCTAGAAATATTATATAACATCGACATGTCAGCGTCGTTTAATATACATTTTCCACTTCATCTTTGTGTTAACATCGCCAAAGCATACTTTAACTACAATATCAATATATTGTTAAATCCCGCTTTGTACAGGGTGATTTTTTTTTAAGTTGTAAAAGTAAAACACTATAACTAAAGAACCACTGATCCAAATGACCTGAAATTTCACCAGTATGCTCCCAAAGCAATGGGTATTTTTTTGGCATGGTTAAAAAAAACTTAAAATCGCACCGACAGATGGCGCTGTAAGGTAGCAGAAACAAAGAATATCTGTGGGAGGAAAAGAATGGACGATACTTTGAGAAACCATCTTCCGTAGGCCCTCTGTCGTCATTGGACCTTTTCTTAAATTCTTCAGTGGTCTAAATCTCCTAAGAGAAGTTGATGCGCTGTCGTTATTCTGATAATACAGTTTCACTCACAACGCACGGTCCGTCAATGGCGCAGTCATTGCGAGGATTTCCGTAAAATAATGAACATGAGGTGTGCGTACTTCACGTTTTTAACACCATCGTGCGTGTGTAGTGCGCAAGCTCATCTCCCGACTTCACTGCATGTACAGCGCCATCTGTCGGTGCGATTAAAAGATTTTTTTAACCACACCTAAAAAATTCCCATTGCTTTGGGAGCATACTGTTGAAATTTTAGGTCATTTGGATCAGTGGTTCTTTTGTTATAGGGTTTTACTTTCACAACTTTAAAAAAAATCACCCTGTATTTACAAAGCCAACGAAGTTCTTCACAGTTAATTCGGAAACGATTCTTTTGAGAAAGTTCATTTTTGAACGCCAAATATGAAGACATTACTTAGGATTATATCAAATATCGTATAAAATTATAAGTTTAAAAAAACTGAAAATATTTACATTTTAATAAAAATTATCGATGATTATATTTAAAAAATAACAGTAACTAAATACGATTTAGAACAGAATTTCTAACACTAAAATAAAAAATAAAAAAGCTTTCTTTACTATCAAATAATAAAAAAGAAGTCTTTTAATCAGATACACCTTAAACCAGAAAAGTAATTTTTCAGAATCTTCCTCCAAGACGGTTTTCTACTTTATTTTTTTCTATTATCTAAACAAAACAATTATCACACTGTGTCTAATTACTTGCAAAAACTTCAGTGCATATTAATTTATCCCGGGGCGTTTTATCGTTTGTTTCCTTGATAAATAACATTTTTGAAGCAAGTGAGCATGCATTAGTTTAAAATCTATGTATTTTTCCAAATTACATTTTTTCAAATATGTTACCAAAAATGCATTATTTAATTGACTGTTCGAAAGAAAAGAACCAAACTTTATAAATTATAAAAATAATTCATAGTTATTTTTTTGTTTTCATATTATACTATCCTTATTATCTAGAAACCAATTATAGTAAAATGCTATAAAATACAATTGTTCATAAAATAATTGAAAAAAATTATTTTCTTTCATGGAAAGTTTTGTCTGTTTTTTTTTCTGGTGTGTAACTTCTGGTTCTCTATATTTATACAATTCATGTAAAAAACACATTTGTCTTAAGCACAAAACATATTTCATTTCTTTTAATATTGTATCTTTCTTAAATTAAACTTTAAATAACCGAAAAATCTCTTTTTGTTATTTAATTTTAAATATACTTATTTCAATGCCAATATATATATTTTTTATTATTGAGGTATAAATTAAAATACAAAAAAAGAAAGGAATTAACAGAGGAATACAAAATTCAGTTCAATTTGCTAACTCCAGCAATGAGAGGTATTTTTCGATAACAAATATTTTGTTAATGTGTTCTGATAAAATACAATTATTTCGTATAATTATTTCATATGTTATTACATTTAATTAATTATATTTAATAATATAAGGGAGAAATTAACAAAGTACTTACCAGATAATTATATGATAAGACATAATTACGTTGATTTTGATTATAAATCATCAAGCAGTGGAATGTCCTATTGAGAGAAACATATACCCTCGCATTTAAGTTAAAAAAGCTTCATAGAATTTTTTTATTTGTAAATTAGTCAAATTTGCATTAGTTTTAAATAAACTCTAAGCGTTTTGTATGTATTTTATAATTTTAACTTTAATAAAAGTAGAATACTTCTATATTTAATACTTGGAAATTTTTCCAAAGAAAAAGAAAACATAAGTGCGCTATATTGATGACTCGGGTTCGAGTCCCGGCTTGGGTACTTTTTCACTATGTTGGCTATACGCCTTTTAAGCATTTAAAATTTGAAAGTAAAATACTTATCAAGTAATTTAGAATAACGTGGCTCTTTACATTGAAAGATTTCAATCACCTCAGGTTTTTAAAATTTGTATTGAGATATTACGGAGACCATAAAATTATAATAAGATGTGATGACCAAGTTTGTGTATAGAATTTATTTCGGTTGAAAAGAAATCTCCTTATTTGCATTTAATACATTTGTGCTTTATATTTTAATTAAATTCAGCGGTTAATTCCGACACAGGGCAAAAATCCAGCGATTCATAAAATTACGTAATCTGTAATTATGATATTAACGAAATTGCTTCAAGTCTTAAATTTATGCTACCGTGGAATAAGACAGATAATGTATGCATTTATAGTGGATCCCAAAAGTTAAGATACAGTCAGATTTTTGTATCTAATATCAAATTTATTAAAAAATATGACATCAAATTTGTACGAAATTTTATTAATTTAATTTCCCATACTTTTGACGTCATGCGTAATTTACAATTAGATAATTAAAAATTATAAAAAGTCCATGCGTATAGATACAAAGAATAAATGAAAGACTTTTGTGAAAAATATGCTAGTAATTAGATTTTAATAAAGCATATGTCTTCCCCAATAAAAAATGTCTGCATGTAATCGCCTTTCCATACTGACAAGCGAGTTGCTGTATAATGTAATGTTAAACAAAAAGCATGCGTAGTTAAACTGTCTCCCATTTTATTAAATGAATTGGAGTAAGTTAAAGTAGCCGCTTGTCTTACTTGATAGATTATCGTCCTGAAATAGATTTGGCAAGTGTATTCGTTCTATAGTTTGAGCGTCAAGGTAACATCGTCAAGCGCAGGTTGGAGATGTCGAATGAGGTCGGCACAAATAGTCCCAGCATACGTTCTCACATACAGGGTGATCCCTAATTCGGTTTTGCCTCAATTAACTGGTGAACCAAGTTAGCAAAGCCATGAACAAGGTATATAGGTATATGATAAGCTACGGCTGCCGAAGGCAGTCGTACTTCACCGCCGATTCCGGGCTCACGTGAGCCCATACGAGGTCACGACCAAGAAGGACCGGTTTACCCGGACACCTCCAAGGTGGTGCTCTTCGGCCTGGGGAAAGACGGGGGCCGAAGCCTCCCTGCGCCTCTCACCCTAATCCAAATGAGTGAAGTCAGCGGTCGCTGTGACATGCGGTGGAGCCGAAGTAAAGGACACCACCACACGACACTTGGGCGGACGGAGAGACGATCCGACGTTACCGGAACCTCATGAGAGGAACCGGGTTCTAGGCCATTGCCTAAACGCCTCCAAGACCCATTACTGTAACCATGCCTTCCGATAGTAAAACGGGTATTCGTTTCACGGTGAGGCACCTAGCTGCATCCCTTAGCGGTGACCGGCGGAGTTAGAGTTCCTGTCTTAAAAACAATAAAAGATACGATTGGGAAAAAGTCATTACAAAGCGTCCCCAATTTAGTATGAAAGGATGTTTTACATGTAAAAATAATTGTATTAGAAGCCTTAAAATGTATTCTTTAATCTAATCACCAACTTAAGTTCGCCTGTAATTACGTGCAGAAATGTGGTATTATAAGTCGGATACTCATCTGCTAATGAAATTACACATGCAAGCCAGTTAATGTTTATTTTAATAAGAAAACAAGTTTTGTGCGCTCAATGTGTCTATTATAGGGCACATGTAACGCTTACCCGTTTTACAATACCTAGACACTATGTCCATGGCTATAACTAATTAGGATCAAAAGTTAGTTGAGGCAAAACGTAATTAAAGAATCACTCTGCATAAATGAAAGATACCGTAACTGTATCGTTAGCAGTCAAAGCTTCTCCCTGAAAGACATGGAATCCCATGCCTTCAAGAGATATTCCAATTCAAACCACGATTAGACCATCTTAATAATCTCTTTCTATAGTGTTAGATTGGCATTTCCAAAAAAGCATCTAATTAACATTGGTCGGCTCTCCGAATTGTTGGCAAAAGGTTAGTCATTGCAAACTGAGTATATTATGCTATTAATTATATCAACTCTTTTCAAGGAGTTCAAAACTGGTATTGGCAGAAAATCGCATTAACTGAGGGATTCTACTGGTTGATATATGTACCAAACATAATTTGCCAACACCATAGGATGATGAATATCTGATCATTTCTCTCCGCACAAACATTTCCCTGCAGTGACATATTACATGACTATAAAACTCACGAACAGCCTTCAAGATTTTATCTCATCATCCCTCAAAATGTTTTTTCTCACGTTGTGAGCACAGATCGCTTTTAAACGAATATTCTAAGGAGGTACAACAATTGGAAATGCGTGCGAAAAAATGTTTTTTTGTTGTTGTTGATAATAAATTGCTTAGCATTTTCTTTACAAATCAGTAAACCTTGATCCCTTAGAAATTTACCAATACCGCAATAAGTAGTGTTAGTAACTAAATACACTGCTCAAAACAATTAAAGGATATTTGAAGTTTTATATAAAATAAAGATATAAACGAAATTTTTTTTGCCGAAAATAGAAGAAGGGAATCACAAATGCAAATTTTTCTGGTTTTCAAACTGTGGAGTATGCAAATTTTGAGTTCGACGTCAAAAACGTCGCTTCAGCGGCAGCGAATGAAATTTGACTTTCAACTGGATAAAAGAGAATGAAGACAAGGATGATCGGCATTCAGTGATTGCTTTGTTTCGATGAGTATGATGTCTCAGCGAAGTCATTTGACAGATTCAGAAGCTTGGAGAATTGTTGGTAGGTTAGAAGGGGGCCAAACTTAAGCCGAAGTAGCGCAAGCCATTGGAGTGTCACAAAGTGTCATTTCCAGGATCTGGAACCGTTTTTTGGAGAGTGGATGTGCAGGCCGAAGACGAGGGCAAGGTCGTAGACGGGCAACAACGCCCAATGAAGATCGGTATTTAGCATTAACAGCTCGGAGACACCAAAACATGAACGCTACTCTTCTCCAACAACACCTTCGCTCGGCTACAGGCACCACGATTTCAACTCAGACTGTCCGAAACCGGCTCCATGCTGTAGGTCTGTATGCTCGCCGACCGATGGTATGTGTTAGATTAACATCAAGGCATCGTCGCGACCGCAGGGAGTGGGCAACCGAGCATGTCAAGTGGAGGAGAAATGAATGGAGCAATATTCTGTTTTCTGACGAGTCCCGTTTTTCTGTGCATCCGGATAATAGGCGTATTTTCATCTGGAGGGACCGTGGCAGTAGGAATAATCCTGCGTTCGTGCACGAAAGTGTCAGATTTGGCGGTGGAGGAGTGTTGGTGTATGGTGGCATCTCCATTGACGGGCGCACTGACCTCTACATCATTCGAGATGGAGCTCTGACTGGTCGCCGATATAGGGATGAGATCCTCAGACCTATTGTAGTCCCTTACGCTGCAGCAATCGGAGATAACTTCATTTTAATGGACGATAACTGCAGGCCACATCGTGCAAACCTGCTGGAGGATTTCCTTTTCGAGGAAGAAATCGTTCGAATGGAATGGCCAGCGTGTTCTCCAGACATGAATCCAATCGAGCACGTTTGGGACGCTCTAGGAAGACGAGTTTCTGGCCGCCAACAACCCCCACAAACTCTCCAAGAACTGGAAAGAGCTCTTCTGGAAGAGTGGGGCAGAATACCCCAACTCGTCATTAATAGCCTCATTGAGTCCATGCCTCAAAGGTGTTCAACGTTGCTGGCCGCCCGTGGAAACCATATCCCCTACTGAAAATGATTTTCTTTGAAGAAAACACATTTTCTTATTCTTTTTTTCTCATATGCACAAATTGTGTTTTTTTCCTTTTGTACACAAATGCGCAATAAAATGCATTTTTTTCTGCCAAACATGTGTAATTTATTCTCATATAACCTACTATGTCTGTCGACCATGTATCAATCAGCTAAAAAGTTTCCCAGATACAAAATCCACCTAAAACTGCAATATCCTTTAATTGTTTTGAGCAGTGTATTTGAAGGAGTTTCGATTTTTGTTTTGTTTCCATTTAATACTTATTTGTACTTAAAAATATACGTTTATAAATGGAACGCAATAAATTAAACTGATATTTTTGAAAAAAGTAGTTAGCAAAACCTGTTTTACTGATTTACATAAATGAATTGAAAATATAGAATATCAGATGTTTTGTTAATTTAGATGAATATATCGAAAATATTGAATATGAGATAATATGTAAAATATAAAATATGGTCTATTACAAGAAAGTTTGCACTAAATACGTATTTTAAAATAAGAACTGGAAATTGCTGAATTTTTTTCTAAATGTTCTGATATAAAATAGTAGATAATCTTATGTATCAAGAAGTTGAGAAATTGAATTTTATACTATTACAACAACTGTTTGCACTAAATACGTGTTTTATATTAAGAACTGGAAATTGGTGAGTTAAAAAAAATTCTTTAGAATCTTTTCTGGTAAAATTTTGGAAATTAAGAAAATACAATACCAGAAATGAAAATAAATGGAAAATAGCAATTTTAAGACAAATTTGGAAAAGTTTTTAAATTTTTATCTAATTGTTCTGATATAAAATCTATACTAATATTATAAAGGAGTAAATCTTGTTTGTTTGTTTGTAGGGGGTAATCTCTGGAACTACCGAACCGATTTCAAAAGTGATGGTGGCAAATTGATGGCGACAACCCCTGCTCCAACATAGGCTATATTTTATGTCGGTGCCGCTAACCCCAGGGGCTGCAGGAGCAAAAAACGTTCTAAAATTGCGATTTTTCAGTTATCACACTGGCTGTCAAGCCCTGAGAGCTTGGCAGCCGGTTCTGTATGTATGTATGTACGTACGTAATGCGATAACTCTTCATAGAAATATCCGTTTTCCTTTAAATTTTGTTTATAGGTTCACTGTGTTAAGGCGCTTCCCTGATTAGTTTTCGGGATTGATTGGTTAAGTATAAAAGGGGGGGGACAAGGGGCTAAGTCCTCCCCGTTAATTTATATAAATAGGTTTTTCATGCAGAATTATTCCGTTTTCCTTCAAATTTTGTTTATACGTTCACTGAGTTAAGGCGCTTCCCTGATTAGTTTTCGGGATTGATTGGTCAAGTATAAAGGGGGGGGGAACAAGGGTCTAATTCCCCCCCCCCCTTAATTTATATAAATGGGTTTTTCATGCAGAATTATTCCGTTTCCCTTCAAATTTTGTTTATAGGTTCACTGAGTTAAGGCACTTCCCTGATTAGTTTACGCATTTGATTAGTTAAGTATAAAGGGGGGGGGGGATCTGGGGGGCTAATCCCCCCCTTAATTTATATAAATGGGTTTTTCATGCAGAATTATTCCGTTTTCCTTCAAATTTTGTTTATAGGTTCATTGGGTTAAGACGCTTCCCTGATTACTTTTCGGGATTGATTGGTTAAGTATAAACGGGGGGAACAAGGGTCTAATTCCCCCCCCCTTAATTTATATAAATGGGTTTTTCATGCAGAATTATTCCGTTTCCCTTCAAATTTTGTTTATAGGTTCACTGAGTTAAGGCGCTTCCCTGATTAGTTTACGCGTTTGATTAGTTAAGTATAAAGGGAGGGGGGATCGGGGGGGGCTAATCCCCCCCTTAATTTATATAAATGGGTTTTTTATGCAGAATTATTCCGTTTTCCTTCAAATTTTGTTTATAGGTTCATTGGGTTAAGACGCTTCCCTGATTACTTTTCGGGATTGATTGGTTAAGTATAAAGGGGGGGAACAAGGGGCTAATTCCCCCCTCCCCTTAATTTATATAAATGGGTTTTTCATGCAGAATTATTCCGTTTTCCTTCAAATTTTGTTTATAGGTTCACTGTGTTAAGGCGCTTCCCTGATTAGTTTTCGGGATTGATTAGTTAATATAAAGGGGGGGGATCGGGGGGCTAATTCCCCCCCTTAATTTATATAAATGGGTTTTTCAGAATTATTCCGTTTTCCTTCAAATTTTGTTTATAGGTTTATTGGGTTAAGACGCTTCCCTAATAACTTTTCGGGATTGATTGGTTAAGTATAAAGGGGGGAACGGGGGGCTAATCCCCCCCCTTAATTTATATAAATGGGTTTTTCATGCAGAATTATTCCGTTTTCCTTCAAATTTTGTTTATATGTTCACTGTGTTAAGGCGCTTGCATGATAATTTTCGGGATTGATTGGCTGAGTATAAAGGGGGGAACGGGGGGGCGCTAATCCCCCCCTTAATTTATATAAATGGGTTTTTCATGCAGAATTATTCCGTTTTCCTTCAAATTTTGTTTATAGGTTCACTGAGTTAAGGCGCTTCCCTGATTAGTTTTCGGGATTGATTAGTTAAGTATAAAGGGGGGGGGTCGGGGGGCTAATCCCCCCTTAATTTATATAAATGGGTTTTTCATGCAGAATTATTCCGTTTTCCTTCAAATTTTGTTTATAGGTTCACTGTGTTAAGGCGCTTCCCTGATTAGTTTTCGGGATTGATTGGTTAAGTATAAAGGGGGGGGAACGGGGGGATAATCCCCACTTAATTTATATAAATGGGTTTTTCATGCAGAATTATTCTATTTGCTTCAAAATTTGTTTATAGATTCATTGGGTTAAGACGCTTCCCTGATTAGTTTTCGGGATTGATTGATTAAGTATAAAGGGGGGGGAACGGGGGGCTAATACCCCCCCTTAATTTATGTAAAGGGGTTTTTCATGCAGAATTATCCCATTTCCTTCAAATTTTATTTATAGGTTCACTGTGTTAAGGCGCATCTCTGATTAGTTTTCGGGATTGATTGGTTAAGTATAAAGGGGGGAACAAGGGGCTAATTCCCCCTTATCTATACTAATATATAAAGTAGTAAAGATTGTTTGTTTGTTTGTTTGTTTGTTTGTAGGGAGTAATCTCTGGAACCACTAAAGCGATTTTAAAAGTAATGGTGGCAAATTAATGGTGACAATCCCTGCTCCAACATAGGCTATATTTTATGTCGGTGCCACCACCCCCAGGGGGTTGCAGGAGCGAAAAACGTTCTAAAATTTCGATTTTTTGTGTACTGAAGGAGATAGAAGTATCAAATTTGGTATTGTAGTTACTTATAAGATGTAAATGCTCTCTAAGAACAAATTATAAAAACATTCGCAATTTAAAAGGGTGAGATGAGGAAGAAGCGTTCTAAAAACATTCTAAATTACAATTTCTATGGAATCTCTGAAACTACAGAACCGATTTCAAAAGTGATGGTGGCAAATGGATGGTGACAGTCCCTGCTCCAACATATGCTAAATTTTTTGTCGGTGCCACTGCCCGCAGAGGGTGCAGGAGCGAAAAACGTTCCAAAATTATGATATTTTCAATAATGAAGGAGTTAGGAACTTTACATTTTGTATGGTCGTTACTTACAAGATTTAAATGCTCTATAAGAACAAAATCTAAAAAAATTCGAAATTTAAAAGGCTGAAATAAGCAAAAAATTTTCTAAAAACATTCTAAATTACAATTTGTATGGAATGTCTGGAACTACTAAAGCGATTTCAAAAGTGATGGTGGCAAATGGATGGTGACAAACATAGGTTCCAACATAGGCTATATTTTATGTCGGTGCCACTACCCCGAGGGGGGTGCAGAAGCGAAAAACGTTCTAAAATTGCGATTTTTGCGACGCTGAAGGAGCTAGAAACTTCAAGTTCGGCATGATTGTTATTTATAAGATCTAAATGCTCTCTAAGAACAATTTCTAAAGAAAAATGATCTAATGATTCTGCGATTTTTCAACTATTGAATTTCTAAAATTACCAAATTTCACAATAGAGTACCATAGCGAAACCTTCACGCGTAAAAAGATAATGATAAGGGCGACGTGTCCTGACGTGTATATTGACTATAGCACGAGTCACAAATTATAGTATCCTTATTATTCTGTTAAAATATAAAAGTGAATTATGAAATGTCAATATTTTGTTTGATTAAAGGTTCGTTAAGAGAAATTGACCAGCGTAGCGGGCGTAGCTTGCTAGTAGTATATAAACTTGTGTATCAAAAAGTTGAAGAATTGAAATTTATGCATTTATTTAATTTTTATTAAAGAAGTGATTGAACAGAATATTCAATAAAATAATTATTAAGATTTTAAATGAAAGAAAAACAGTTGTTCTTTTATAAATAATCATAGTATAATGAAAAGTTGTAAAGGATAGAATTTTCACAGCTTTGAAGAAATGTTAGGTGAAAATATTTTTCATTGTAAGATGCAAAGTTAGTATAAGTACATTAAACGTAAGAATTTTTTTTTCAAATCGGAGAATAAATATTATTAAATGGGAATATTTTCCTGTACAAGGTGCAAACATGTTTACATTTCGAATAACTAATAATCATATAACTAATTAAAACGTAAAAAAATCGTTTTAGTTTAAAATCTAAATATTGATGTTAAATAAGTTTTAAATAAAATTAAAAATAATTACAATTTAAATTAGAATTAAATTTTCATTGTAAGATACAAAACTATTTATGTGTGAATAGTATAAGTATCTAGTAAGTACGTACTTTTTAACTTTTTTTTGTGAAAAACAAATAAAGAGAAACGAAAAAGAAAAATAAGAAAGAAAATGACTGTAAGTACATAAAAATTCATTGGGATTTTCCTGTATAATATCACTAACAAATTGGTATAAGAACATATGACATCGCGATGTACTCCGCAAATGATAAGTAAGTGACAAATAATTGAAAACCAGTAGGCAAATATTTTTTAATTGCTTAAATAGCGGTCGAGATGCGATGATTGAGAGGCAGTTGGCCGAGCAGACAAGCAGCCATTATTGCAGACCGTGGACAATGAGGTCGCTTGGACAAAAAGTAATCGAATTAAGACATTCGGCTAGGGATTATTTGTTACTTAGGTATTATTTGTTGATACTAAATGAACTGACTCACCCTGTAAAATATATCCGGACTCGTCGCTCTGGATGTTGTTCTTGATGATACTTTTTTAACATTTTCAAATAGTGCAGTGTAATTCATAAACGCTGTCGATACATATGTATAAAGCTGGTGTTTCATTCTTTTAAAAACTGCAGAGCAATTCATGATCACTCAGCTGCTTCTTTTATAAAATTGAGCTATATCTTCAGTGCTCTTTGCACTGAAGAGGGTAGCTGTTTGCGTTATTGAAACCAGTATACACTGTTACAAGTTTGCAGCAAACTGTCCAGTCATTTGACCATTTTTATAGAAAACGGTTATATAGCCGTAATTTAACTCTATTCTGACCATATTATTGCCCATATTATGGTAAAAATAGAGTTAAATTACGGTTATGTAGACATTTTTTATAAAACAATCAAATGACTAGACAGTTTGCGGCAAATTTTTAACAGTGTACGTACTATTATTTCGTGCTTAAAAATGTGGTAATTTTAATTTATGAACACTTCTTCGGCGTTCATAAATGTTCGTAGATCTACACTGCAAAAACAATTGTTGATTTTATAGTATAATACTGGTAGCTGGGGTGGCAATATTATACTGTAAAATCAACAATTATTTTATGCAGTGTATAATACATATTAATTTTTTTTATAAAATAAGTATAAATATTAGTCTTTAAAAACATTTTCTTCTTAATATATATTGCAATAGTTAATCTTTTAAATCACTACTAATACATTTTTTAGCATTAGATAAAACAATTCAACGTTTTTTAATAAAAATAAAATGTTATTTTCTTTTAGAGTAAATTTACGAATTAAGAAACATATAAAGTCTTTTTTTCACTCTCTGCATTTCTTAATAAACGTGTTGAATCAATCCACATTTTAAAGAATTACACCTGAATGCTAAAAAAGCGAAAATAATCGTAAATGTTTTAAAAATTTGATTTTTTAAAATATTATTTTAATACTAGATAATATTTAAGTTAAAGGAAATTTCTTTAAGTTTTAATTGTATTAAAATAAATAAATTAATGGATATCTTTAGTTTAAACAAATTATACATACCACGTAATCAAATCGGCAGCATGATAACAGATTTGAAATATTAGCCTAACATTGTTTCTTCAGAGTAAAACTCATTTCGCGATTAATCGCAGAATTTATAAAAAAAATTCTGTTATTAAGTAAGGTGCAAAATTCTATTCGAAAAGCTCGACACATTTGTATGCACAGTGCTCTTAAGAGATGAAAAGATTTTATGTGTTGATATTACAAAATAAATTAATTCTTAATTAATCAACCTTCCGGATTGTTTCTGATTATTTTTAATACTCTTAACAAAAATAATTAATTAAACAATCAACAATTTTGAAGAATAACCTGTAAACAAAAACAAATTTTATTAGAAGAAAATTAAGCGAGATCAATCAATTTCGAAAGAATTCTAATATTCAGGTAGGACTATCTAGATTTAGCATATGCTCCACTAAAAATTCTCTGGACGTACATTTATAAATGCAAAAACAAAAGGAAGAAAGGGAAGTAAATGGAAGAAGTAAATTGAATTCATGCAGTCTAAAATAGAAATCCAAACTCAATAAAGAAAATTTTCTAAGAAATAAACTTATGAAACTTACATTTATTATTGAATTTCATATACTTTTTAAAGATATTCAAAATTCCAAATTTTAAATGTGTGTTATTTTGAATGTGTGTACTTTTAAAGTGTAGTTCTCTGTTTTTATTTATAAAGATTTTTAACGATCAAATTTATTAAAAGATAAAGTTAATATGTAAACATATTGTAGGGTGATGCTTTTTCCCTATTGTATAACAATAAACTGATGTTTAGAGATTTTCTCCAACCTAGTTAATTACTAATAGTTTGTTGCAGATGAATTATTGGACTTGGTAGATAAACTCAAAACAACGATATCTCTATGGAAATGGACTTTTAGTAATCCAAATAGGCCTCATTAGATGCAAGATGTCTGGCATTCTGGATAGTATGAACTCCTCAAAAACGTTTTAGACGGCTACTTTATTGGTGGACACTTCTCGTTCCAAAAAATGATCCGAATGTCCGAAAAAAAGATAGTCGGTTTGGAAAGGATTGGGGAGTATGGAGGATGGGGTAGAGTGTCCTAGTCTATGTAATTTTGGGCAATTGTTCTAGAAACTTCCAGTCTCGTGTTGTTATGCAGCAATAAATCTTCATTTCCGTTGACCAATCTGGTCCGCTATATAACTCACAATTTTTTATGTATAGTATCAATCTGGGTACAGATCTTCATTAATATTTAAACCACTTCTAAAAAGCGAATTGTGAATAATACCAAAATGTCACCATTATCTTCATTAGTGAAGGATTAGTTTCGACATCAAGTTATTATACAAATCGGTGACGATCATCGTACAAGAACATCTTTTTATCACATTTCTCTCCTCTGTTAAAAAAACGGTGCGTTTCTGCTCCGGGAGAGCGAATAAGTGCAAACTCCCAATCTACTTTTCAGGGTTTGTTCAATGTTCTGTAAGTTCATTATTGACCTTATCAAATGCATGCAAGTGTCAGGAAACTGTCGAAGTGCCTATGCCTAGTGTAAGTCAAATTGCTCTGTCATGTCATTTACAGTTAGGCAAGTGTCAAACTCAACTAGTCCCAGTCCGTTGTTTTCGATGTCTGGTGATGCATGCTCAGGCGCTTCATTTTCCAGCTTTATATCGCCGAATCAGAAATTTTACAACCATCGCTGTACTGTTCGTTATTTTACGGTGGCATTGCCAAATGCTTTGTTGATATTCTTTGTTGCCCCTGCTGCGTTGTGGTTCAGTTTAAAATCATGTAGAAAAGTATCAGTATGTGGGTTGCGGTCATGATGTGTCTATGTGTTAAAACTATCAGCTAGAATTCTAAGGATTCCTAGCTCACCTGCAGAGATGTTTAACTTACTGAATCAAGACCCGTTTTGCTATCTGATGGTGTTCATAAATATGAAAATTACTTCATCCCGAAATCAAGCATTACATCTGCAACAACATAATAAAATAAAGTAATTAAAAAATAATTGACATAGAAATGGAGTTTATTGATTCCTTATTCCACTGAAATCTGATTTCAATTTGCCCCTACACGAATATACAATTAATGATCTCGTTTCCTTTCAATACGCTGTTTAATTACTTTCCTTTTAAGAAAGTTAATCTAAGCTTACAAGACACAAAACACACTTAATATATATTACGATGAACTCGAGAAATGATTACTACCTACAAGTGTTTAAACAAGCCATGTTAATTGATTCTCTGAATCAGCATCGTTTTACCTAAATAATGTTACGTTCTTTGAAGTAGCATTTCGAAGAAGGCTAAAGGAACTATGCAAAAAAACTTTAGTAGCAATGAAATATTTTATTAGTGTATATCATACGTATCATAATAATGTCTTATTTCTAAGATATAATAACATTATTTCTATTTCATTTTTCTATGTATGAAAGTCTGTAAAATTTTCAAAGAAGATTTTTTGATTTTTTAACACCTCATATTTCCGAAAACTTAAAACAGTAATAATAATAATTAATAATAATAATAATAATAATTAATAATAATAATAATAATAATTAATAATAATAATTAATAATAATAATAATAATAATTAATAATAATAATTAATAATAATAATAATAATAATAATAATAATAATAATAATAATAATAATTAATAATTAATAATTAATAATTAATAATAATAATTAGCAATTAACAATAATAATAATAATAATTGAGAAAGTTGATTTCATTAAAGAAAACGTATATATATCCTAATAATATTATAAATCTGATTGTGTGCAAATGTTAGGCTGAAGCCAGCGTCAAAATGGAGCCTTAAAGGATCCTGTATTTTTGCATATAGATTACTTATAACCCTCATTTGAACATAGGCTGGTTTTTGTTTATTTTATACAAATATTTTTCTTAATAATTCAAAATTCTGTTATTTTCATAGAGAATAAATGGACATTTTTTCGTATAATATTTTAAAATGGTTAAATTTACTTTACCGTTGCTAATACTTTATCGTTGCCAAAACTAATTCAAAACCGGGAATAATAATTTTTATTTAACAATTTAGTTTCAATTGAAAAAATTTCACGTGAAAAATGAAAATGAAATAAAAAAATTATTTAAAAAGAAGATTAAATATAATTATTAGAAATAAAACGTACTTTTTTTAGTTTTTGATAATAATACAAGGTTTCAATATGCGTAACCATAGGATACAGGCGAATATGACGTCATATATCACAAATAAAGCGGATAGGCTTTGATTGGTGAAATAAAATGATCTTGGGTTTTTTCTACACTTTTTTTCTCTTTTTTTTCTTTCGTATGAAAACAATACTTGGCGTTTTACCGTCTGCGCACGGCTAATATAACTATACCGTATTGGATATGCCGATAGCTCAGTTAATAATAATTATCACTACGAAGAAAAAACACACAATCTCAAAATAAAATAAACTCATTTGCGGACTTTAACTCATTTAATTTATCACAACACTAAATAAAAATGGTCGAGAGCCGAGATTTACACAACTCCTCAGATCGGCATCTCGAACGCAACTCACAATTACAAGTTTTTTGTTTTTTTAAACATTTTACATAGACGGCGCTTCTAGCGGCAACACGTATTTTTTATTTAAATTAAGAAAAAGTAAAATGAAGTTTAAAAAGAAAATGGTTAACAAATGTAAATAATATGCTCCGCAAAATTATCTATGTCGAAAATGATGTCATGGATAGCGAGAAATAGCTATTTTCATTCTTAAAACTAAAAGAAATATCTCGATTACCTAAAAAAATGACGAATGTTAATAGTTCCATTTTTGTTGATAAAATATAAAGATTTAATATTATTTCGTTAAAGTAACATAATTTCCCCTATGCCAGTATTGAAATTAATTACCTGGAAAAGAAAATTAACAAGAATTATGTCATTAAAATGGGATTTCTCTGGAGAAAAAGAGACGTCATATTTGAAATAAAACGGGAATTTTTCAATATGTTTTAAAATGAGTGTGGATTATCCAAAAAATAAAAACATATTTTCACATATTCAAACTTCATGATCAATTTATTCTGGAGAACAAAAATTGCCTGTCAACATACTGTCATTTAGAAAACAAGATTTGTTTCAACTATATATTAAACCAAGGAGGCAGAATTGAATTTAAAGAAAAAGCATATACTATTTCCAATTAATGTTTTTTTGGAGGATGGCTGTTTAAACGTTTCACAAAGGCGTTAAAAGTAAAATTGTCTATCAGATAAAAATGACATTTGTTTTTACTCATTTCGTCTATTTCCACGATTTTATTTGGCCCTCCTTTCTGCATTGGTTGGAATTTCATTTTCGCGATTATTTGGCACAAAATTTCACTTTTTTAAGACTGAGTTATGTGAAGGTCCCTATAACAAAAAATACCGTATTGTCCCCTATGAAATGTGATAAATAGTTCGTAAATTATTAACGTTGTGAATTATTAACGGGAGTGAAATATTTTGCTTAATTAATGTATTTATTCTTCTTTTAATGTTGCGTGAACGAAGTCACGGGTGACAGCTAGTATATATATATATATATATATATATATATATATATATATATATATATATATATATATATATGTGTATATATATATATATATATATATATATATATATATATATATATATATATATATACACTATATTTCCAATGATGACCGGTCACTTGCGATTTCAGACGTTTTGTAAAATATCTGGAAAGATACATGAGGAATTATCCTGAAACTGCAGGAGTGTAAACAACATGATAGACGTCATATATTTCCGCGAAGATTTTGTCCCGAAACCCCATAAGGGGCCGTTAACAAATTGAAGAAGAACGAATATCTTTTGGATAACCCTGTAAAAACTAATATTGCAAAAGCATTCAAATTGTAGATTATTATTAAGTGGCTTATTATAACAATTTGGGTTCAATTTTTTGAAGATAGCATGTATACTCGAAGAGAAATTCAAGTTTTTATAAAAACACACCCAAATTTTACCAAGTTTTTTGCTTATAATTTGCAGAGTTTTTAATATAAAAAGAAGTTATTTTCAGAAAATATGACAAACAAAATTGTACACAATACCCTGCAATCAGAATTAAAAAATAATAAAAATTGTATGAAAATGAGCAGGTTTACAAAATATTGTTTCACTGCGCATGCGCGAATTCAATCAAAATATACTGTGCATAATATATTAGCTAAATGTATAGACCAACTTTTATGAAAGTCTCAAAAACATAGCTTGAAAATTCTGATAGTAATCGTCGATAGAATAAGTTCGAAATTCGCTGTTCCCAAAAGGAAGCAAAAAGATGAGGGGTTGTATCCAAATATACCAGCTTATGAAATTTGAGATAATAAGAATGAAGTGTCTCTCATTCTATATTTGATAGAACCCCTCATCTTTCTTCGGTAGCGTATTACTGCTTGCGCGGCAGCGTATTACTGCTTATTTTACTATTTAATACTGTTAATTTTACGGTATAATACTGGCAGCTGGGGCGCCAGTTTAATACTGTAAAATCAACAGTTATTTTTTGCAGTGTATCCATTAAAATGGTCCATATTTGTAATAATGGTATTTTAAATATATGTGGATAAAAATAAGAGCTTCCAAAAATACAACTTACTGTATTTAACCACTTTTAATAAAATGCACCATCTGGCGTTTAATACGGAAATGTCATTGCTCTGAAGTTTAACACAAATCCTTTAAGTCGGTTTTATATATATTACTTATTTTTCTTAATTTATTTTCAGGCATTATTTAGGATTTAAAACATGTTTCACTATGTTTTTCCTACAACTATATGTTGTTTTATTAAAAATAAAAACAAATTAAATGTTTTTAAATTGATTTTACAAGCTGATAAACAGTGTGTATTCTTTGGACATCGCCTGCATAACCTTACTTTTTGAAAATCACCATGTATTTACATTTAATTTACTGCAGTCTAATGAGGAGATTGTCATATTTATTCCATATCTCCATTCATGATATGTGAAATAATTCTTCTTTTAAATGTTTTTTAATTTATACTTGTACTATTCTTTTATCATGTTTTTAAACATCCGAACAGTGTATTCTCCGTCAGCAGTATTTCTAGATCTTGACGAGACATCCTGTATATCTGATAAAATTGAACCATCACCTCTTTCATAAACTAAGTTTTGAAAAAAAAAAATATGAATCAAGTTTTTAAACAACTTTTTTGTTGTTAAACACGCAACTGATTTCTTTTTGTCTGTGTGTCCTATTTTGTCATTTAAAGAAAACCTGCTACGGACAGTTTTCCATTCTCACTTCTTTTATTGACACGCTTTCTGGTAGTTTCTTTTAAATTGGTAAATAAAAGGATTTCGCTTTCCGTTAATCTGACATAATAAGATTTTAGACGGTCGAGATAACAACGAAACAAAAATAAAAGTTAGTGTTTACATTTAAAATCTGTCGCTAAATCGACCTAAATATGTCAGTTTCTTAAAATGTAACTATGTAAGTTGTTTCAAGTGTTTACAATAAATCTGAAATAGAATAGTATCTATTTTTTTAAAAACAGGATCATTCTAAATTTTTTAAATATATACTGATGAAATAAACAATTTACAAATTATGAAGAAAAAAATAACTTAATGTTTTTAAAGTTTTGCGAAAGATACAGAGTTTTCGTAAACAATTTTAAAACAAAAAACAAATTCATACGTCAAGCATATATTTTGAAACACTTTCCAACATATTCAAACTACTGTAACGAAATTTAATCGTTTAATAAAGAGAAAGATGACATCTAAGTCAACATTTTAGGAAATTCAAAACACATTTAAAAACTCAATTTCAGTCATTAAAATCTATAATCGGGAAAGTATCCGACTTCTTTTGTGAAGCCCTACATATGATCTACAGATTTGTAAATATATTACGTATTATAGTCAAATTTATTTCAGAAGACGCATAACATAGTTGAAAATTTTCCTTCAGCAATTTCCTTCAATAAATGGAAATGTTTTCGACTTCATTTGGGGAGACCTGTATATAATCTATAGAATTTATAAACAAGTAACATGCAAAAATGAAATTAATCTTAGACACGCATTCCACAACTAAAAACGATGTGACCAAACAAATTGATTTCATATACACTGTAAAGTATGCTGGAAAGTGTTACTTTTTTAAAAACACACACACCACAATTGAAAACGCACGTAGTCAGTACTGTAGCCGTGTTATTTTCTGTAGATCTGTAAATGAATGATAAATACTTGACACATCTTTTCCACAGTAACGATATTGTAGTGATGTATTTCAGTTCAATTTCAATTTGTTTGAAATTGTGCAAAATCATTAAAATACACTGCAAACGATTTTCCCGCAACTACCATAATGTAACGGAATTCTTTAAAATGTCCCTGTAAATAAACTATAATGGGTACATACTTCATTTTTAATAGGGAACATGCCTTAGTAAAGCTTAATACCGTATATCTGCTACTACATGCTAATCTGAGTATATTTATGTGAGTTTCAGGTCATATGATTTGTCCGTCTCTGTCTGTCTTTGTCTGTCTCTCTATATGTTGCTATATCTATCTGCTGCCTGTCCCTCTCTATGCATACTGTCTTCCTCTCTCTGTATTTGTCGCTCTATCTGTCTGACTTTTTTTCACTCTATTTGTATGCATGTCCCGAGGGCCAGACACACAGAGGACAAGATAAACCGATGTCATAAACACTATTCAACTGTGTTGAAAAGTGTTAAAAAGAAGAGACGTGAAAATACTTATCAAGACGAATAATGTTTATGTAGGAAACCACCATCATAAAGAACTTATTCTGTCAAAAACCGCCACCTGAACTCTTGAGGCAGAAAGTATATAAGTATTGTTACGGTGATTTTACCGCCTCGTAAACTTTTGAGGCAGAATTTATTTTCTTCCAATTTTCCTTGAAACAGTACTCTTATGGCATGATATAGGAAAAACGAGAAGGTCATATGATTCGTCCGTCTCTGTCTGTCTTTGTCTGTCTCTCTATCTGTTGCTATATCTATCTATCTGCTGTCTGTCTCTCTCTAAGCCTACTGTCTGCCGCTCTCTGTATTTGTCGCTATATCTGTCTGACTTTTGTCTATAGGTCTAATGTCTGTCTGTCTTCTGTCTATCTGTGGTCTGACTATATAATATAATTGCTTCAAGACGAACCCAAATTTTCGTTAATAATTTTAATAATATTAAAATTTTAGCGGAATTTTAAACAGAATAACTTTGTTTGTATGAATTGTGATCATGTCATAATAAGTATTGGAAGTGTATTGTAAATCAATCAGTGACATTGTAAATACGATCAGCGAACGTTCTGAATTATGCAATGTCTATTTCAAAGTTGTTGGGGTGCGAACGGAAATCATTTTAAGGTCTTCTCGTGATGTCATCACGTGTAGTTATTTTGTTGAAAATATCATTGTAGTTTCTTCAGTAATATTAAAGAAAAAAATTATCAATGAATGTTCTGGTTTTGTTTAGAGAGAGGTATTCTGAATTTTTACTGGATTACGTCCTGGTTTCCTTACAAAATCTTTTATTCTGGAGTAGTACTATCACTTGTCTTACTTGGTTAAAATATTTTACGAAACCTTTTATTACATTATAACCAAGAAATTGTTCTGTTATCATATGTTATTTGCTATTTAAAATGCTTTCCTTTAAGAAATTGATTCAAGTTGATCTAAAAATATATGTCATGATTGCACATTTCTAAAAAATTAAACCTTTTGAAAAAAATGCTACATTACTTCTTTATAAACTATGATTTTATAATTCACAACATTTTAAATTACTTTAAAAGCAATTACCTGTTGCTATGAATGTATTGCACTTTTATTTGAACAGGGGTGAGATTCGAAGAATATCATTTTTGAGATAATGTACAATGTGTCCCAAAAAGATTGAAACGCGTTGTAGCGTTTTACCTGTTGGAGAGATATGTTGACAATGTAAATTGAAAAACATTCAAAATAAAAGAGGAATTAAGATCGCGTTGATAAAATAATACTCCCATTAATTTTCAAAGAATTACACTTGTTAAATTTGTATACGGTCTCTTGGGCTTATAAATTATTTTTTTAATTTTTCATGTCCAGACAAGTACAACTGTAAAAATTCCATTCTTCTACGACCAAAACTCACCTAGTTATGATGCTTTGAATATTATGAAAATTCTTGAGCTTTCCTGTACTACAAAATCGTCTATGGTACGTTAGACAATTTTTATGTACTCATTGCAAAGATTCTCATTCTAACAGTTTATGCTGCGGTATAAGAACACCCTGTATATCAATCAACCTATTTATTTATCTTTCTTCCTCTCTCTGTGTTTTTTAAACATACAATTTAGTTAGAATAGATAATACGAGTACGGCGTGTCTAAATGTTAATCACTGGGTTGTTTATAAAAATGTAAAATAAAAAATTAGAAAAAAAAATTACTGGATTTTATTTAGCAAATAAAATATTTTTATGTAATGGTTTACTACATGACAAGTGCTTCGTACACTTTAACATGAGTATCATTAGTTGAACAGTGATTTTCAAAACATTTCTCTATCGCTGTCCAGACATTTTCAAACTTCGTGGAGGTATACATGCATTGTTACGGTGATTTTACCGTCTCGTAAACTTTTCAGGCAGAAATTATTTTCTTCCTATTTTTCTTGAAACAGATATCCTATGGCATGATATAGAGAAAACGTGGAGGTCATATGATTTGTCCGTCTCTGTCTGTCTTTGTCTGTCTATCTGCTGTCTGTCTCTCTCTAAGCCTACGGTCTTCCTCTCTCTTTATTTGTCGCTGTATCTGTCTGACTTTTGTCTATACGTCTAATGTCTGTCTGTATACGGTATCTAAGCTGTCTGTCTTCTGTCTGTCTGTGGTCTGACTTCTCGGGTTGGTCTTTCCCATCGCTGACTGTCTGCTATCTGTCTGTGTGCTGCATTCTGTTTGCTGTCTGTTGCGTTACTGCTGTCTGTCTATCTGTTCTCTCTCTGTTGTATGTTTATATGTGTGTCTGCGGTCTGTTTGCTGCTTACTGTCCGTCTGCTGTCTGTCTGTGTGCTGTCTGCCGTCTGTCTGTCTTCTATCTGTCTCCTGTCTTCCTGCTGTATGTGTGCTTTCTGTCCGTCTCTGTCTTTCTATGTATCAAAATTGTACTAGAAACCGTAAATTTAAACGCTTCAGAAATGTTTCACATATTCAATTCATATATTCAATTCATATTCAATTCAATTCATACTCGTTTTATATATTCGAATTCATGAGTTGGTCGTTTCATAAAATCCTCACACGAATTCGTTACCTAAAATCATATCATTAAGATTTTATATAGAGAGAGTAGATAATATTTTCCAAATACACTGTAAAAAAAATCTTCAAAGAAATATTTTAATCCAGAGATTAATTTAACGTCACTCCCCAACGAACACAGAACTTATGGGCCACTGATGACTACGTTAGCCTTGGCTCAAACTGTTAGATGGGGGCCCACTATCATTGGCCGTAACGGCAACGTCAAAAAGTGTCACGCCAGCCGCAACGTGGCCGCAGCACCATTGTCCATAAATACATTAAGATGCCCATAATTTTGCCAATAACTATTAATTATCAATGATAGATTGCCTAAAAACTAGCCATAATTATATCTTAAATAGCAGTTACTAATGGAAACTTGCCACGGCTAGCTCACTAACAATCATAATGAGTAAATGCTAGCCGGAAACTTGCTATAGCCATGCCACTTGTGGTTGTCAAGAAATAAATGTAGCCCAAAACAGCCCAGTAAAAAGCCTTTTATAGTTATTTTGAATGTAATCTAGCCTAAAGCCAGCCACTTTCATGCCATAAAGACTATATAGACATCAATCAAAATTTATACTATAAAAGAAACTACTTTTAAGAAGGTTAATCAAATGATAAAGCGTTTTTGCACAAAAAACTATACTAAAAATCAGTTAGGTACACTTTTCAAGAATATTATAAGTTCACTTATCTGGAACTTTTTGAAAAATTTCTAAAACATAGTGAATTAATTTGTTTATTTTTTTTCAGGTACGCAATTTTTAAATTTTCATGAAATTTACATTTTTAAATAATTTCATGTTATATAAAATTTACAAATATTTAATTGAAAAAAATTAAACTAATTTATTAATTTACTATATTCAAGCATTGTGTTTTGGAAATTTTTAAAAAAATTCAAGATATATGAACTTACAGTTTTCTTGAAAAGTATACATGTTTGTTTTTCATGCAAAAACACTTATCATTTAAATAACATTTAAAATATATTTTTATAGAATAAATTTCAAATTTATGCTTAAATAATCTTGTCTTTGTGTCTTACTTTATATGTATGTGGGGTTTTTTTCAGTTATTGTTAAGTCTATTACCAGTATTTGATGTTCATTCATTAAAGCATTATTAAATCATGATAATGAAAAAAATAAATATTTTTGCACCCTTTTGATTTTATGAACACTAATTTTTACACAAGTATTATAAAAAATGCAGTTTGATGTTTATATAGATCACGAATGACAGTTTTCTTTTTAATTTTTTATCTTTCTCATATATTTTTAATTTCGATTATATCAGATGACATTTAAGTTGTCCTCTCAATAATAAAATAGTCAAATAATAACAATAATAATATAACCTTTTCACCTCTTCACCTTTTCACTTGAAAACAATTTTCAGTAATTTTAAAATATCCTTAATATTTTATTGAGATTTTTTTTCTTACTCTAATTTTTTTTTTTTTCATTAAAATTATTCAGTCATTTCATTCAATGACATTTTCTCTGAAAACAAATTATTCTCCGCATTCAGAGGAAAAGAAAAAAATTCTTTTCAAAGGGACATTTAAAAAAATAATTATTACATTAAATAAATTTATTTTAAATAAACTACAAGAATAAGAAAAATATATCGATAATTCACAATGTTTAAAATCAGTTAAATCAATTCTACAATATTTTTTTTTTCATAAAACAAAAATCCATTCAATGATACAACTCAATAAAATTTTGCATAATTAAGAAGAAAACTCCATAAAAATAATAATAGATATAACATAAATAATATCCTACATTTGTGTAAACGAAAATACTTTATAAAAATCCAAGTGAATTGATAAAAACTAACATTTTTAAGTCATATAGTTAAAAAAATGACGTGTTTCTTTCTCGCAAAAGTATACCTAGAACGAGAAATATACCATCCAACTTGTTTTTTCTTTCTTAACACATACCAGTTCATTACCTTTACACTGAAAATTATTCAATATCAAATTTTAAATAATGATATTAGCAATTCGTTGCAGCCCAAATGTAATTGTGAAATTTATTTTATCAGCAGTTTGTTCAGTTTTGGGTTTGTTTAACGTTTAAAGTTTTTTTTTTTTTTTTTTTTTTTTTTTTTTTTTTTTTTTTGTGTGTGTGTGTGTGTAGTATTTAAAGTGACATACTTTGTTTTTGTTTTTTATGATTTTTTTTCTCATGAAACTGAAAATAAATTCACACATATGTTTAAAATTTTTATTTGATGTTTATATAATAAGTGTGCCTAAACATTACTGGTCATTGCTATTAATTGTTCGTGCACTTCAAATTAGCCTTTTCTACTATTTTGTTATCTGTTTACATTGCTATTAAAAATGATTTAAAAAAAAAAATAAAGTGTTTTCATTTGATTTCAGTCTGGCTATAATAAAAAAATCCGTGTATAGATTTTAAGGCATAATTTAGGTACAAGAAAAAGTTATCTGAATTTTTTTTAATTAATAAAGGAAAACAAATTAAGTTTTTAATGTGTATTTTAATTCATAAAATATAAATCTCGAACCTTACTTAATATAATTTCATAGAAAAACAAGTTTTGAATAACGAGAATTATGTTGAAAAAGTGAAAAAAAATGCTATATCTTATAATTAACATTATATCAAGTAGATGACGCTGGCCTTCTGTTTTCTATGTGACGGCAGACTTTTATACTCTAGCCGGAAATTTAACTTTAGTGGCTACTAGGCACGGAATATTCAGTAGTTTTCTCCGCGCTCGCCCGTTATCAGTTAGTCGACTGCTACCAGATGTAGTGGTGCATCAGTTAATATACAACGGTGCCTGGATACAAATGACCACAAAAATGTTTGGCCATAATGTTTACAGCATGCGGCCCCATATGTGTTTGTTGGGTCTGTATTTATTATTTCCCAGTGACAGTACATCGATTCTGATCGAAGTGATGGAACTTATCATTCAGATTATAATTATGTAATTTAAAAAACATAATATTTTTTTCTATCAGATTTCAAATACTGTGTCATTTCACTATAAAAAATAAAATAAATAGATGATAGCTGGTCTCCATCCCTTTCATCTCCTGATGGAATCTCTCTCCCTGCTCATCGCTCATTGATTCATGATTTTCAGGAAATCGATCTATATGTGAGAATAAATAATACATTTTTATACTCATGCTGCATCCAAGGTTTCTGAAAACAGTCAGCATAGTGGTAACAAGTTCTACATAGTTCGTCGCCTTCTTGCTGTCCGGAAATTTTATCATCATTAGAACAAAAGCCTTGCACGCTTCCAGTTTCACTTTTTTGACAGAATTTTCGAATTGTGGATCTCGGATGGGCTTACGGACCTGCGAACATCGAAGATGCCAACATTTAACTTCGCAATGGTCAATCCTCCAAAATTGTGGCCCAAGTAAGTGAAGCATCCACCATGCGTGTCCAGAGCTTTGGTGAACTATTTCATAAAGCTTGATGTGAAACGGTTGGAACAGTATCCTGTCTCTATTCACTGGAGTGTTGTTGTTGGCATCATATGGTTCATCATATGGCTCATAGATCTGCAAGGCACCAATTCCTCCTGTACAGTCCAGTCTTTCTTTTGTTAACGTTGAGATCTGTCCTTACTGTCCCACATTCGCGGAAAGTATGGGTACTTGCTGTACCCCGACTGTTGGCTCAACAATATTTTCTCCATCTTCAGGTGTACACAAATCAACCACTCATTCTCATCATAATGAATTTTCTCCAGCACGCACTTCATTGCTTTATACTTCTCCTTTAGAGTAAAGGAGTAAGCGAGGTGTACAGAGGCGTACTGCTTGCTGTTGTGCAGCACTACACATTTCAGTGATCGCTTGCCGCTGTCACTGAACAGTCTCCAATCTTTGCGTTACCACTTAGAACCTCCAAACTTGTGCATAAATTCGCCAATATCTGTACAGTAAACTAAATCCTCTTCTACTGAGAAAACTTCGAGGAAATCTTGATGTCTGTTGCGATAAAAGGTGATGCAAACACTGTCAGATAGATTTTTTCTTTCAATCTTGATGACAACAGTTCAGAGAATGTTCACAAACTGAGATCGCGAACTACATCATTGAGCTCCTGTTGAGAGAAAGGAATTGAAGCAGAAGCATTAACATCTAAACATTCTTCTTCTCTGTCTTTAATACTGGTGGAATCTTCGTTAGTAATATCAGGAATTTCTACAAAAGCCGGTAAAACTTGTCCCCAATGGGACCTTGCGCCATAAAACTCTATACAACCAACCAACCAACTAAAAGCCGGTACTGGAATTTTATCACAATAAACTACAGGACGACCGACGCGACGTGCCGATGGAAGATCAGGATATGTGAGGCTGCTCCGGTTCTTCGTTGATCCCAGTCACATGAATAGCGCAGACGTAGCAGGTCTGTGCCATGGTTTGACGGCTCCCTCCAAACCGTCGAATTCCAAAATTCAAAGAACTGTTCTTGTCCTTGGTCCACTGACACATACAGTGGTACAGGTGAGATACACGGTGCATCTATTGCACACCATGTGTGGTACACCAGCATTATCTTGGTTACCCAGCGGTCTACTTAAATAAGAAAGGTACGCACGCTTTATGAAAGTAGTGACTGCAGTCCTTTTATGAACAAGGCTGTATTTCCCGCAGATGTAGTAGAATATATCGGATTATTTTTGTACCGCCTTCTTTCCGAAGCCGTTTCATTTACGCACAAATAAAAAAAAATCAACTTTTAATGTAAAGCAGTATAAATTGCGAAATAATAAATTTGTATTTGCTCAGATTTCTGCTATACCTCTCATAATACACCAATAATTCGAAAATACACATACACGTTAACGAAAACTAAATTGCTCAAAACGTTGAACGGATTGACCAAAACCAATGTCATTTTTTTCATTCAGTGCATCATAATTATACAAAACAGTAAAATATACTTGGACAATCTTTTCGTTGTTGCCCAGTGAATCAAACCTACGCATCACAATGCTCACTTGGTGACAAAATAAAGAGTCTGTAAAATGAAACAATCCTATTTTTTATGCATTTGTTTTTACATTTTGATGATTATTCTTTCGCAAGAGAGGTCCTTTGTGATTGGCGCAGTTAAACATGAATTATTTGGCTCAAAATGAGCTGCAGTAGCTCAGAGAAGTTTTTGCCAAACATTCCACATTGTTGCTGAAATCGTTTATGTTTGTTGCTAAACACGTTGATGTGGATACCGACTCCGGAATAAGAATCATTTTCACTTTTATAAAACATGTGGCATTGAGGATAACTAGCTTTTCATCACATCCAATTAAAATTTCTTTTTTATTAATAAGAGTATAAAATTCTTGCTATGTATCCACATGTTCTTCTGAGATACTAATCTAAGATTTACACTCTCCGGTAAAAATTACGTCAAATTTAAAAGAAAATGAAAAATTTCATTTGGGAAACTGAAAAGCGTTTTTACTATTAAGTTGCTATGACATCATTTTCTCCAACGTTTCATTTCTGACCAAGATGAGTCAATGGGGCGTTGATATAAATATGTCCTTCATAACTTTTTTTTTTTGGAGATATTAACTTTCACATTTCTATGTCTCCTGAAAAAAAAGAAACATTTCAAATTTTCTGTGTGTAAACTTAATGCATTTGTTTTGATTCGTTCATTTCAGTTATTTTTATAAATGAATTTAGTAAAATATCTGTCTGTAGTTTTCGGTGTATACAGAGCACCTTCAAAAATCGAGATCGTAACAAAACGAACGTGAGTCATTTTACAAAGACTAAAACCGGAAGAATTAAGTCTACTACCATGGGCGGTACACAGATCAGGTGTAGCCTACAAGTTTGTAGGATAGTTACCACCAGCCTACAAATCTAGACTGGTGCGATCAGCCAATATACGAAGCATGAAGAGGATTGCAGATATGATGAATTGTCTTAATGAATCACAATTCAAATAAGAACTTCTGAAAGAAGTGAAACACACATTCAATGCTTACGTGATATGCAGAATAGTACAATTTGGCTCACAGCAAATAAGAAAGATATGCAAGTGGATAAAGTTTTGACGAAGAAATGTCGTAACATCGGATATCAACGAGTTTTAGAATAGTACCGAAAACGGACGTAGAATCGGGTAGCTAACAAGTATGTAACGCATCAAAACTTGGTATATTTTAACGTTGAATGCTTTCATTGCCAAGCGATTCATTTTCATTAAAAACGCGAGAGCCGAATCAAATTAATTGCTCATGTTGCGAGCGTTGCTTGAACAGGCGAATTAAGATTATCTCCGCAATTTTCAAGTGAAGTGGTGCCGAGCTTTTTAAAATATTGAATTTAAAATATTTTACATACATTTGCTGAAGAATTCCAGAAAAAAAATCTGAATTCGATGTCCTATTTTATTTTCTTCTTTTTTATTTATATGGCTTCATTAAAGGTACACGATGATCTAACGTTTAACAGCAATGGAATGTACAGGTTTGTCGACAGCTCACAAGTTTATACTAAGATGAATTTGGCATTTGATCCAACAGAAAGCAACAAAGAGGAATTAAAATGACCGTGCTATGGTCAGATATATTTTTAAAGTTCTGAAAATGCTGTTAACGACAAACTGCGAAATCGCAAATTATGCTCGATTCAAGCAAACGTTATCTTGAATTTACCATGCAATGACATCCATTTCCTGTAAAGATAGTATTACCAATAACCTTAAACGAAGCACAAATGCAGATATTTGAATTGATTGGTGCCGATCTACGAATATCTGTTTTTATGCATGGAATGCTGTGCGTTGTTTTTTTCACGTCTCAGAGATGAAACAGTTTAAAAGTAATTCTTGTTTCTGAAAACCCACGACAAACCCGGAATGCCGTATTGACAGAAGTATTAAAACCCTGACAAATTTGTAGTTAACGACTGCGAAATATATAACAAGAAAAATAGTAACTGTTATCTCTAAAACATGGAGAACTTGTATACAGAATAATAGATATAGAAAAAAACTCAAAACACGAATAGGTAGCATTTGTTATTACTACTTTTGGACACTAGAAAATGCATTTTTGTGTAGAAATAAATAATAAAATTGTGCCTTCACTTAAATACAATACGAGCGTAGAATACATTTCCGAATTATATTTGGTCTCCCTGGTACCATATTTTATTGAAGAAATACTTATTATATTTTATCGGTAGAGGTTGAAATTTACAAAACAAAAATTAAAAAGCAAAATTCAATAAAATTATGCGTTTGCTAAGTATTTTAAACTTGTTTAAACTTTTATACTGTTGAAAGATAGTTGAATTAAGTGTTTTTCCATTTATTCCAGGTGCTAAATGTCGTTCATTTTTTCAGTAAACTTACATAGAGAATTAAAATAAAAACAACAAAAATACAGATAAAGTTTTTAAAAAATGCAGACATGTTGAATAAAAGATAAAGTTGAAACTGGTAGCTGAATAAAGAAACATTTTTTGGAATTTCTACTTACTTTTATGAAGTTTACAAAAGAGATAATTAAAAAAAAGAATTCTAAAAAAGAAATATTTTTTTTATTCTCTATTTAGAATCGAATCGTTTTGTTAAAAAAAAAAAAAAAAAAAAAAAAAAAAAGTTGAAAATTTAGTTGAATTTGAAAACATTTTGAGAGATAATTCTATTGATATATATATATATATATATATTAGAAACTTTTTGTAAAAAGTATTTATCAAATCAGAATAAATAAATAAAACGTGCCTACTTACCTTTTAAATACAAGTTGTATTCAATACATTTTTCTTTTTATCAAACGTTATATAAAGTTAGGAAATATAATTGGATTTATCATAAGATTTTTTTTAAATAGAAAAAATTCCAAAAACAGAATAAAAACAAGAATGATACTTAAAAAAATAATTAACAAAAAACATATATCCATACAAATTCTCAGAATACGTTTGCATAATTTAATATTCTGAATTTTAAAAATTATTTAACCAAAAAATATAAATTTCCAAATAAGGCATAAAAATTTGATAAATTGCCATTAAAAATAATGTATCAATTTCCAGAAACTTTTTAGATGAGTCTAGCTCAATATATTTTTAATATAAATTCGCAAATGCGGAATGTTTTTAAGCATGTTAAACCCAGGTTTATCGAAAAAGATTGAACATATTAAAAAATATAATGATAACTCCAAAATAATTGCGGAAACACAATGATTTTCTTTCTAAAGTTCTCGGCAATTCTCGATGTCACTGTGTTGCGGACTATTCGAAGAATCGTAGTTGTATTTCCCTTTTTTCGATAATCTTGTATAGTTTTTCTTCCTATTTTGTATGTTATGTAGTATTATTTATTAGTACATTTTTAAAAATCAGTTGTTCAAATGTATTTTGGAAAATGTTATTCAGTATCATCGAAAACTGTTGGCCGTATTGAGCGTACTTTCATTACACATCTCTTCTGTGAATTGACTAACGGTCACTTATGTGAAGAAATTACATCCAACAAATCTCGGAGAATCGGCGAGTAAATTGAAAAGAAAATTTTGGCATTTCCTCAATTAGTTTTGGAGTTGCAGTTTGTTTGTTTGTTTATTTTTGTTTTCAAAATTTTTCAATGACCCTGTCATATAATATGTTTGTGTATAGATAATTATCAGATGAGAATAAGAATCGAACTAATAAAAATGAGACTGCTTGTCTGTTTAATACAATAAAAATATTTTTTTGTTTTTGTGTTTTATCCAACAATGGAAGATGCTAAAATATCCAGAGATTTATATAATACAATCTATATATGTAAAGGAAGCCCTAACTGAGAGATCATCAACGAACAGCCCAAATTACTGAAAAGTAAAAATATGCAAATTGGGGAATTAATATATCTTAGGACGTATACGAGTACTAAGAAAGGATTTTCTAAAATTCTACCCCTAAAGGAGGTAAAAAGCTGAACAAACTTTAGAAAAATTCATTAAAAATCGGATATTATACTTATGTGTCAAATGCCATATTTTAATGTATTTTTTATGATGAATCGAATGATAGCAAGTACGTTCTTCTATGTCCAGTAGTTCGTGAGGTATTGCATATCTTTCTATATGGCGATGTCTTTCGCGTCAAAACCTCAACATTTTAAGATTATAAATGATAATTTCTAAAAATACATGCGTTAGTAACAACGGAAGAAATTTAAACTGTACACTGTTAAAAATTTGCAGCCAACTGTACAGTCATTTGACCGTTTTTATAGAAAACGGTTACATAACCGTAATTTAACTCTATTATGACCATATTATTTTCCATATTACGATAAGAATAGAGTTAAATTACGGTTATGTAACAATTTTCTATAAAAACGGTCAAATGACTGGACAGTTTGCTGCAAATTTTTAACAGTGTACATAAAACGCGAGAGACTTCTTTTCATCGTTATAATCTAATGTGAAAAAATCTATTCCCGCAAACAGTTTTTCATATATATAAAAGGAAGACCTGACTGAGAGATCATCAACACACAGCCCAAACTACTGAACCTATACATGCGCATTTTGGGGAAACAAAACTTCTTAGGACGTAGAGGAGAGCTAAGAAAGGATTTTCTAAATCTTCTCCTCTAATGGAGGTAAAAAAGGGGAAAATTTTCAAAATATTCCTTAAAAATTGGATATCTGACAAATTAGAAAATGTAATAGTGCAAAGGCGTTCATGTCCTTTTCAGCAATGCGAAGGATATTTAGGGAAGATGTCCACATTGCTTTAAATTACAAGATGGAATTCATCTGTATATTTCGTTTCATTCAAGATTCGTTTGGATAAATTGATCACCGTACACTGTAAAAAATATTTCCTGAAAAAAAACGGAAATTGTACTGGCAATCGAGACGCCAGTACTATTTCCGTTTTTTAACAGAAAAAAATCCGTAACTTCCAGGAAATTTTCCGTGATTTCTGAAATATCCGTTTTTAAATTTCCGTTTTATAACAGATATCTTCCGTATTTTTTAGAAATTTTTTATAATGGTAAAATAAACATTACAGGACAAAAAAAAAGTTTATTCTCAAGAACAACCTTATATATGACAGATGCACTGTTTTTTTTTTCTCATTTCTGAGTGAGTTTTGTGTAAATAACCAACCCTTCCCCAGATGAGATTCGAACGCGCAATCTTTCGCTTACTGAACCGGAGGTCCCAACTCCTACGCCATGATTAGATGTTCGACTTTTTCAAGCGTTGCTACTTATTGCAGCCGCTTTTTATGATGCAAAAACTTGAACGTTCCATGGATTTTTTTTCAGTTCCAAGTTCCAATGTTTTTAATATTTTCTTTTCATATTTTTCAATATTTTCTTTTTATATTTTTCAGTATTTTGTTTATTATTTGATGCTTTATAACAGATAAATTTTAACTTATTATGTATCATATGCGTAAAACATTGTATTAAGAGTCATTGTATGATTGCATCCTTTTGAAATGGTACAACACTTTCTTTTTTTTAACATATACTTTTTTTAAATTATTTGTCTGATGATCTATTTATCAATTCCAATAAAAATAATAATTATCTGAAGGAGACGTATTTATTACATGCTATTAAAATAACTTTTCGTTATCTCTTATTTTAAAAAACTTACGTAAATAAACAATTTTATAATAAATTAAATTATTATATTTGAGCTATGCTGAGAACTTTTGTGTACGGTTCTGTCAAACTGAATAGTTTTAATAATATTAAAACAAAAAATTGATTCTTAAAGACAATTTCGAAATTAATGATCTTGTGATATGTAAGATTTAAATTTGGACTTGCTTTTGATTTAGTTTAAAATTAATTCAATTTAATTTATAAAATTATAAGCTAAAGAAATAAATTATAAAGTTAATAAAATTATAAACTTCATTTTTATAAAAGTAAAGAAAAAATATTAACTATTTTTATAAATTTAAGGAAAAAATTATAAACGTTATAAAATTATAATTTATAAAATAATAAATTTTAGTTTAATTCATAAATTTATAAGCCAAATCAGTTTAGTTTAATACAATTTACATAGCGATAACTTGCAGAGATATTGTGTTATGAAACCTTTAAATAACCCAATATTGCCTCACGTTAGAAAAATTAAAATAAAATTTTAAAAAATTAGTGAAAAAAAAGTTCTAATTTTGAAGCACTATCAATAATAATAAAAAAAAAGATTAAAAAAATTCTGTAACTTATAAAACAAAATCAATTTCTAAATATTTTATTAAAAAATATATAAATATTACTATTATTTTCACAAAAAATTACTGCCCAGACACGGCCCCGGTTAGAATGGGCCAACATGTCGAGCCGGGTCAGGCCCAGATCCTTTAAGAACTCTAGTAAATACAACAATCTTAATTCCTATTTCAAACAAGGCGATTTCTGTACGCAAACCTCTAAAAGTTATATACGGAAATTTTGGAAGAAATACAGACATTGTACTGTTTTGAAAGAAATACGGACAAAATCCATTAAATTTACGGAAAACTTTCTGCATATTTAAGGATTTGGAATCTCCTTTACGGAGATTATACTGTTGTTTTGGAAAAATGAAACTTCTCCGTGAAATTTTACGGAAAATCTTTTGTATTTTCACGGATTTTTTTTAGAGTGTAGCGAGAGAAGCCTGCTAGTAATATATTAAAAGAAGAAAAAATCAGCCATACTTGTAAAAGATGACATATGGGTGGAAACAATGTTCATTCTGTGGTGTAATTCATCTAAAGTCCTTTATTATTGAAAAACCATCTTGCCATTTAAATTAAGTTGTACACTGAAATACAAAATAAGTGGCATTTAAAAGTGGCAAAATAATTGAAATTTGACGTCTTTGACTTCTTATATTTGTAAATAAAATCGGTCAAGTGCGAGTATAACTCGCGCTCGAAGGGTTCCATACAATGAATTTATTAATTGATAAACACCTACTACCTCTAATGTTTTTCAAAATTTAGTTTCAGTAGATTCGGAAATAAAAAGGGACATATTTTTCCAGTACTTTTGACGATATCTCTGAAAATATAATACCTAAAATTAAAACAAATATATTTTGAGTTCGATGTTACGAGATATTTCAAACAATACCCTACACGATACATAAAATAAAATTTATTTTCAAGTAACTTAATTAATATCTTGTCAATTTACTGACAATGTTTTTCAAAAATCATTATCAAATATTCTTGAATGATTCTACGTCGATAGATACCTCGAGCGCCCGTCAACTCTCCTGCTGACAGCCCGAAAAGTAAATTTTTTGTGTAACGGAAAAATGCGTGTTTTTGAAAAATTATGTTACCAAATAAAATCTCTATAGTTTGCTTGCAAGTTTTAAATATTTTTCTACTACCCCTAATTTTTTCATATTTTTAGTTTCAGTAGATTAGGAAATAAATAGGGAGGAAACATATTTTTGCAGTGCATTTTCGACGATATCTCTGAAAATATAATACCTAATTACAGGGCTTGACAAATGCGGTCGCCAGGTCGCCTCTGGCGACCAACTTTTTCTATCTGGCCACTAAGTTTTTTAATCTGACTTTGTTATTTATTTATTTTCTTCTTTTACAAAAATTGAACTAAAAAATGAGCACAAACGACATTTTGTCTCTCCAACACCCCTACTCGTGCGGGCAGCAAGCGCGGTAATCTCCCTATCTCTCCTACTTTTAATGGAAAAGCCAAGTTTAAAAGGCATTTTCCATTTTATGCACACAAAGCGCCATTTTTTTTCCGTTCTAGTCGGCTTACCATATCACGTGATGAGAATGTGGGGAGAGGAGGGAAGTTTCAATAAGAAATATTGTCAATCCAATCTGTGACATCTAAAATTTCGATGCAATGATTAAAAAGGCCTAACGCTTTTTTATAACTTTCAAATCAGATTGTTGTGTTCAGAATTAAAATTGATTAATCTATCACATTTATTTTAAAGAATAATAACATATAAGTGATTATAAGTAATACTTAATCGAAGTAAATCTTATAAAACTGTATTAACATTTCAAGAATAATTCATTTTAATAAAAAAAATATGCATCTTCTAAATATTTCTTCCCGGCTTAAAATATTTGGCGCCTAGCACCTGTTTTCATCAGCGTCACTCTGTCTTGGAGACAAGTGTCTGGTACTGGGTTGTTACTCAAGGATAATTTATAATTACATTGTTTGGATTATTATCTGCAGTAAATGGAAATAAAAATCATTGATTGCAAGAAGGGTTAGCTATTTTTTTTTAATTTATTTATTCTTACATTCCTATCGCTGAAACATTGGAAAAATGTTTTTATTTTCTTTTCTTTTCTTTTTTTTTCAAAATAAACTTCAGCCGGCTGCTCATTCCGTTATGTTTAGAATCCCAGTGCGGGAAAATGTTTTTCTTTTCTTTTTTTTTTCGTTTTAGCAATGTATATTACTGCGAACGTCCCAATGTTTAATTAAATTTCTTGTAAAAGGTCTCATTATAGATGCCGCAAAGTTACAAAATATTAAGAAATAAACTTGAAATTGTATTCAAACATAAAAAAAAAATTAAACTTTTATTTTTAATTTGGTAAAACTAAAAGAGTTCATTAAATGCAAATTTCGAAATAATAAAATCAGAATTATTTGACTGAATTTGACAGGCTAAATAGGCAAAAAATCGTTTTCCGGTTTCACCATTTTATCGATGCTCTCTCATCAGATATAGATTTTTTAGCACACAACTATTCGGACTTTTGAAGCATTCGGCAATCAGCATTTCCCGAAAATATCGATTATTCAGATTTTACAATATATCTTTTTTTTTTTTTTTTCAGAGATATAAATTTAGATACGTTTCCTTATAAAACTTAGTTTTATTGTATTTTTTGATTAACTACTATTCTGAGCTATGTAACTAATAATTCTAAACTATTGTTTGTTATTATTTTTTCTCACTTAATTCACTTTGTGCTTTTGGAAATCAACAGCGGTAGAAGAAGGGGGGGGGGTTCTACTGGCGACTAGAATTTATACTTGGCTACCAGATTTTTTCAAATTTGTAAAGTTCTGCCTAATTAACACTAATATATTTTTGAGTTCGGTATTACGAAATCTTTCACACGATGTGCCACACGATAGACAAAAAGAAAATTTGTTTTTTCAAGTAACTTAATTAGCCCCTCTCCCCTAAATTTTTCCTAATCATATTTGCGAATGGCTAATAATCCGAAAATATGTGGGTAGAAAGGCTTTATAACTTTCCCAAATTCGAACCTTCCAAGCCCCATAGTTTGCGAGAAAAAGGACTCAAACAGACGGACAAACAAACACAGGAGTGATCTTATAATCGATCCGTTTCTTAACACTTTCCAACCTAGTTGAAAAGTGTTTATGACTTCGGTTTGTCTGCCGTCTGTCCGGGGTCTTACTCTCGTAAATATGCTTCGATTGTCCTGAAATTTTTGTATGTAATTATTGTCGTTTACTATTGCATGTTCCCTATTTCAACAGAAGTGTGTAGCACTTATAGTTTTATTTTACGGGGACAATCAAAAGTATTCCGTTACATTACAGTCAATGGGGGATAACCGGTTCAAGCTAAGGCTCCTATAATGGGAGCTGACGCATATCCATTACGTTGCCCAAAATAACCGCCATATTGTGACCTAGCTCAGCATTTGGAAACCGCATGAGCAGGTGTTTGCCGTCCCTGTTACTGTCACTCGCGGTCCACTAGTACGGTAAGCAAACCGGTTTTAGCTTGGTTTTTGGTTCGCTGGGTCATTAAATGGCGGTATGATTCAGCCTGTATTATAGGAGCTCTAGTTCAAGCGCATTTTGATGACGCAACGTCATTTAAAACATAATGAAATTGATATATAATTATGAAGCACATTAAAATATGCTTTTTGTAGATTATGGGATGCAAAGCATTTATTATTCATTTACAGGGTCAAACAAAATAATTCTTTTACACATCATTATATGGGGAAAAATCGTCTGCAGTGTAATTTAGTGATATTTCATTATTTCAAACATAATGAAAATTATATGCAATGTTTATTTACAGGGACCCACAAAAGATATTGGTTACAGTACATGTGCGATATTTACTGTCTATGTGTGATAAGTGCGTTTTAAACTTTAGTTTGCATTTTTAACTTTTTTTTCATAGTATGTGTGTGTTTAGAAACTCGGTTGACCATATACAGGGCTACACAGGGAAATTACTGCAAGAAAAGTACTACAGACTATGGGAGTGAATTGCTTAAGGGTAGTTTTTAATTGTGTTTACGCATTTTCCTGCTGAACTATATTTAGTAGACTAATAGAAGTTTGTGGAATATAAATAAATTCATATACAGGGCTACGACAAAAAAGATACATTGTCGTTTACGTTTGGTAATTGCTGCAAGTGAGTTTTAAGTTGCCTTTTAGCTTAATAGGTGGTGTGTACAAAAGTCTTCAGATAATATACAGGACTGTACAAAATATTTCGAGTGCATTTCCATTGATTGGCGACAGTTGCTAAATGTTAATATTCTAACTGAACTAAATTTGATCATACTATATATCCACATCTATTGATCATGTACAGGGCTGCACAAAATAATTCGTCTACTTTTTTGACACTGGAAGGTAATTTAGAAAACTGTAGTTTTCAATATGTTACGTGTTTTCTAAACTGTTTACTTACATGTCTTCTTTCACCTTATTTAACGGTGAAGTTTCGTTACAGTTTTCTGGTTGTGTTGGAAAGTGTTTCATAATCTATACTTGACGCATGACTTTTCGTTCGTGTTACTTTTTAAGTACGGAACCCTAAAAATGAACTAAAAATTAGTGCACTGTATTTCGTTTTAATATATTATATTATGCATGGTATAAACTCTTTTATAACATGATGAAAGTATGCTGGATGCTTCCAAATGTAGTCTGCAATACCTTAAAATGTTCTTGTGTTGAAAACGTTATTTTATCTGTTTATATAAACACTTTTAGTTTTCTCTTAATAAATACAACCACAGGAAGAAAAATTCAGCGCTATTTATGAAAGCAAAACATTTTTTAATAAAAAACCAATGAAAATTTTAATAATGTATATCTGGTATTAATATTTAAATATATAAAATATCTCCCGAGAACTAAAAAATAATTAAATATTCCCTTCTTCAAGTGTCATTGGTCAATTAAAAGCAAGGAAATATACACCATGGACGCCCAAAAATATAAAATATATTCGGTAGCTACTTCTATATTTAAGTCACTAGAAGTTTTATACCAATGAAAACTTTTAATGGACTTTCTTCTTTGCAGCTCAGGAAGTGGAGTATAATGGACAATTACTTCTGTGCTGTAAACAAAATATATTGTTAAATAAAAGTTTTAACATACTCCCGAATTCTATAGTTTTGGCGCTAAATTACACCCTAAAATGAAATTTATTTGTTCCATTGAAACAGTTACTGAAGTAAGCACTTCTTAAATGGGTAATCGTGTCTCCCAGAAGCTATTTTAAAACAATAATCAATTTTTCAACAGAAGAGTTTTATTCTCGTTAGAAATAAATATCTTAATTTTTTTTCTTCAATAAAATATTTTTTTTTTTCATTTCATACTTAAGAAAGTATAGTTATTAGGATGTTTCGTTCACTTTTATGAACGCTCTTTAAAAAAGGAAAATGCGTTATATGCGAAGTAATGCGTTACATTCCATTATAAAACTTTGCCATAATTGATAAGACATTGCTTACAAAAAATTAATATCCAAAAATATTAGACGTCTTTTGATAATAAACTGCTAAGCTTGAATTTCCAAATTTGGAAACAGTAATATCTACAGAACTGAATATTTAAATCTCTTGTAATTTTCGTAAATGAGTTTTTTTTTAAATACCGTATTTAAACGAGTATAATTCACATACATTTTATTATGGGAAAAACAAGTTATGTCTCCAATATGGGTTGCAGCATACTCCCTATATGCAATCCATCCATATTTAACTGGACAGCTAAACATCTCATCTAAAACTCATCAAGTGTCTAGATTATGATATACTTTAGGGTAGTTTCTTACACGTGTTGTCAAATAAAAAAAAAAGAAATATCATCTATTTCTTTTAAACAATATAATATTTTTTTTATTTTAAATGCTAAAAGGTGTAAATTAACAACATAATACAAATTAAAATAACTTTCATTAGACTGTTTGACATCTTTCGATTCACTCCGAGTCATTTTCAGAAACAAATGAGTATATTCCATAATTGCACGGGCTTTGAAGTTATTATTTAAAATGCTATCATTTAATTTTCATGCACTTTATGAGAAATATCATCATAAAATGAGATCAAAACTAACACATTTTCGGATGAAACTGCGAGGTCAGTCATTACACAAAATTATCAACAGCAGATGACGATATGTCCATGCAAATTTCGTAATGCCGATCGTCAATTGAAGGTATCCTCATGAGACATATCCCGATATGTTTTGGATAACAAATTTCTTTATGAAATTATATTAAGATCATTAGCCACTTACGCTTCATTGATTGCCGATGAAAGAACTTTGCTCGGCGTATCAAGTATTGCAAAAAAGGATAGTTTAACCTTCTGACCACTTATCCCGAGATTTCCAATTGCAAGACATTTGTCGAAAAATTTATATAATGCACAATTTTTTTACCAATTGTGTTTTAAAAATTCTACAGCCAAAGGAAAAAAATGCAAATGATAAACTTACAAAATATTTCAAATATTGATGATTTAAAATATGTAATCTATATATTTAAAACGCTAAGCGATTTCTTTCGACAATCCGTTAGAACAAACTACTTCATCAAATTACACCATTCTTTTTTTAAATGAAAGATATTAGGACACAGATTTGTTATCGTGCATTCGTTTGTTCGAAAATTTAATTAATTAGCTGTAATTTTCAATTAAACATTTACTTCTGCTTATGACGTCATAAAGTTGACAACTCCCACTTTTGAGGGCATAGAGTTTTTTCCCTGAACCCTGTGGTTCGCCAATCTTTTGACTTTAACTAATATCAACTAGGTAATATTTTAACATTGTAGTATAAAATCTTAAAAAAAAAAAAAAACTTAATTAGCTAGAATATAATCATAATAAAATATCTAAACGTAAACATATCAATATGAATAACAAATCTCACGTAAAATGTTGCAATTTAAATGATTCCAATTGAAACAAGATTTGGAGAGTTATCCTTGACGCCCAGCTAACATAAAAGTACCTATTTTATTTTATTTATTTACACACATAATCAAATTTATTATAAAACACCAGGTTGCCATACAAAGCAAAAATCGTCATTTAGGTGCCAAAAAATAACCCAGGTGCGTCTGCGATATCTGTACTGATTTAATCAAAATTATTTTGGTTGCACCGCATATTGCAAAATTAATTAAATCCATGATTATGGTTTCTTTCTCAGATTAAAAATAAGAAAATTGGTACAGTCAAAGCACCTTATAACGAAATCGAAAGTGTTCCAAAGAATTGCTCGTTGTAACGTGCTTTCGCTAAAACGTTATAAAGAATTATTTCGTTATATAGTAAGAACGCCAATTACTCCGACTAATAATATGGTCTGAACGTAATCTGAGTATGCAGAATTCGATAAATTGGAGACTATCATAAAAAAGGACGTTTTATTAGATAAAGATATTTCTTAAAATAACTTTTGTTTAATAAAAAGAGCTAAGCCTTAAGTATTCATATTATATTAAGCCTCCATAGTAAGGATCATTTTTACTACAAACAGAAAAGTGAAGAAAGGGTTGATTTAAAAAGGAATTTCAAGGAAATCATATTTTTTCGAATAAATACGTACAATTCATAACACAGAATTTTTATTTTGTGATGATAGATCTGGATGACTGAATTTTAGATTATATATCTTAGCTACACATAAAAAAATCGGACAAATTTAAATGTAAAAAAAATATTTTTGATTTAATTCTCTTAAAGGGCAGTTTTACATACCTATATAGGTTTGAAGATTGAAGTTATCAGGCATTCATATTAAATATATATTTTCAATCGTATTCCTACAAAATGTTTGAGTTTTCGTTCTTACATTCTTCAATTGTTTCTTATGAAACATAGGCTGTTTCTCCACACGTATTTTATACTTCGACGCATTTTATAATTTCAACTTTCTTTTCCAAACTCCAACATTTTTTGTTGTTGTTGTTGTTGCTGTTTTGACAGACACAGCCAGCTTACAAATAGTTAAAAAAATTAACACGCGATAAATTTACAGGAAAAGCAAATGTCAATGAAATCTGCCATCAAATAAAAAATGAACATAATTCCAGTTAGGCTAAGCTATCGCTCCTCTGACTGTTTTAAAATACTGTCCCTCCCCCAAATATCTCTTGGAAATATTGAAAATATGTGATTGGTCGTAGAGAAAAAGATTGAAGGTTATCTCATGAAAAAAATAGCTGGTATTTAAGAAATAAAATTCTATTTCCCGGCCATTTTTTAGGTAATAAAAAGTAAAAAATTCACTATATCTTTTTTTTTTTTTTTTTTTTTTTTTCCGTCCTGAGCTCCCTCTCGGTGATTCTGACCCGACCCTTTCGGTAGGGGAGGTGACCGGAAGCCGAGCATTGCGCGGAAGCTTCGTCGGGTTTCTCCGAATCGGCCCGTTCAATCGGGAAGAAGCCCGGGTGCCCGACGCATGAAGCTGAAGTCGACACGAGGGGAGCAGTAGCCGACGAATCCGATTCCTTGCCGTGGTGGGACGGCTTGAATGCGGTGTCTGTCTAGCCGGAGTGCAACTCCCTCCTCCATACTGGTGCGGTCTTCGTGTTCCAGGAGGAAGGCCGATGCCGTCTCTTGAGAGTCCTATGTGTAGAACAACCCATGTCGTAGTCGCCGAGAGGCCTCAGGTTCACGGGAGGCCAAAAGGCCCGTTCCACGGGACACTCGGGACGACAGAGGTGGCGAAAGGACATCGCGTAGACCAATCCCTCGTGCCCGGAGCATAGAGCTGCCGGGGGGTGACGCGAGGGCAAAGGTTGACTAAATCGCATCGGGCGGTTGCAAACTTTGTCTATGAGGAGACGAGAGCACAGGCAGGATCTGTTGAGCATGACACGCATGGTTCCTAGTGAAGAACTTCGCGACCGAAGCGGGTGTGGGACCCCGTAGGCCGCCTTGCGAGTCCTCTGCGGCAGGATCAGTTGGGAGTCGCCTTCGAAGCCTGGTTCGAGATTGCCCGACCAGAACGAGCAACGACACGGGAGCACGGCCTCAGCCTGCGATAAGTGTCTTGCAAGGTTTCTGGGCGGGGGGGACCTTTCTCGAGATAGGGCCACGGAGTGCGGACCGGAGGCTCGTCGGTAAAACGGCGATGTCTGGGCTCGAAATCAAATCATGGGCCGAAACCTAGTCCAGCACGTCTTCTGTGCAGCCAGGAACTTCCACGTCTGGCGGGCGGACGAGTGGCTCGCCTCCTAAGCTTCAACCAACACTAACCTCGATCGGGCCCGCCTCTTTGGCGCGTTTGGAGGAGCTTTCCGCGACCTCCAGAGTCCGATAGCGGCCTCTTGCTTCCTTCTTGTTGTGTTTTAAATTTTTAATTTGTTTGTGCATGTTTATTGTGATATGTGTTTCTGTGATAAGCCATACTCGGTGTGGCGGGAGTCCCATGATAGGGATTCAGTCGCTGGTTTACCGTCTAGTTTCGCCTAGTTCGGGTTCAAACTCGCGCCGTCCACCGAGGGCAACCGAGCCGAGTCTCGTCTATGAGACAGAGACCGATTTTCCCCGTGGTCTCGGGTCGGCCAGGGGCACCTTCCGACACACGTAGTGTCGCCCGCGGAAGATGAGACAAGTGGCTTGTTCTTCCATACATTTCATGATCGGACTCCGCGGGAAAGCAAGGGCCGTAGGGATGCCGGACATCAGGTGGATGACCCGACTCCCTTATGGGTGTTCGGCGATGAAGCCGTTCGACAGATCTCTACGGTTCATCAGGTGTCATGTGGGGAAGTCTCCTTTGATGGTGGGAACTTCCGCCGAATCGTAACGACCTCTGTCGTCGACACTGGGGCAAAAGATGAAGAGGCGTCGATGGAACGCGATCCCTCTGCATCGATCGTAGCGACCTGGCGAGACAAAGTCATGGTCTGCGTTAAAAATCCCTCAGGATTTGGGCACGATGAGGAGCGGGCTCGTCCGGCGCCGTGAGGGCGCCGGTGGCGCTTGTTAGTTTTTATATCTTTTTTTTTTTCTCACTTTTCATGTTCGAATTATTTTCGTTATATCGTGTTTTTCGTTATAAATATTTCGTTATATCGTTTCGCATTCAGTATTCTTTAACATACAGACCAACTAAATGGTTATGAGCATTACGTTATATCGTGCTTTTCGTTATATCGTAGTTCGTTATAAAGTGATTCAACTGTACTTCTCTATTATCCCGTCGACCACTTTTCATAACAAAAAACTATCGCCAAACTGTAACGCCAAATAAACGGGAGAACGTTGCCATTGGAATATCAAAATAAATAAATAAATAAAATACATGAATTTAAGGACACAATTATTATTTTAATTAATGAAATAACTAATAAATCAGTAAAACATAATGAAAAATAGACGCAAATCTCGAATTAAAAACCACTTGATGACGTAACAAACACGTATAATGCTTCTGACATCAAGTAAATCGGACTGTATTTTTGGCGTTTAATTTTACAGTTTGGCGATAATTTTTTGTTATGAAAAGTGGTCGACCGGATAATAGAAAAGTACCAGAAAACTTAATGTTTAACGAAATTCAATTATTTGACCGATCGCAAATTTTGGTTCTTTTCGGTTATACCGACACCATGCCATACATGTAAATATATGCTTGGCGACAATGGTGTCCGTATAATAGAAAAGTACTCAATTTTTTCTTAGTTCGGGCTATACCAAAAACAAACATTTTACAGGTAACAAAAAAATCGCCGAAAATGGCTGCTTCATCAGCTGTTATGACAGCAAAGTTGGATAAAATCTAATAACCTGAATTTTACAACGTTTATGCGAAACACCACAGAGAACACACGCTATTTTTATATAAGTAGGGTATATTTAAACATTATATATAATATAATGCATGAAAAAGTAAACAACTAAGTGATTCAGCAAATCATAAAAATATGTATTTCTTAATATAACTATAAAATACAGAAAAATATTCTGGTACCATAAAAAATATTCATTATCCCGTCGAAATTCCGTGCATTATCCCGTCGAAATTCCGTGCATTATCCCGTCGTCCGATTAAGACAAAAAAAAACTATATGCAAATTAGGTACTTTTCGGTTAGCCGGCGCCAATAAAGTATATATATATATATATATATACACACACATAATAACAAACTCCAATGGAAAATTACTTGCAGAATCATTATCACAAAAGCCAACCAAAATCTACAAACCACATAAATTCAATACTAGAAAAACAAAACTATATACATTATATATATTTGTATCTATGTATGTATATACTATATATATACTTCATTGGCGCCCTGCTAACCGAAAAGTACCTCAAATAATTCGCCAAACTGTAGCGCCCAATAAACAAACGGAAGAATGTTGCCATTAAATCTCAAAAAAAAGAATAATAATAATAATAATAATAATTAAGAAAAGCCCCATTTACTAAAGTGTCATTTATCAGTAACTTTTAACAATAAAATTTACAATATATTAATGAAAACAGAATCAAAAATAATCTTGGATATTTATTTATTTACACTAGCCGCCACTGGCGACCAGTTTGGTCTCCCTTAAATGTACATTAAACACTGTGACACGTTACTTTTATTCATTATTTAATTTTTCTCTAAATTATTTTTTGTATTATTTTACTTTGATTTTATATTATTTACCATTTTTAATGATGGGTCCTTTTAGGTACAGTTGTCGCAGACGCACTGGATGTCATTTTGGCGATATAATTATTGGCTGAATAAATTAACCTTTGTGTGTGTTTTATAATAAAATTTTGTGTTTTTTAATATAAAATAAACTATTTCATAATAAAATAAAAGAATCATGCTGTTTTAGCAATGTCTAACAGGTACCTGAAAATGGGATTTTCTCGCCAAAATGGCGCAAAACAAAAATCGTGCCAACCCCGGTGCGTCTGCGACAGCTGTTAGAATTTAAAATACATGCCGTTCACACTTTTAGTTTAAAACTGAAAATAGAAAACTGAAAAATAATATCATAAATCAAAACATTTGATTTCAAAATCAAAGTATCGTTTCTAATTTGCACACGCGAAAAATAAAAGCTGGTATTGGAGATTTTAAAAATGCTATTGTCGAGATTTTCGCCCAAATAACATAAAAGTAGTTAATAATATTATGCATTTCAGAAATGTATATTAAATTACTGTCTTGAGCGCGATTAGTCATTAACAATGGTAAATATGATTGGCGATTAACAATCATTTTCGGTGATATCTCTTCCTGTCACATATAATACATAAATACCAAATTAACTGATCACTTCAAAATTTGATTCATTAAATATTATTACATGATTTGTTTGTTTACATTCTACTAACGTGAATAAAAGATTTTTAAGGAAGTTGAGTTGTATAAGCACTTAATCAAACGAAATTATGGTAAACTCTAACTGTCTCACAGGTCCTGGTGCGATTTTTTTTTTTTTTGACACCAGGCAGCGCTCCAAAAAATCATTCTCGGTAAACTTACTTTACGAACGATTATCTCCATAGTTTAATGGTTTAATATTTTAAACCTTCACGACGAATGAATCTTTTTTTTGTTGTTGTTTACTTTCATGGATAGAGAATTTGAACTGCGAAGCTAATTTCCACTAAAGTTATTTCGGAATATATACATAATTGAGCGTAAGTCATCTCTCAAATATTAATTTATTTTGAACGATCTTTCTAAAAATGTAACTGTCAGGTTTCGCCCACAGCTGCAAGAGTTGAAAGCTATTCTTAAGGGATTAGCGTATTGTATCTGTATCTATTGTGTACCGTTAGAGGCTGGTTTAAGAAGAATCTTAATCCGAAGGGGAGCGACTCAGAATATGAGTGGAAGGAAGGTGGAACAGAATGAAAGAAGTATTTCCATTGCAATGTGGTCTTTCATAGATAAGAAAGCTATTGCGCCCTTTTGTTTAGGAAGACCGATCCGTCAAGAGGGAGGAAGGGTTGTCAAGGTCCCTTGGAAACAGAGGAGAAACCCCGTAGAAAGGAGGGTGCTCTGTAGTTTACGAGAGAGAGAAAGTTAGTTCGGACGTAGCAGCGAAGTGTGAAGGTCGCGCGGGGAATGAGCGTTGAGACCGGGGTGAGTTCGAACAGGGTAGTGAAGGAGGAAGGTCGTTGAGAGTGGACGATCTGAGCCACGTGTGTTTAACGGTATCTCTCGAAAGAAAGAGAGAGCGGGTGGGAGATGAATAGAAATCTCAGTGCGGAATGAATTGACGTAGTCTAACGGTACACGTAGACCGTTTTCTGTAATTGTTTTGATTTAGTGTTAAACCGGATAATTTACATCCGAGTTTAAGTGTAAATATTGTTAATAAATTGTTACTTTAACTTTAATTGAAAGAGTTAGGTTTTTCTTGAATATACACCAAGTATCGTGCCCGATATCACGTATTCATATCGGTGGTGGCAGCATATCAAAAGACCGGATTTATTTCGAAGTTGTGTGGACGGAGAAGTGGAATCCGACAGTAACTTTTATGCAGTTTTATTCAAAAAATAATTTTGAATAAAAATGGCCGCCTGGCATATGTAAAAGCGATGCGGGCATCCCGGAACTGTTGATGACAGTCACGTGACTTACGGTTTTATTATAGAAATTATTTCTCTTAATTATGGAAAAGGAATAATCATCCTGATTATGTAAAAGAATGAAGAAACCATACAAATAAATTACACTTGAAAACATTAAAAATCTTCTTTTTCTGTAGATTGATTTATTATTGTAAAAAATTTTTTTAATCTTTACATAAAAATTGATTAGCTTAAAACAATCGATGCGTTTCAGAAGATATGGATTTAAAACGACCAATGATTAAAGAAGGCATTTTAAAAATTTTGATCAAAACATTTTAAAACTTTTTTTAACGTCGAATTTCGACGGTGCGTTTGGGGAGAAGCAATGCACATGCGCATAGGAGCTCATTCGGTTGCATTATCACAGGGGGGGGAATGTGTGCCTTATTTAATATGTTCTTTTATTGACTGAATATGAGATGAACGTAGGGATATGCTATTTGTATCTTCATAGGTTCAGGAAATTTTCTTTCTTGCCGTGGGGAATAGGGCGGTAATGTCAAACTGATTTCCATTTTGTTTACGGATTGTTTGTTTGGAGTTTGCATCGGAAATAATAACGTAATTCACTGGGGGAATTTTTTTTAAAATAAAATATTTGAAAGATTGTTTCATAAACACCCCTACTTATGTAATAAAGAAGCTTATTTTACTAATATTGCTATTGTAATTTTTTCCGTCAAGTTTTGATGGGTACCATCTAGTCTATATATTTAAAACGCTAAGCTTTTTCTTTCGACAATTCGTGAGAACAAACTACTGCATCAAATTACATCATTCTTTTTTTAAATGAAAGATATCTGGATACAGATTTGTTTTTGTGCATTCGTTTGTTCGAAAATTTAATTAATTAGCCGTATTTTTCAATTACACTTTTGCTTCTGCTAATGACGTCATAATCAGATAACGCCCACTGTTGCGTTGCATAGAGATTATTCTCAGAGCTCTGTGGTTACGAGGATGAAAGAGGATTAATAAATATTAAAAGCACGTGGCTTTTAGGCCGAATTTTTTAATTTGCAAGTTAAATTTCGGTAAAAATATTTATCCGCGTGTTTTATAAGCGAATAAAAATTCATATTTATTGTGACGTCAAGGAAATATTTTCCATTGGGTTTATTGTATCATTATGCATTATAACTTTGTTGATGCCATTTTTCATTACAATTAAATACAATTTATTTTGTATACATGGTGTTTAAGCATTAAAGTAACGTATATGAAGTACGTGTGATAAGTTTGCGCCGTTGAAAATGACGTTATGCTTAGCTTGAAATGCATTTTAACATTGATAAAACTAAAGAGAAAAATGTATATGATTGTGTCAACATGACATAATTTTAACTGATTTTTCCCTTCTTAATAATAAAGATTAGAATTGGAGCCGTCATTGATTGCTTCATCTTGATTGCATACCTTGATTACATGTTACCAATTACTTTTTTTTAACTATAGGTTAGAAAATTTCCTTTTTTAATTAAACAAAAATCACAAAACTAAAGGATTTCAGGAAATTAAAAATTATTAAAAATGGTGTTATGGTAGAAAAAAATACTTTAAATAATTATTGTATTTTTAGCTAGAATAAACAATGTAGGACTATTATTTCATAGGAATTATTTTGGTAGGTTTATTATGAGTTCATTTAACAGTACATTATTAGCGCAAAGTCCAATCTCTTTCACTGTGAATTTCTCTTTCGATGTGAAAAAACGGTAGTCTACTTTTGGACGCCAGCAAAAACACAGTGGTAGTTTTTAGAAATGTATAACGGTTGTGACAACAAACGGCGCTATCGCTTTAGCTTTCATCGCGCTTACATTACTTCTAAATACTGCAAATTTATTTTTTTTACTACATATTACAATCGTAATTCTTACATCATCAATTAGAAAATAAAATTAGCTTTCGATTCAAATTTATTTGAAAACTGCCGCTTAATTTAATGATTTTTTAAATAATTTTCAAGCATGAAAAGTTTTTTAATTCTATCTTATCAATAACCACCAGTTTGCTTCAATAATGTAAAATAGCCCCTGGGAAAGTTGCCATAATTGAAAATAGATTTCCCTAACGATCATAAAAAGTTGATAATAATAATAATAATAATATAAACAGTGATAAATCATAAGATCAGATTATCCATAAGATAGAGCATTTTGACGCTAAAAAAAAAAAAAAAAAAACTATTTTCAGTTTATGTTGAACATAAAATTGATATGTTGAATTCGTTGATGTATATGTTTCAGCAGATATCAGAATATGCTAGGAATTGCATTTTTTATATTGTTTTAACGATCCATTTGTCAACTGTATAAGAGGGAAAATATCCCTGATTGTGATGGAAAAGGGATAATCATCCTGATTATGTAAAGGAACCGAAGAAACCATACAAATAAATTACACTTGAAAACATTAAAAATCTCCCTCATCTGCAGATTGATTTATTACAGTAAAAAAGTTCTTCATTTTTACATAAAAATTGATTAGCTTAAAATAATGGATGCGTTTTAGAAGAAATGGATTTGTAACGAACAATGATTAAAGAGGACATTTTAAAACTTTTAATTTAAACATTTTAAAACATTTTTAACATCGAATTTCTACCGTGCTTTTGGGCAGGTGCAATGTACATGCGCATAGGAGCTCATTCAGTTGCATTATGACAGGGGGGAGATATGTGCTTTATTTACTATGTTCTTTTATTTACTGAATATGAGATGAGCATAGGAATATACACTGCTCAAAACAATTAAAGGATATTTGAAGTTTTATATAAAATAAAGATATAAACGAAATTTTTTTTGCCGAAAATAGAAGAAGAGAATCACAAATGCAAATTTTTCTGGTTTTCAAACTGTGGAGTATGCAAATTTTGAGTTCGACGTCAAAAACGTCGCTTCAGCGGCAGCGAATGAAATTTGACTTTCAACTGGATAAAAGAGAATGAAGACAAGGATGATCGGCATTCAGTGATTGCTTTGTTTCGATGAGTACGATGTCTCAGCGAAGTCATTTGACAGATTCAGAAGCTTGGAGAATTGTTGATAGGTTAGAAGGGGGCCAAACTCAAGCCGAAGTAGCGCAAGCCATTGGAGTGTCACAAAGTGTCATTTCCAGGATCTGGAACCGTTTTTTGGAGAGTGGATGTGCAGGCCGAAGACCAGGGCAAGGTCGTAGACGGGCAACAACGCCCAATGAAGATCGGTATTTAGCGTTAACAGCTCGGAGACACCGAAACATGAACGCTACTCTTCTCCAACAACACCTTCGCTCGGCTACAGGCACCACGATTTCAACTCAGACTGTCCGAAACCGGCTCCATGCTGTAGGTCTGTATGCTCGCCGACCGATGGTATGTGTTAGATTAACATCAAGGCATCGTCGCGACCGCAGGGAGTGGGCAACCGAGCATGTCAAGTGGAGGAGAAATGAATGGAGCAATATTCTGTTTTCTGACGAGTCCCGTTTTTCTGTGCATCCGGATAATAGGCGTATTTTCATCTGGAGGGACCGTGGCAGTAGGAATAATCCTGCGTTCGTGCACGAAAGTGTCAGATTTGGCGGTGGAGGAGTGTTGGTGTATGGTGGCATCTCCATTGACGGGCGCACTGACCTCTACATCATTCGAGATGGAGCTCTGACTGGTCGCCGATATAGGGATGAGATCCTCAGACCTATTGTAGTCCCTTACGCTGCAGCAATCGGAGATAACTTCATTTTAATGGACGATAACTGCAGGCCACATCGTGCAAACCTGCTGGAGGATTTCCTTTTCGAGGAAGAAATCGTTCGAATGGAATGGCCAGCGTGTTCTCCAGACATGAATCCAATCGAGCACGTTTGGGACGCTCTAGGAAGACGAGTTTCTGGCCGCCAACAACCCCCACAAACTCTCCAAGAACTGGAAAGAGCTCTTCTGGAAGAGTGGGGCAGAATACCCCAACTCGTCATTAATAGCCTCATTGAGTCCATGCCTCAAAGGTGTTCAACGTTGCTAGCCGCCCGTTGAAACCATACCCCCTACTGAAAATGATTTTCTTTGAAGAAAACACCTTTTCTTATTCTTTTTTTCTCATATGCACAAATTGTGTTTTTTCCTTTTGTACACAAATGCGCAATAAATTGCATTTTTTTCTGCCAAACATGTGTAATTTATTCTCATATAACCTACTATGTCTGTCGACCATGTATCAATCAGCTAAAACGTTTCCCAAATACAAAATCCACCTAAAACTGCAATATCCTTTAATTGTTTTGAGCAGTGTATTATTTGTATGATACTTCATAGGTACATGAAATTTTTTTCTTGCCGTGGGGAATATGGAGATAATGTCAAACTGATTTACATTACACAGTTTACTACGGATTGTTTGTTTGGAGTTTGCATCGGAAATATCCACTGGTATTTAACTGGGGAAAAAACTTTTAAAATATAATATTTGAAAGACTTTTTCATACGCACCCCTTCTTAAATAATAAAGAAGCTTATTTTACTGATATTGTTACAGTATTTTTTTTCGTCAAGTTTTGACGGGTTCCATCTAGTAATAATAAAGATACTAGTCTATTAAATATTAGTCGATAGGATTTTGAAACATAATTGAGCGTTCAGGGGGTTAACTGTAGAAAATGCCTACTATAATTTGTTACGCATACTATAGCCAGTATACACGATATACGGCGGGACACATTGCCGTGATCATTATCTTTTTACGCGTGAAGGTTTCGCTATGGTAATTCATTGTGAAATTTGGTAATTTTGAAATTCAATATTTGAAAAATGGCATAATCATTGGATTTTAAATTTATATCAAGAAAAATACAATTTTTTACTTTTCTAACGCAGTTTGTCTAACAATTTTGTGACAAATATTTTTCGAACTATTAATTTTTTCAGTAACTTCAAACGTTTCATTTTCCGAGATTAACCTGTGGCAACGATTAGCGAAAAACCCAGACTTCAGCAACGTGTAGATTTTTATTAAAGAGGATGCTTCATAACCGTAATTTATCGCTATTCTGATAAATGATCTGTAATCCCGTATTCTGATAATCCCTTAATAATATGATCAAGTAACCATAATCGATTAAAAACAGTTGAATAGCGGTACAGTTTGCTGGTAATTTTTAACGGTGTAGATGACTGGTGTATTAATACTAAATTTAAAAAAATAGCTATATATATTCATACATTTGAAGCATGCATACATATTATACATACATTTGGAAAATCAGTCAAAATGTTAAATGACATTAAAATCAATGAATTTCTAAAAACTGAATGAAAATGGGAAAACGTTTTGTCAGTTACATCCATTGAGAGTTATAAGATATTAATAAACTTGAAATGGTTCTAAGATAATTTAAAGAAATGTTTTTAAAGAAGTATTTTATTTTTATTTTTATTTTTCTATTTTCTTTCATTTTAACTGCATTTAATAATAAGCACAAATAGCTAAAAATGACTCTTTGTTATTATAGAAGTAATTTAAAACAAAAACACGAACGAAAAATCATGCGTCAAACATAGATTATTAAACACTTTCCAACACATTCAGAATACTTTAAAAAAAACTTCCCCGTTTAATAAGAGGAAAGATGATGTCTAAGTAAACATTTTCGAAAACGCATGACACATTTGAAAACACAATATTAGCAAATACCGTCAATAGTTGGAAAAGTATTCAAATTCTTTTGTGCAATCCTGTACAGAATCTATAGTTTCGTATATGTACTACAAAGTATTCTACAATTTACTTCAGTGAAGAAACGCATAGCGTAGTTCCAAATGCCTCTACAGTAAATCCCACCAATAAACGGAAATGTACAGGAGATCTTTTGTGCAGCCCTGTACAAGATCTTTAGAATTTATATATACCCAGTAATATGCAAAAAATTAGTTAGATTCGAAAATGCGTACCACAACTGAAAACGTGCTTCGAGCAATTATTATTATTGATAGAGAGTACTGTAACCGAATCCTTTTTTGTGTCCCTGTAAAAAGGAACGATGAATGTTATGCACACCTTATTCTATAGTAAGCATCTTGTAGTGCACTTCAGTGATATATATCAATTTCAATATTTTGAGATAGTCTAACATCATTAAAATACACCGCAAACGATTTTTTCACATAGAACGTAATGTAACGGAATACTTTTGAGTGTCCCTGTAAACGAACTATAAATGCTACACCCTTCATTGTCACACTTCATTATCATTGTTATTTCGGTTACAGGGACGCATAAAAGAATTCTATTAAATTATTATATATGGTGGGAAATAGTTTGCAAAGCATTTTTATAAAGTTATGATATTTCAAACATAATAAAATGAAAAGGGATCACTGAGGTGCACTACAACATGTTTTCTATGGATTATGAAGTTCCTAAGATTTATCGTTTATTTACAGAGACACACAAAATGATTCGGTTACAGGGTGAACTACGATCGATTTCATTGTATGGAAAAATTAAATTTCGTAACAATATACTGTAAGTGTAGGAAAGTGTTTCATAATCTATGTCTGATACATTATTTTTGGTTCTTGTTCAATATTATATGAATTTTTATATAGTACGTTAGAAATTAAAGTAGGTAAAAATGAATAAATAAATAAAAATCTGGTTCATAATTCAATCGGCAAAATGTTATTTTTTTATTATTATTGAGACCGAGATCAGAAGATCTCCACAAAAATACACCCATACCAATAAAACGTTGGTCTCTATAAGTACATTAACAATACATTATTATCAGTTGTTGTTTGCATTTTATCAAAGACGAGCAGGGAAGACCGAGCTATGCTCAGTCAAAATTAGATTTGAGTTCAAATATCCTGACGCATGACCAAAATGACCAACTAATCAAATTTTCTCAAACGTGTGACCTAGCCCAACAGTCTACTCGTGCCCCAAAACCATAGGAAGCAAAATTTAGTCTAAATAGTCTGAGCCGTTTTTAAGATAAAATAGCTCGACCCATAATGACCCATGACCAAAATGACCCACTAATTAAATTTTCTCGAACATGTGACCTAGCCCAACAGTCTTCTCGTGCCCGAAAACCATAGGATGCAAAATTTAGTGTAAGTAGTCTGAGCCGTTTTTAAGATAAAATAGCTTGACCCTTAATGACCCATGACCAAAATGACCCACTAATCGAATTTTCTCGAACACATGACCTAGCCCAACAGTCTTCTCGTGCCCGAAAACCATAGGATGCAAAATTTAGTGTAATTAGTCTGAGCCGTTTTTAAGATAAAATAGCTTGACCCATAATGACCCATGACCAAAATGACCCACTAATCGAATTTTTTCGAACACGTGACCTAGCCTAACAGTCTTCTCGTGCCCGAAAACCATAGGATGCAAAATTTAGTGTAAATAGTCTGAGTCGTTTTTTAGATAAATTAGCTTGACCCACAGTGACCCAAAAGTGATCCACTAATCGAATTTTCTCGGACATGGGACCTAACCCAATGATTTTGTCGTGACCGAAATTCGTAGGATACAAAATTTAATCAAAATCGTTAGAGCCGTTTTTTAGATAAAATTAACTTAACCCGGGTTGACCCAAAAATGACCCACTAATCGAAAGTTCTCGAGCATGTGACCCAGTCCAATAATCTCCTCGTGCCCTTTGAACCGCTTTTTAGATAGAATTAGCTTGACCCTGACACTTGATGACTCAAAATGACCCACTAATCGAATTTTCTCGAACACGTGACCCAGCCCAATGGTTTTCTGGTACCTCAAAACGGTAGGATACAAAATTTCGTCAAAATCGTTAGAGCCGTTTTTAAGATAAAATTTGCATATATATATATATATATATATATATATATATATATACATATATATATATATATACGAGCAGGGAAGACAGAGCTATACTCGGTCAAAATTAAATTTGAGTTCAAATATCATGACCCATGACCAAAATGACCCACTAATTGAATTTTCTCGAACATGTGACTTAGCCCAACAGTCTTCTCGTGCCCGAAAACCATTGGATGCAGAATTTAGTGTAAATTGAGCCGCTTTTTAGATCTTGACCCACAATGACCCAGAAATGACCCACTAATCGAATTTTCTCGAACATGTGACCTAACCCAATGATTTTCGCGTGCCCGAAACTCGTAGGATACAAAATTTAATCAAAATCGTTAGAGCCGTTTTTTAGATAAAATTAATTTGACCCGCTTGGACCCAAAAATGACCCACTAATCGAAAGTTCTTGAACATGTGACCCAGCCCAATAGTCTTCTCGTGCCCGAAAATAGTCGGATACAAAATTAAGTCAAAATCGTTTGAACCGTTTATTAGATACAATTAGCTTGACCATGACCCAAAATGACCCAAAATGACCCACTAATTGAATTTTCTCGAACATGTGACCTAGCCCAACAGTCTTCTTGTGCCCGAAAACCATTGGATGCAAAATTTAGTGTAAATTGGGCCGCTTTTTAGATCTTGACCCAAAATGACCCAGAAATGACCCTCTAATCGAACTTTCTTGGACATGTGACCTAGCCCAATGATTTTATCGTGCTCAAAACTCGTAGGACACAAAATTTAATCAAAATCGTTAGAGCCGTTTTTTAGATAAAATTAATTTGACCCGCGTTGACCCAGAAATGACGCACTAATCGAAAGTTCTCGAACATATGACCCAGCCCAATAGTCTTCTCGTGCCCGAAAATGGTCGGATACAAAATTTCGTCAAAATCGTTTGAACCGTTTTTTAGATACAATTAGCTAGACCATGACCCAAAATGACCCAAAATGACCCACTAATCGAATTTTCTCGAACATGTGACCTAGCCCAATGGTTTTCTGGTGCCCCAAAACGGTAGGATACGAAATTTCGTCAAAATTGTTTGAGCCGTTTTTAAGATAAAATTTGCATATATATATATATAACCACACACAAGATTTGCTCGATTTAGAATCTCTATAATAAAAGCCTAAGTCATGTGACTGTCATCAACAGTTCCGGGATGCCCGCTTCACTCTTTCATATGTCAGGCGGCCATTTTTATTCAAAATTATTTTTTCGCATAAAAGTGCATAGAAGTTACATTTTTAGAAAGATCGTTTAAAATAAATTAATATTTGAGAGATGACTTACGTTCAATTATGTATATGTTCTGCAATAACTTCAGTCGAAATTAGGTTCACAGTTCAAATTCTCTATTCAAGAAAGTAAAAAAAAAAAAAAAAAAAAAAAAAAAAAAAAAAAAAAAAAAAGATTGATTCGTCGTGAACATTTAAAATATTAAATCATGGAGGTAATCATTCGCAAAGCAAGTTCTCCGCGAATGAATTTTTGGACCGCTGCCTCGCGTCAAAAAAATAATTCGCACCAGTGAGACAATCAAAGTTTACCATAATTATGTGCTATACAACTCAACTTCCTTCCGGACCTTTTCTTGACGTAAATTGAACTCATGTAATAATATTTAATGAATCAAATTTTTAACATTTTTAAAATCGCTAATACAGCTTTTATTTATCGCGTGTACAAATTAGAAACACACTTTGATTTTGAAATCAAATGTTTTGATTTATGATATTATTTCTTATTTATTTATTTATTTTCTATTTAAATGAAAAGTGTGAAGTATTTTAAATTCATTTAATATAAGCATTTTAGATTAAAGTTAAGTATTTTAAATGAGATGAGTGACAGGTTTATAATTTAAAATTAAATTAATGTAGTATGAATGATGGTGATGGGACAATATTTGGCAATTTATCATCTGCTCCCGTCTAACAAAAATACTCATAATTAAAAAAGGAAATAAAAATAAATAAATGATAGTTTGATGTAAATAAATATTGATATACACATATCAAAAATAATTTATAGAACTGAAAAAAAAATAAAAGGAAATAAACAACAATTTCCATAAAAAAAATTTCGCCAAATTGGCGGGGGGAAAAATCGCGCCAACGTGCGTATGTGACACCTGTGCCCAAAAAATATGCGAAATGCTACCATGATCGCAAAAGTTCATGATTTGTCTATTAGAATCTTCTGATTTGGCGAAGAATTAAGGGAAAATTAAATTATGAATAAATGTAACGTGTTGCAATGTTTAACATACATTTAAGGGAGACCAAACTGGTCGCCAGTGGCGGCTAGTATATGATAACCACACACAAGATTTGCTCGTATTAGAATATATGATAACCACACGCAAAAATTGCTCGTATTAGAATATATGTCAAAGGTAATGATGGGTTCGAAATATTTAACTATTCGAACTTGTTTTGATTATCACAAAATTTATTGACATAGTTAGAAATAATAGATATGGGACATTCGAAGATATGCTGATATTGACGCAGTTATTTACATATTTACAAAATTATAGATTAATTTTACCTTGAATTCGGATAATCGTACTTTACACCAAAAAAGATGATCCTAAAATATGTTTTTTATCTACACTCTGTTAAATTCTCGTCATGCTTTTTCAGGAAAATAGACTTCGTGTATATATAGGGAAATAAAGTGTATAGCTACCGACGACAAAAATAACATAAACACTCCACAAAAAATTATTTTTTACTAGTCAATAAAAGCAGATGACAACTCTTTTTCCTAAATTTACCTACTATGGTGAGATAATAAAATATAAAAGAAAAATGAAAGAAAAAAACCATAGCAACGAAATAAAAGAAACAATTTTATCGTCATTAGCCAAAAGTCGTCTGCATAAATAAAAATATAAATTTACCGATTCCTAACAGTTGTACTGCGTTTCTTCAAGACTTCAAGGGATCTCTCAACGAGAAGATACGTAGGCAGGTTAATATAAATAGATACTTTTTATATATACTTAATATTGACAAAAACCATTAAAAAATAAAATATACGATATTAATCCATTACTTTTGAAGTTTTATATTTAATTTCACTTATGATTAAATATCTCGTATTCAGGAAACATATTATTATACATATTGATTTCTTATAAATTATCAAGGGATGCTTTTTCTAAGTTCTTGATTAAATTTTAATTTAATTTATTTAAGTGCATCACAAAATTTTTATTAAATATTTTTACGACGGAGAAAAACTATTTTTCATAACTTTAATATTTCATAAAAAACAAATGGATTAGTTCAGCAAGAAAATATTTCGAAATTTCAATATTCAACTAACTAAAGAATGGGAATTGTTGATAAGAAGTATGAAACTTGTCTGTTATTAACTGTCGGTGGCAAAATATAACAAACATTAAAAATAAAATAAAAATGAAATTTCGCATACTTATTTAAAGATTTATTTTAATTTTCTTTATTAACAAAACACATTTTCAATACAGCTTTCAAAATACTGTTTTTTTATCTTAAATTTTCTGATAATTAAATTCTAGAAATAGTCATAAAAATAAATTATGTTTAATTAATCATCTGGGCTTGTGTGTATTCATATTTGAAAAAAATTCTTCATAAAATCAAGTATTTTTTATCATTTTGATTACTTTTTTTTTTATTTCTGTAATTTCATATTCTCTAATGACTTCTAAATTATAATGAACTTTATGCATTGAATAAACGATAATAGCGATGAAAGTATATGAAACAGTTAATTATTTTCAGAAACAAAAAGCCGTTTTTAAAAAATTATATTCGACACTTTACTGATTGTTTTTCTATTCTATTAGTTAAACAATCTAATAAAAAAATATATTTTAAATTACTAAAACGTAAATTAAATTAAAAATTTCTTCTTATATTCAGATTCATGAAATTTTTACAATATAATTTTCTTTTTACACATTTGCTATATAATACGGATTTAAGATCAAAGGACATTTTTTTACTATATTTGTTTCTAATAGATAAATAATCTATTACTTTTATTAAATATATTTCGCTATATATATTTCGTATATATATATATACGAGTTTTTATTAAATTCTTTAAAGTTAGATTAAACTTCTTAAAATTTTAATTCTTAATCTTTAAAAAGTAAGGCAACGCTTGAATGAATTTTAATGTCCATTTTTGGGCCCAATTGTCAAGTGAATGCTAGAATTTGATATTTATGTATTTTAATGCCGGGCAGGGAGTGTATCATAGATATTCCTGTGATAATTGTATTAAGATTCTATGTTTTTTTTTAACTATCTATAGTACTACAAGGTTTGTAAATCGTTTTAACCCTTTGCACTCGAGAGGTAACTCTCACTCACCACTTGTGTTGCCAGGTGTCCCACGTAAATTGGGGCTCCAAATGCTCTGGACACCACTAATCAATTACAGTTTATTTCGCCATTATTAATCCTAGATAATTCTTCCATTAAATAGGGCGAAGAAAATCAATTTAAAATACTAGTGTCCAGAGCATTTGGAGCCTCGATTTACGCAAGACACCGTGGTGAGTGAAATTTACCTCTCGAGTGCAAAGGGTTAAACTTGCAATAGATGAAACTAAACTGTATAAAAAGACAAAAGTTTCTTTATCAACGGAAATATAATATAACCACATACGAAATTATACATTAACTTCTTCCAAGTTACCCACGATTCCGAACAGCGTTCTTTAATTTCAGAAAACCTCAGAAATCCGTACATTTTCCATATTTAAAGAATCATTTATAAAAACAAAGTTCTATTTGCTGTCACTGATTTTTGGAAACGTTTCTGAGTAGTTTTTATAGTGTGTGATCTGTTTTCTCAAACCGGAATGTCTTTTTTTAAGGTGCTATCCACTCTCAATTAAACATTTTCGGCTGCGTAACTGAATGTATACATGCGAGAGTATCAGAATAACATTAATTTTAATGCAATGATAATGGTGTTAGTTTATCATGTTCGTCCGTAAAACATGTTTGTTGAGCATGAAAATGTTTGCTTGAGAATTAATAGCATCCGAAAAACCTATTTTGGGGTTAAAAAACTGATTAATTCACTATAAAAACTATTCGAAAACGTTTCCGAAAGTTAATGCCATCAAAATAAACCTTATTTTCATAAATTCCTCTTTAAATTGTGAAAATATATTAGATTTTGAGGTTTCTAAATATAACGGACACTTTTCGGAATCTTGGGCAACTCGGAAGAGGTTATTGTATATTTTCGATTTTCGTTATATTACATTTCCCAAGGTTAAGAAACATTTTTCTTCATTTTCACAGTATAGTGTTTTCTTTCTTCTATCCATTTGTTAGAATGGCCGCAATAGTCTGCTTGGCAGAGCAAGAGAGTCGAGGGTGGGAGATAGAAAGTTCGAGACTCGACGACAGCCAAATATCGCCGTGTTTGCAAGAAATATTTTGTGCACGCAAAATTCGACTTGAATGAAAAGACCTCCGATCATGAAGTGTTGTTCTCTGGAGTACCTAGCCAGTCGAGGGCCCAGAATCTGAATTATGAAGCCGCATTAGAAATCCAACCTCATTCGATACCTTGACAACCCCTCATATACAGAAGAAAGCAGAGACAACAATAACAATTGTATTTAATTTTATTCGATTGCCTAAGAGGGGCTGCTCACACCAGGAAACCAAATCTGTTGAGCATAGTGTCCCTCCTGTTCCTTTTATGAAGGTCTTGGTGATGCTACAGTGAAAAATGCTACAAAAAATGCTACAGTGTTCAGCCACAACTGAAGACGCCGAGAAACGCGACAATGGGCTGCAAAACATAAACATCAGAATGAATAACAACTGTGTTGTGCAAATTTCTTTGCACAAACAGTGAAGTTTCCAGTTTTAAAGCAATAATTTCGAAACTAGAGTAATTGGCAAAAGTACACACATGCCACATTTCGATCCAAAAATCCTTATGTGAAACCACCTGAAAGAGAAGTACTCTAACTGAAGAAGTACCAAAACTGATGTCGAAATTGTATTATCCATTCAATTATAATACTTGATTATGGTACATTGAAACTATTACATGTTGCCAAATAGCATAATTTATTTTCTTCAAAGTCGGGTAAAAAAAAAACAAAAAAACACACACACACACAGTGAAATAATGATGATTGTCACATTTTTATAGATGTCATTTCCTGAATTATTTTAAACTTGATTTTAAACAGAAAACAATTTTACTACATAAGATAACCCATTGGTTATTCGATCCATCATGCGTCTAAAATTTAGAATAACCTTTTTTCTACTTCAAATTACTGATTACAATCCATTATAATTTCAAAATTCATTATTGAATTAAATTAAATTTGATTATGAATTTTATCTCCGCTATTACACGCAAGTACATACAAATAGCACAATGAATAAATTGTGAATAAAATGAATAATCTCTTGAACAAGAATAAAAATATGATACCTTGGCATCTATACTATCTATGGAATCAAGCTAAATACCTACAGTGTGGAGAGAACAAAGGTCTTTCATCGCGCATCCTTTGACATTGATAACAAGAAGCCTGGTTATGACGCAAAACTCTGTTATAAAAGTATTTTTACTACTTAAACTTTAGACATATTTACACTACAAAGACTAGAGCCAACGCGAGCTTAAGTATAGGTATCACCAGTCGGGTTCAGATGTTACTAAAAGGCATGCATCTTGTCGAACAAAATGAGAACCGATAAAGATTTGCACACCTTCTCTTAGCATCTGTCAACAAATATCTCTAAAGCTCATATCTATATCTACTCTTCTATGGGTAATTTTTCTTGGACATCGCGTTTATCTATATATATTTACAATCAATTTGGGATACACCAAATTAACCCCATTGAGTGCGCTGATTTTCAGCATAGCGGTCTGCGGTTCGACCTTCTTAGGCCCACCAAGCTCGCACCGACGCAAAGTGGAAGCTCCCTTTACATCATACTTGAAGCATCTCTATTTCCTCCACAAGAACCTCTGCACCCCCGTTGTAAATAAAGTATCTAATAAAACCTTCAAAATCATGGTGCTCCATATTGTGAACACAGACTCACTGTGTCCACAATATGGAGCCACAATATGAAAATTATTTTTATATTTACGTTATGTCTCTATTAAAATATATATTAATTATAAAACATATACTCAATATATTTCAAATAATATAAAAATTGTTTTACATAGAGAACTTTATGTCCTAAAAAACAGTCTGTAAAGTTCATATTTGTAACTAATTTCTATCTTGAGATAATTGATTTATAAAATTCATTTTTGCCAAAATCGTACAAGCGATGAAGCACGTTGCGTAGAGAAAGTTAAATACAGTTTATCTGCCAAAAATGTCCAATATGATCTCAAGTTTGTCTTATGTGAATTGTATTTTCAAATCATAGTTTGTCTACATTATTTCTGATATAGCTTTTTATGTTATTCAATATAAAAATTGTAGAACTGGAAACTTTTACCACGATTACGCTAGCGTGAGATAAATTTCACTGTCTTTCGTTCCATCTCATTGATTTTCATTATGATCGCTAGTCTGATTTATCTGAGTTGTATTTTCAAATCATAGCTTGTATACATTATTTTTAATACCGATTTTTATTTCATTCAATATTAGAACGTTTTCTCAAGTTTACAAATTACTTTTCGTTTCTTTTATATTAAGACAGATTTTTACAACATTGCATTGTAGAATGTAAATAACCAGTCATAAAATATAGTAGTTTTTTTTACAAACATCTGGATATGTAATATTTTAAATACAATGTATATATTTTTTGTAGCAATCTGTAAATTAGTCATAATATATATAATTTAATCTTATTTCTTCATTTTAACTTTGCTATTTTTAAATTTGAAAAATATGAAGGAAAGAAACAGATTTAGAAAACCTATAGTTCTCTAGTCAAAATTAATTACTGCCGTGTATTTTCTATTCTTTAAACGATTGATAAAAAAAATACGTGAGCACAAAAGAGAAATACTTGTCAATAAAATTTAAAATTTTCAATTCCTTTATCTCTTTTTAAAAGTGTGCAGATTTAGAAAAACATTCAAAGAAAAAAATTGCTTACTTAAGATAAAATACTTTAAGCGCTATCTAGAAAAAAATCGACGATGTTTTTTTGTTTTTTTCCTCAGTTCTTTTCTTAAAAACATAAATGGAAGATAAGGGGATATTTAACTCTGAATAGAAATGAAATTCACTTAAAAATAAATGGGAAAAAGTAAATTGGAGAGCATTAAAGTTATGACACACTAAAGTTTTAGTTCGTGTGAGTGCGCGAAATCTATATATTTTGCAGGATATACACGAAGTATGGAGATTACAGTATAAAAAAACAGAAATTTCTTATTCTATGAAAAAAAAAATATAACCACGAAAGAAAATATTCTATAAACACTTCCGAGTAACTAACAATTTTGAAAAACGTTCTTCCGCTTTAGAAATCTGACAAATCAACATATTTTCGAGATTTGAAGAAACATTTATAAAAACAAAGTTTCTTTTGCTGCTATTCATTTTCGAAAACGTTTCCGAGTAGTTTTTACAGGTTATTAATTTGTGTTCTCAACCTGGCATATACGTGTTTCAGATGCTATCAATTCTCCAGTAAGCATTTTTATGTTCAACATGTAATTAACAGCATTCTCAATATTATGTTACACTTGCATTTATAAATTTAATTAAGCAGCTGAAAATGTTTAATTGAGAATTAATAGCATCCGAAAAAACTATATTCTGTTTGAAAGAACTGATCAATGAGTTATAAAATCTATTCGGAAACGTTTCCTAAAATCAGTCGCGACAAAAAAGAAACTTTATTTTTATAAATGATTCTTTAAATGTCGAAAATATAATATATATATTCTAATATATTCTCACATATAATGTTTCTGTGCTTAATAATGATAAAGAACGCGTTTCGGAATCATGGATAGCTCGGAAGAGGTTTTGTATATTTGCGTTCGTTTATATTATAATTTCGCAGATTAAGAAATATTTGTCATTTGTTTTACTGTGTACGGATATATATATATATATATATGTATGTATGTGTGTGTGTAACAAAATTTAAAATTTATCGCGATCCGCTAAATTATTTTTATCCCATAATATTCTAAATTACTCTAAACTATTTATTTCCTCCGTTTATTAATGTATTTTAACTCTATTTATTCCAAAAACCTCATATCTAAATTCAATATTTTAATTGCTACTAGTTAGCTCAATAAATGGCGTATTTATCTTTAAATTATAAAAGCTTCCTATTATTCACCCCTTAAAAATCCTTTTTATATTTCTAAATTCCCAAAAAGGCTGTATTTATTTTAATAATTTCATATATTAAAAGTAACTCTCAAAATCATAAAATCTTTTTCTTACATTAAAATGCAAAACATTTTATTTCAAGTCCATTCTGGCTTTGATCCAAGTTTAATAAACCATTTTTATTATTTTCTTTTTTTCCTTGTCGGTAAAGTAAAAATCATTCCATATTCTCAAACCAGTAACTAACAATAATCAGTTACCTTAAAACTCTCTGGTTCACAGCTAATTGATCGAACATCATAGAATATTCTCGACGCTTCTTTGGCGCCCTTTCTTACAGGACACCACCTTTGCTTCAAAATTCTGGCGCTTTTCGCAAAGAACCCCGGTTCTCGATTGGCCCATAAGCCGTCACGTGACCCCTGTATTCATACTTTTTCTGAAATGATATATCGGTGCTACTTGCTTTGGGGAGTCAGTCAGAAAGAGAGGTGTTGAGATTGTGTTTGGCGTTTGAACTAAAAATAAATTAGAACGCTTACTTGGTATTGGTGAAAATGATGAGATATTTCTTTCTGTGACTTCTTATCGACGGATACTTAAGGCTAATAACAACCACAGCAATCATGCGCATTTTTCATTGGAAATCTGTCGTAACTGAAACGAGGAATTGGGTGAAAGAGATCTCCGTCTAATTATTTAAGCTTCAAAATAAAAACTTGTTGGTGATTCGATGATGATGATTCAGTTTTTTCTTCTACTCACATAATACCTGCTTTGCATATTTCGACTGCAATAAAAAACCCCTAGTGAGGGAAACGCCTCGGCTAAATCTCGAAAAGGAACCTCCAGTATTCTAGAAACCATTTATAAAAAATGGAACTGCCAATGCACGCATCATCTCTAGTCTTCATATCGTCACATATATATATACATGTGTGTGTGTGTGTGTGTTTGTGCGTGCGTATAGCTGTTTGGACAGAAGTGGAAATATTTATTAATTAATACATAGAAGCTGCCTTGTAATTATCTTTTTAAATTTTATTAAATTTTTTTTTCATTAATATAGATTTTATACAGTAAACTATTACAATACAAATTAACCATATATTTATCAAAGAATTATATTTAAAATATTACTTAAACAAAAGAAACCGTAAGATAAATTATATGAAATCTTATAAACTCTCTTTTTGAAAAGATTCCTGATAGAAAAGACTAACCGAAATTCATTTTTGAAGCATCGATTGCAGTGAAAGAAACTCTATCCAGGAAATAGAAACGTGTTTTGGTAACAGGTCTGTAGAACTTTAAAAAATAACAAATAAAGGGAGTACAACAAAAGAAGACTGAGAGAAGTTAAACTTCAGCGAGGAAACAATTGATTTTCTTTTAGATTTTAAATCTTTTTTTTTTTAATCGCATAAAAGGGAATCGAACTAGAAATGTTTTCGAGCCTCTGAATGTGACATAATCTGTAATTAATCTTTCAGAAGTTCAGTGACTCTTATAAGTCTCAACTCAAAAAATTCAATATTTTATTCTATAAGGAAGTAGGATATTTTTTTTTAATTTAATCCTCGAATATGAAAAATAATTAAATTACATATATTTCACGCACAATTTTATCTTCAAAATTTATTTTATAGATTAACTGTTTTTTTTTTTTTCATATCTGTTTATCTTATAAAACAAACACATGACCATGAGTAACTCGAATGTACATATCGACGAAGGCAAAGATATGGGATAAAATTTTGCTTTTATCTGAAATCTATTAACTTCTAAACATTGCACTAATTAATTTTTTATACCGACGAATAAGAAAAAGAAATACTTTCGAAAGCCATTTTTTTAAACAGTGTCTAAATTTACTGAATAAATTTCATGGATGATTTTTTTTTAAATCTGTGTCTAGCGCATGCAACCCGATTAGGGATACTTAACTCGTTTGCACTTAGAACAATATAAATTATTCAGCATTTGTTTCAAGCTAATATTCCGTAACAAAAATATTACACCAGTAAATATATAAATAAATAAAATATTATAAATAAAACACTAATTTAACAGATAGGTAATCGAACTAAGCGGTTAAACACTTAAAATTATCAAAATCAAAGGTTGTTAGAAAAAGTAAAATTTTTGGCAATTTAGTTGACTACCGATGCCATGCGGCTAAAACAAAAGAATAGTTTTTAATGATTTTCAAAACTTTATTTGAATACATAATTGACATTTTACATATAAAAAAAACTTGTTTAGTGGATTGTTAGTGGACAATCTAAAAAATTAAATTAACTGTAAAAAAAAAAAAAAACTAGCAGAGTATTTTTATTAAAACATTTTTTACCTATTTTCCGTACACTGGGAAGCACGGATTGAATTAGATGATTATCTTTATTTACAAATGACTTTCACAGTAGCCTTTGGAAAAATAGCTCAGGTTTAAATTAAAATGAGTTTAAATATTGGAGATTGAAAAATATATTGAAAAGTAACAATAAAGTCAGTTTCTTTAACAAAATACAAATTTCACGTCATATAAAAGATAACGATATTTTCATAAGTATTATTTCTTGAACGGGATACTATGAAATTTTTTTTGACTTCCTTGAACAAAAATAGAAGAAATTAAGAAATGAAACGAAACAAGTAATTTTTTATTTTAAGTGTCTCCGTAAACCACGTCAATGTCATCGAAACGGATGTAGTCTATTCAGATAAATATGTATAAAGATATATTTTGTACTGATTTAAATGTAAAACTTCCTTAATAATGATAATTTAAGATTTCTGATATTAAATAATATCATATTTACTATTAAAATTTTTTCCAGGAAACAGAAACGGTTTTCAGTGACAGGTGTATAGATTTATTTTAAAATAAGAAATAAAGGGTCAAAAAGGTTAAAAAAAATAACGAAAACTATGCGTCCAGTATTGATTAGGAAAAACTTTTCAATATATCAAAAAAATTGTAACGAAACTTCGACGTTAAATAAGGTAAAAGAATTTATGTAAATAAACAGATTAGAAAACCCATAACACATTTGAAAATCCAGTCTCAGGTATTACAGTTCATTGTCAGAAAAGCAGTAAAATTATTCTGTGCAGCCTATGATGTAACGATATACATATTTACTAAATATCAAGCTAAAATTTAGTTTAGTGAGAAACGCATAACATAGTTAAAAATTAACTTTTTGAAAATTTCGCCAGTATACGAAAATGCACTCGAATGGTTTTGTACAGCCCTATATTGTGCAGCTCTTCTAAAGACTTCTATACACCCCGCATATTGAACTAAAATTTAATTTAGGTATGACATAAATAAAAAATCTAAGTAATTGCCAAACATAAATGGCAATCCATTTCTTTGCGTAGCCATGTATATGAATATATATTCCACAAACTTCTGTTAGTATATTAAATATAGTGCAGCAGAGAATGCATATCACAATTAAAAACTACCTGTAAGCAATTCATACTCGTAGGCAGTAATACTTACGAATTCTTTTGCGTAGTTCTTTTCGCGAAGTCCTGTCTATGGACAATAAAATTAATACACACCACGTAGTATGAAAAATTTTGTTAAACTTAAAAACACATATTAAAACACACATAAACAACGCCTGCATTCAGCATTTAAAGATATACAATTATTATAATACAGACATACACACATTAAATACAATAATCCAACATGGAGTGAAAAATTAGCCAGAGCCAGGAAATCGAATCTGGGTCCACAGTGTTCCGGAGTTGGCCGGAGTGGCTCAGTGGTTAGAACGACAGCCCGGAACGCTGTGGACCCAGGTTCGATTCCTGGCTCTGGCTAATTTTTCACTCCATGTTGGATTATTGTATTTAATGTGTGTATGTCTGTATTATAATAATTGTATATCTTTAAAAACACATGCCACAACGGTAAACGCACTTCAAAGAATTATCACTCATAGAAAGTACTCTAAGCGAATTATTTTTCGTGCCCCTGTAAATGAATTATAAATATCACAAATGCCATATTTTACAGTAAAGATCTTGCAGTGCACTTCAGTAATGTTTATCATTTCATTAAGTTTGAAATAATGTAACATTGTTAAAATATACTGCATTTACCCCCGTATTACTGTTATGCAATGGAATTCATTTTTGTTGCTCTATTAATGAATGATAATGCTTTAAACTCAATATTCTACAGAAAGCATGGTTTAGTGATCCTGTGAAATGCATAACCATTTTATAACATAATATTTGAAAAGCTGTAACATCATTAAAATGCACTGCAAACGATTTTTCCCCATTGATGGTGGTAATATAACGGAATACTTTTAAGTGTCTCTGTAAACGAACTGGAAATCCTGCACGATTCATTTTCAAATGCGAGCATGCTATAGTAAATCTCAATAGCATATATTACATTAAATACAAGACAATCTGAGAATACTTACTGTAGTTAGACAGTCGGTCAGACAAACCAAAGTCATAACCACTTTTCAACAATATTGAAAAGTGTTTTAAAAAAAAAAAGAAAGAAAGAAAGAAAGCAAAACAGATTTTAAGCATTCACAAGCAATATATATATATATATTATATATATGTGTGTGTGTGTGTGTGTGTGTGTGTGTGTGAGTGTGTGTGTGTGTGTGTGTGTGTGTGTGTGTGTGTTCTCTTTTATATTATTAGTTCAAGGGTTTTATTATTATTATTATTAAATAAAGGGAATTCAGGCAGATTTTTTATAGCCTCTTAATTTGACATAATCAGTAATTTATCTTCCAGCAGTTCAATGGCTTTCAAGCGCACGTGTCACACTCAGTATTCTATTCTATTAGGAAGTAAAAGTTTTTAATTTAAATATCTATAAAAAACGACATTAATCAATAAAATAAAAAAAAACACATAAAGAACGTATAGAAAACGGAATGGGTATAAAAATTTATTTTATGTTCAACATTTTGTTTTCATAATTTTAACTGATTTTCTGCCACTTTTTCCAGCAGCTGTAGCACGGCACAGTACCGTGAGAAAATATTTGGTGTGTCACGAAAGTTTTTAAATATTCTTAATTAAACTGATAACTTTTGATTGAGTTTCAATTATAAATTTAAGTACATAAAAGTGATAGAAATTTTTATTCTAGTCTCAAAATTTATTTTTGTGTAAAAAGGAGATTTCTCCGAATGAAGACTAAAATAATAATAAAAAAAAAAAAGATCGATCGCTGCTAGAATATTTGGCAAAAAATTTCAGTGCATTTCCCCCTCTCAAATTTAACATAATATAAAAAATATTGAAAAAAAATATCAAGTTCAACTACTTTCTAGGATGTTAATAGATAATGTACAGAAGAATAAATAAATGTAAATAAAATTTTAAAGTATGTAAATTATTATGGTTTTGTACTCACGATTTATAGTACAATGAAACTTCCATTTAACGAAGTCTCATCGTTACACTTAAACAGTTCGTTATGAGGAAAATTCGTTATATAGAAATCAACTTAAATTTATGAAACTTGTAATCATATAGACCACATAAAATTTAAACTACACATAAATGGAAATATCTGAAAAACGTATTTTAATTCGGGCAGTCATTTTTTATTCAATGTAGATATGAGAATAATTTAATTAGAATAATGTCTAAAAAACACAAAACAAAGAGAAGTAAACAAAAACAGAAGCGCACCTTTTCCTTTTTTCATTAAAATGTGAGTTTTGATTAAATGATTCAAATGTGTTCATTTTCATACAGTCCGCTGAAATAAATTCATAAGCCAATCGCAACAGCAACTTCTCCGTTTGAAAACTGTACACGCAAGAAAGTGGAATAAACTTCGTTATATAGAATAAGTTTTTCGTAATATGGAGATTAATTTACATGTTAATGATGTTCAAAGTCAAGGTTCTGCATAAAATTTCGTTAAGTGGAAAACTTCGTTAAATAGGGACTTTGTTAAAGGGAAGTTCCACTGTATATTGCTTTTTAAACTCTTCTATTTAACTCAACCTGGTTATTATATATAAAGTTAACCCACTTCCTGACAGGCTAGAATTATTTTTTTAAGAAAAAAGAATACGTTTAAAGGCGTGTTTTTGATGACAGTACAATACTTTAACATTTTTAGAGCTTAATTATAAATTACGAACTTGATTTTAAGGCTTTTTCCGTTGACCGCAGGTGATAAATCGCCAAATATTCTTTATGCTTAAAATTGTAGACGAGTTATAATTAATTATGCGCCAAACCACTCTCGACAAAAAAGGCCGACTAACTGCCACTGCAACAATGAAACATTTTAAATACTAAAAAGTAAAAAATAAAATATGAAATAAAGAACTCAACATAATTTTTATTTCATCAAATCTTTTTACAAAAGTTTATCAATTAATATTTTAATATTAATTAAACTATGATTCTACAACAGAAGATTATTCAGCAATTTGGAAACACTGAATACGTAGTTTAAATAGCGTTTCTTTTTTTTCCTGTCGCCATATATTAAAACAGAAACACAGCAAAAATTATAATTTTTTTTCAAATACATTCATTAGCTCGTGTTTTCTACCAAGCATAAAAAAGCTGTGAATTTTCCATAATCGGCTTTGGTGTCCCCACCAAACTAACGTATTTTAGTGGAATTTATTCGGAAAAAACATGAATTACAGTCATGACATTCACGGCGTAATTTTGAAGATAAACATTGAATGTTTATAAAAGAATGTATTTTAAAATCTATTTTTACCATTATACTTAGTTTAAATATTTGTTTGGGATAAATCTTTTGACATGGGCTTATAAATCAATGAATAAGGCATAACCTTATTTGTTTTTCATTTCGATATAATTGTGCCACAGAAATTTAACTAAATGCTCAAGTGTGCCGTAAAAGTTGAACTATAGGTTTAAGTGTACCATGCAATAAAAAAGTTCGAAAAATACTTTTCTATGCTTATATTATCTCTTAATAAGTATGTGCTGGGAATAAAACAGACTGCTAAAAAAAAATTATACATAGAATTTTATCTAATTCCCAAAGCATCTTCTTAGTACTATTAATTACTAAATTTATGATCATAAATCCTCTAGCTAAACATTTAAAAATTAAAACAAACATTTAACAATAAGACAAATAGTTGTTTATTTTTGCTGGAAGTCCTATTTTATGAGGATTTTTTATTACTTTTAAAGTAATTAAAAATATTAAAATACTGCATGCAGTAATTAGCCGTAGACTACAGAAATAATACACGATGCAAAGAAAAGGAAGAGCAAATTTTAAATTCAGACATAATGAACACTAATTTAAAAAATATTTACAAAATATTTACAAATTTGGAAGTTTATTAATAAACGAAATAAATTCTTTAATCATGCAGTGAGAGCACTTTCACACATTGTAAATCTTAATTACATTAAGTCTTAAATTACCCATTATCCAGGCTATTCAAAATTAATTAATACTAAAATAATAAATTGTGAATTAGAATAACTGACATTAAAAAGCTTAACACTTTTAATAGAGGTCCTTACAATAACGCAGGTATCTATGGTTTTTGTAAAAATAGATAAACATACATTTCGTAAGTCCTTTCATAAGTCTAACTTGAAACAGATTAAAATGAAGAGTTACTAGTTATAGTCTAAAGAACACTATCATCTGGGGAGGAGGACGGCACATAGTAATTGCTTATTTGTAATATTATAAGTGAAAGAATAAAATGTCTTTACCAAATACAAATAGTAAATTATATTACCATACTAATGTTTACTTCTTTACATACTTTCTTTTTTTAACTTACATTTCTCGTTGTATGTGGCCGTCAAATCTTCATACTCATTTCTCATCCACTTTCTGTTGACGTAGAGCTTTGAAATATGTATTCCTGAAGGTAATACATGAATTGGACATTATTATTATTTTTAATTCAATCCCTAAAGAAGGGGTCAATCTCGACCCAAAACTTGCATTTCCCCCATAGAAATAACATGACGATTGTTTATTTGAAAAAATAGCTCCATTGTTGCAATCCATTTTCCCCACATTGTCGCCCACATCCTTATGACGTCAGCATTGAGTGACGCACACATTTGTGCTTTATAATATAAGTTGGCTTTTTTGTAAATTTTAATGAAAGTATGTTTAAAAAAATACATTTAATTATTTCTTTAGAACTAATAATTAAAATTTTAAAAAAAATACACAAATACCTTTTCATAAATATTAACCTCAGAAACATAAAATAAAAATATGAAATGAAATGTTTCCTATAAAACATGAAACGAAACATTAGCAGGCAAAAAAAAAACATAACCCAGGATGAGGAAAAATAATGAAAAAAAGATTCTGCTACTAAAATTTGCCTTTCTTGAGTATATTACTTCTTCTTTCTATAATTAAAGGGAGAAAATCCAAATAAAAATCTTTAAGCAGCTGACATAAGTTATAATTCTTTGAAATTCAGAAATCATATTCAAAATGATATTCTTAATCCGTTAATTTATATTTATTGGAGAAACATTTCGTTACAAAAACGACAATAGAAAGTTATTAAAGACTATATATTATATAATATTATTCAATTTCAGATTTTTAATTTCTTCTTCCCGTTTTCAGTGCCAGAAAAGACTTAAAATTCATAAAACTCAAAGTCCCATAGCTCAGTAATTTTCGTTTGTGAAAGAATGGGATTTTTAATGTTCTTCTTAGATGAAGCGCAGCATATTTTATCAAAACACAACTTTCAGGAAATTTGTATGCATAAATAAGTAAATTTCGAATTTTATTATGTGTATAGTCTCTTGTAAAACGAATGCGATTGATAAATCCCATACATAAATTATGTACTTTTTTGTAATTGGGTGCAAATTTCTATCATCAATGGTTTAAGAAATGATCACCAGAATCTATATTTTGAATCACCGAATATATAAGTTAAGCAATAAACTATATATTTGGCAAAAGTTCAGTATGTTTCAACATAATCCAATTAAACAAGCAGTTTTCTATTCTCTGAATAATAAACAATTTTATTTCTATAGTATTGGATTTTTAAAACATAAAATGCTAATTTAGAATAATATTCAAATACACGTATTACTCCTTATTCAAATTTTAGACAAAATATTTTTATGTGGTACTATAACTATTGTCTGACGTATGAATTTTAATTTTATTTTCACGCTTTCAGTGATACGTTTAATCCTTGATCTTTGTTATTAAATACAGACCAAGCAATCTATTCAACCCTTATTTATTTATTAAAATGTCTTTCGGGTTGCAAACAACAAGCTAATTTTTATTTTTCATATTCAATATAAACCGTTTTATTATTTATTTCAATACAAAATGCTACTGTTTTATGGGTAAACTAATTGAAAATTCATATATGTACAAATAAATAAAGCATTAAATGAAAATATTCTACTCAACAATCGTTTCTAGATTTTTAATCCAAATGCTTTATAAAATTCTCTTTTCCAAAAACGCGCGCACAACGATTACGTGATAGGATTACGAATGTTGTTTTGACAGATGTCTTATTCGGTTTCAAAGTATATGTGAATAAAGAATATTAAAAGATTAAGGTATTATGTTATGAATTTTAAACTAAATTTTTTACTCAAACTTTAAGCGTCACGTATATTAAAATCCCAACCAATTTATTTCGAAGTTCAGACAGGTTTATTATGTTTTAAAATGATACTTTTCTAATTTAAATAAATCTCAAAGATAAATTTATTCACTTTATCTATCGCATTTTTCGGTTGGGTGATTTTATGACGGCCGATTATCTACACGAGCGATATAGGCCCTAGGGGGGGGGAGTGCCCTCCGTGGGGGTTTTTCTAAGGGATCCTAACCCCTATTTACAGCAAGGTTCAAAGAAAACCACGGAAAACTCCGAACGGTTAGGTCGACGAGCGCGACAGGGGTTTGAACCCAGCACCTCCCGTCTACCAGCTTTGAGAGCAGAACCTATCAGCCACAGGTGGGGCCTTTATCTATCACTGAATTAAATATTTTAATTTCATATTCCAATTTCCAATATAATGGTTTGTCTTTCTTTTATTAGTTTTATTAGTGAAACATACATATAAAACGTGAAAATTATTGTGAGAAAAAGCTTGAATCTTTTTGGTCATTTTCCATGCTTAAAAAAGGGCCACTTTTAGATTAATTGCGCTAGTACAACGTATTTAATTTTTTTTTTTTTAATTTTCAATGAACGATATTTAAATTTTCCATAATCATCATTTAGTCGCAAGTGAAAAAGTACCAACACATACTATTTTAAGCACCGTTTATCATAGAAAAAAAAAAGAAAAGTGTCAGTTGATTGAGAATAACTGCTATTTCTATTTAATATTTTATAACTTTCCTTAAGCGGTTATCTGCATGTTAAAGTAAACATTAAGTTAATCTGACACGATAAAACAAAACACACGAATTAGCCCAACTACAATTTTTTGCATTACACGTGAAATCCTCTATTGAACAATCCTTTCTAGAATTTTAATCCAGAAGCTTTATCAAATTCTTTTTTTCAAAAATGCACACACAAAGAGTATGGTGATGGAATTACAAATGTTGTTTTGACAGATATCTTATGTGGTTGTAAATTTATGTGTGACAAGAATGTTAAAAGATTTAAGGTATTATGTTATAACTTTTAAAGCGTTAAGTGTTGCAAATATTAAAATCCTAACAAATAAATTCCGACAATAAGACTGGTTCATGGCGCTTTCAAATGGTACTTTATTAATTTAAATAAATCTCAAAGATCTTTCTTTCCACTTCCAACTATCGCTGAATGAAATATTTAAATTTCATATTCCGTTTTCGCATTTACTGGTTTGTTTTTCTTTTGTTGGTTTTATTAGCGAAATAGAAATGTAAAACGTGAACATTATTTCAAGGAATAGCTTGAATTTGTCTGGTAACTTCCATGCTTTAAAAAGAATCACTTTTACATTAATTACACTGTCACAATTTATTGAAATATGTTTATTGAAATTTCCAAGAATGATATTTAAATTTTCCCAAAACACTGTATAATTGCAGGAGGAAATTACTAGCCCATACTATTTTGAGCACCGTTAGTCGTAGAAGAAAAAAAGCAAGGTGTCAGTTGATTGAAAGTAATGTATATTTCTATTTAATATTTTAAATACGTCTTAAGTGGTTAACTACGTATTAAAATAAACCCGAACTTTAAATTATTTGACACAATAAAAAAAGTCATCCCGGCCTGTACCAGGAAAAAAAAAGTAGATTCCCTATTAATTGTTTTTTAGAATTTAGCTAAATTGACTTAAACACATGAAGTAAAATGCGTGGAATCCCGATTACAGAAGATTCCCAATTTCTCGTCAATATTTAATTTCAATGGTAACTTCAAAAAATTAATCAGCTCTTGCTACGTTGATTTCATTTATGGCGACTAATTTTGTTGCAAAATTTAGAGACATTCTGCCAAGTATTGCCAATCTTAGCTGGCGGACATGATTATATAGTTTTAATTAAGTGTGATTTTGAACGATGGTCAAAACATTGAAAAAAATATTTCGAGAAACCACGTTCAATAAAACTCCTAAATTAAACCCGTTTATGGCGGAATTCCTTGCTTTTAATCTGTTGTCTTAGTTCGAAATAACAGCCACCCTAAAATTTCAAACTGCCATATATCAGTCATTTTTTAAAATAGAGGCAAAACAAAAGCTGGTCCAGAATCCTTGCATCAACACCGAACGCTACAGGGAAAACCCTTTGTGGATTTTTAATTTTTGTATATCTTCTTGAATTTGAAATCTTTAAGTAGCCGTTATTTTGAAACAAGTTGGCGGACTTAGATGGCCAATCTTCGTAAGCCCTATCATGTTCAGTCATATCAAAATTGGTTCATAAATGCGAGTGTATATATTGTATCATAAAAAAGTCAAATTTAATGGGTGGTCATAAAGAGTGCGTTCAGAGACCGAAAAGCGGGTTACTCGTATAATTGGGGAATGACGTCATCTGATTTTCTCAAGGTAAAGTTGAGTTAAAACGGCTGTGAACGCTTTTGGGTAAAGATATGGGCATGTTTACAATCAAACACTTCCGTCAACCAATCTACCATTACATTTTGATTGTACAAACATTGCAGGAACCATCCTAGCCGACGTTGGCCAATTATATCATAGTCCTGTTAAAGGTAGACCAATCAAATGGTCAGGACTCAAGTGTACAGTAGGAGTCATAAAGAACAACAGTTAACAGTTGCAGTTAGCTATAAAGCAAGCAAACAAATCAGATTTCCCAACCACGTGATCTCTTTACCCAACAAAATTCTCCAGGTAATGTGGGTTGCCCGAAGTCTGTGCAATTTCCAGCTTTGAACGCTACGGGAAACCTGCAAAAAGTCACTTGATATCGGTCTCTGAACGCTTCGTTCGGGTTACCCATGCGTTACCCTATGTAACTCGGGGTTCAGTCTGTAAACGCGAACAGCGTCTTTCCCTGATTACAATAATTTATTGCAGAAAAAATAATATAATTAGGCACATGCTTGTTTCAATATATTGTAAAGCTATTTATGGAGTTTTTAATACAAGTACTTACGTCAGTAAATTTCGATGTGAGCACCCTTGGTAGCTCGAAGAATGTCAAGGCGGTATTCCATTTATCGACACGTTTTACCCAACATTTGGGATGTCTCAGTAGACACAGCATCTGTGATCCTTACCTTGATTGTTTCAATATATTTTACTGGTGTTGCAAATACTCTGTCCGTTATGTACCCCCAAAAGAAAAAATCTAGAGGAGTTGGTCCATCCCGTCCAATCCATCTTCCAGAAATTTATCATCAAGGAACTCACGAACGACGGTAGAGACTGGACTAAAAAATACTTAAGAACATGACTTTTCCATAGTAAAAATTTTACAGTATTGCATTCAATGGTTATTTCGTAATATTGTTTTGTAATCAGGGACAGACTTTATGACCACTCTGTATATATATAATATATATATATATATATATATATATATATATATATATATAGAGAGAGAGAGAGAGAGGATGTCCTAAAATGAACTGACTGATTTTAAAATTCAATAAATTCGAAACGGTGACAGATATTAAAAAATTCTTGCAGGAGAGTAATATATGATGTAAGGAGTTTTTTACTGCGATTCCTAATTTTAATTCCAATCACTAGAAATAAATGGCGATGCGAGCAAAATAGACATCCAATTGAGAAATCACCCAGCGTTGATGGGAAGAAAGGAGGTTCAATGCACAGAGCGGTTCTCATTCACGAATAAAACCTTATTCAGAATCGAGCCCTAAGAACAAGATTGTATTAGCGAATGAGATCCATTCTCCTTCGAGAACCTCCTTCCTTCGCATCAATGCTGGGTGATTTTAGTTTTGGCCTGGATTGCAGTCTTATCGCTCGCAGCACAATCTATGATAATTTGAACTTTAATCAGGAATCGCAGAATTGAATTTTAATTTGAATTATTTGAATCGAAGAATTGAATTTTAAATCCAATCAGTCCATTTTAAGTCACCCGGTGTATATATATATATATATATATAGATAGATAGATAGATAGATATAGATATCTACATTTAAACGGAGTCTGGCTTTGGGGTCATGATGGGCGAAAATATACCGATAGTTTCCGAATTTGCTCTCCCCGGACGGCAGAAATAGTTTTACTTTCTGTAATGGAAGCTACCTAAAAAACACATAAATCAGCTAAATAAAATGTTTATCATTGAATAAAAATCCTCTATTGAACAATCATTTTCAGATTTCTAATCCAAAAGCTTCATAAAATCGATCTCTAACGTTGTTAGTTTTTACTTTTTTGATTTTGGTTACAGCTTTTTTATAAGCGGACATTTTTATTTTGGAACCGGTTGGAACCGGTTCTGAAAGTGAAAGTACCTTTATCTAAAAAAACTGGAACCAAAATCAAAAAAGTAAAAACTAACAACGTTAGAGATTGACCTCAGCAATCCTATGCAAAAAAGTCATTTAAAAATATTAAAATGCGAGCAATAAATCGCGCAAGAACCTACCCATAGACTTATAATTAGCTTGCGCGTTTTTTCGCATGACTGATGTAGGCTCTTAAGAGTCGCGAATATTAATATCTTAACCAATATATTTTTCAGTTGAGATATGTTCAGTGGTGCTTCAAAATGATGATTTTCTGTTATAAATCTCAGAGTACTTTCCATTTTAGATTTATTTAACTATAAATAAAATATTCAGATTTTATATTTCATTTGTACATTTAACGTTTGTGTTTTATTGTATTAGTTGCAATAGTAAAGGAAAGTAAAACTATAAATATTTTCTGATCAAAATCTTAAATTTATTTAACAATACACGGGATTTAAAAGTGCTTGCTCACTTTTTGATTAACTACGCTTGAATTAAAAAATTTTTATCGAAACTTACAAACACTATACAATATACTGAAATTTTTCATAAGCATTGTAAAGGGTAATAAAATAATTCAGAGCAAAACTATGTCGCCATAGAAAAAAAAAGAAAGTGTATGGGTTGTACAGATATGTTGTTTGCAGATTAATAATCCTCCTGTCACGGCATCTATTTATATAATACGGAAGTGAGGGGACGGTTCCGGGCAGAACCCATCCATCTTATCGGATTACTTCCATTGCTGCATAGTATATTCCATTGTTATTACTTCCATTGTTGCAGCGTATAAAAATATTCAGACACGTGCCTTTCTGGACGTTTTTCTAATTTCCTAATTAAATTTCCGTAACAATATTTCTTTTTTAATTTTATGGTTAAATTTCAGTAAAAATATTTCTTTACGTGTACTTTGTTTTCATAAGTAAATAAAAATTCATATTTACTGTGACGTCATGAATATTGCGTATTGGGCTTATTGTATCTTTATGCATTCTAACTTTATTGATGCAATTTTTTCATTACGATTAAATGAAAAAATATTTTTATTTAAAGTCATGGTGGTTAAGCATAAAATTGCATATATAAAGTATGTGTGAAAAGTTTGCGCCAGTGAAAATGACATCATGATTAGCTTGAAATGTATTTTCACATTGATAAAATAAAACTAAAAAGAAAAATTGATATGATAGTGCCGATATGACGTAATTTTGATTGTTTTTTCAATTGATAATTATAGGAATTAGAATTGGAGACTTTATTGATAACTTCATCTTGATTGTATACCTTGATTACATATTAGCAATTGCTTTAAATAAAAAACAAATTATAGGTAAGATGAATTAATGTTTTAATAAATTATTCAGAAAAGTAGAGGATTTCAGGAAAAATAAGATTATTAAGAGTAGTGTTATGCTGAAAAAAGGCATGAAATAATAATTGTATTTGAAGTTAGATTAAATTCTGTAATGCTGACATTTTATAGGAATATTTTTTGTAGGTCTATTATAAGTTCATTTAACAGTTCTTTATGAGCGACAAAGTCATATTTCTTTCACTGTGGATTTCCCTGTCATTGACAAAAAATCGTAGTATTCTTTTGGATGTCAGTCAAAACCCAGTTGCAATTTTAAAAAAACGTATAACGATGGCGACAAAGAACAGTGGTATCGCTTTCGGTTTTATTGCTCTCCCATTACTTCTAAATACCGTACCAATTCAATTCTTACACCACCGAATAGTTAAAGAGGTACCTACTTAGATTATATTCTAGATTGTACCCTGACTGTCCACCATCACATTAGAAAGTCATCACAAATGAATCTGTCGGCCTGGTTTGCCTACGTGCTGAAACAGCCAAAACTGCTTCAAAAAATAACAGATTGTATGTTTTTGCTAGAACGCAATCAATATTTATTCACGCTGCCTCCATTGGAGTTAGTGGAGGTTGAGGATGAAGTGGACTTCTAATATGTATAAGGACCTTTACACGCTACAGAAATTCTAACCTTACCAATTTAGTTATTCTTAATGGCATCAAACAGTGTTATTTAGTATTTTTAGCATTACTTATCACTGTTTACTTTAGTATTATTATTCATTCATTATTGTTCATTTAGTACTTACTTCTATCCATTATTATTATTTACTTCAGCATGTTACAGTATTATTACACGGTAGTATTATTGCTCAGCATCACGTAATATTAATTTTAAATTAATTTTTCCATGCCTACAAAATACCGTATCACGGCGAATATTAATCTGCAAAGTGCATTTTCTACGACCCATGGATCTGTTTTCTTGCGTTTTATTTTTGCTCTACTGTAAAAAGCATGTTTTTTCGGATCATAAATCTGTTTTATTGTGTTTTATTTTTGGTGTAAATTCCATAACCACGGGATACGCAAGAAAATACTACATCTAATAAATCGAAAATCTGCTTCGTTTTCCGGTGTACTTCACAAGTTTTGGATAAGTAGGATTGGTATCCAGTTGCAGTACCGAGATTTTAATTCTCATTCTCCTAAAACAAATGTAATCATTCACAATGGACCGGCCAGTAACGGAGCAATTTCTTAATTTATTCATGGCGAACTGTATCAATATTAACATAAAAATCTGATATACAATATTTGTAAATTCACATCGTACTCAGTTACACTAATAATAAAATTTTAAATAAACTTTAGGCATTATTCAAGACTTTATTTAACGTAAAACAATTTTATTTAGAAGAAATTTAACTGAACGCCATAATATTTCTGAAAAATTTAAATGTCACGCTTTTGTAATGGTTTTGAATTTGTCATATGAATGAATTCAGTTTATCTCCTTTGCTAGTCCTTTTTGCTTTAAAATTTAAAATTTATTATTAAAACAAATATAATAAATTTAATATAAATTTGGAAGCAACAAATGTATTTGCAAACTTTTCTATTGTTGATCATAATAAACTGACTTCTTTTATAATTATTTAAGTTTTGTACTGTAAGAACATTACTAAAAGGAAATCATACATGGAAGCGTAGGGATGTATATGTTGAGGATTTAGATAAAAAAATTAAACGAGCTACATTCAATTATTGTGCGATAAAGAAGGAAGATTTTTAAACAAATAATAAGTCGGACGTTATCATACAGCCAGCGTGCGAAGAAAGTCTCGATGCACCAAAAAATATTGTATTTTTATACTTATATATTTAAATATTGGCAATATACTAAAATTATACAGGGTGTCCCATCAATACCCAAACTGTCTACAACCAGATTCCTTGTTTGAAGTACATAAAGACTGCCCAAAGATATTCATCTCTACGAACCATAGTTTTCGAGAAAAATGAGAAAGAAAAGTATGACGTAATATCCGGTGAAAGAAAAAAAAAATTTGGGAACATGAACATCGGAATACTCCCGAATGGAATACATTATCACCATACAAAGATTAATGGTAGTTTCTAGATGCAGCCTTTCAAATATGAATCAAACGACGGTTTGACGTCATACCACGACACGCGCGTTCATGCCTTAATATGTGACGTGGATACTTTTCGCATCTACGTCTGCAAACATATGGAAATACCGATGTTCATGTTTCCAATAAAGATATTTTTTTCTTGCACCGGATATGACGTAATACTTTTCTAATACATTTTTTTTTTCAAAAGCTAAGAGTCGCAGAGGTATACTTCTTTAATAATTTTTATGTACTCCAAGCGAGAAATCTGGCTGTGTAGAGTTTGGGCGGTCTTGATCTCATGGCATGCACAGCAGATAAATGTTTTATGAAGAAACGAAAAATCTTTAACAACAATTGAACAACCATTTAACGTTTAAAATGATAGTATATAAACCCCTGTAAATGGTCTCCATATCCTACGTTTGTGATGGTTTCGAGATCGCTACTGGTTTTTGCGGAAATTAATCATAAAATGAATAAACATTTTATGAAAAATATATCCTTCAACAAACTATGCCATGGCTCCATATGTACTTCAATTTAAAAATTTCAACATAAGTCTCTAATAGCCCATTTTTATCGTTAAATGATTGTTCAAATGTTTCATCTCATCTGTTCACAAAACATTTATACGCGTGTCATGAGACAAGGTTTTCCTTTGAATTTTTAGAATCACTCTTTTACCCAATAAAAAGAGAAATATCTATGAGCACTTTAAACTAAAGACAGACATCTTCATATAACATCTATATACCGCGAATACTTAAATATTTAAATAAAAAACTATTTTTTTATGAACAATTCATTTTATACACCCTGTACAAAATTGTACAGGGTAGCAAATAAATTTTTAAAAAGTCGCACAATACTTTTTTAAAATATAGATCACATAAACAAAATACACTAATAAATTAAAATGATTTTTATAAAGTTTCATATAGGATGCGTATGGTCGTTACTTTTTAAAACGAAAATATTTTAGTCGTAATCTTTGCTTTGTCTAATCGTAGAATTCTTGGATTCCATAGGGTGAAAAATTCTATACGGAATTACTGTTATTATAAACTAAAATGCCGTTAAATGACGCACGTCTTAAAGGTTGTTATAAACAGTATGAAATACTCATATTTAAAATTAATTTTCATTTCGTCTATTTTAGGATTAAATCACATGCATATTTCCAACCAGTAATCCTTATAGTTTTCCGCTGATCCTTGAATCGTTGTCTTTGTTCGTCTTCTTCATTTTTTTAAAACTTTCCAACATAGTTGAAAAATGTTTATGACTTGGGTTTATCTGGCAGTCAGTGTATCTGTCTGTCTGCCTTTTTTTAAAGTGAAAATCCATTTTAAACAGTACATAATACACGTATTGCAAAGCTAAAAATAGAATTATTAATGCAATAAGAACTTTATTTTTACTGCTTTAAATGGATAGCTAGTAATGTAATTTTTATAAATATTAAACATTTATGAATGCTATGAAGCGTAAACATTAAAAACATATGCTTTATAAAACGTCTTTTCCGCAATACAAAACTTAAGAAGCTTTGTAGGAATGTAAACACTTATTCCTATGAATCTGAAGAACTTCTGTGTAAAAAGTACCCAGAATTTATCATTTAAAAGACGTGCATAAAAGATATTACGACAATGTTTTTTCTGTAAGTTGATACCACTGCACCGAGTTCTAACACGGAGTTTGAGCGTTATCTGTGATTTAATGTGTTAGCAGCAATTGTTTGTTTTAAGTCATACTTTTGAATGCTCTGCTCTTTTTCATGAAACACATCACAACTGATGACGAGACATGTCATTTTTAACATTTGAAGGAGGTTGCTTTGAGACCTATAAGCTTCAACGCTGTTGTCTTGAATGATCCATATTTTTTATTCGCAGAAATACATAGAGGACTTTGACAAATTACGTAAATATTTTTCTTGGGGTCGGGATAGACACAAGGAAATTGACAGCAATGAACATACACACATAATGACATCCATGCCGCACCCAGGATTCGAACCCGAGCCCTCACCGTGGCTGCCGCCTCCGATAACAAAGCACGCTGCCGGGCGGCTAACGATAAGACATGTATTTATGATGGCATGACATGCCATCAAGTCAACAGTCTTTGAAATGGAAGCTCTAAAACGAGCTTAAACTCAGAAAACCGCGGCAAAGTCTCTCAAAAATCAAGATCATGCTGTCTGTTTTCTTCGATTACCGTGGTGTAGTACACTCTGAACTCCTTCTACAGACACAAACAATGAATAACAAATACTATTTAGGCACCATGAGGCGTTTGTGCGACAATATCCGACGGAAATGCCCAGATTTGTGGAAGGACAATTCATGGATTTTGCACAACGATAATGCGTAATCGCACAAAGTTATAGTTGTGCAATAGTTTTTGCCACAAAACTTAACGAATGCCATTGCCGAACCACCGTATTCGCCTGATATGACCTCTTGTGGCTTTTTTCTGTTACCGAACTTCAAATTACCATTTCAATGAAGGTATTTTGAGTCAATTGTGGTCATAAAAGAAAATTCACTGAAGGAGATGCAAGCTCTAGCGTAAAAAGAAATTCGAATAAACTTAAATTATCCTCCTATAGAATCCGACTATATCAATTTTCATGTAAGGTTATTGGGATTTATCATTGCAGGTTCAGTTATACCTTAATCAACCTACGAAAAATCGGACGATTCAGTCAGACGGTGACATAGTTCTTTTGGACTCGATGGTGTCTACTTTGAATGCAACAAAATAAAGTTTGATGAATAAATTACTTTTTTTGTTTTATTTAACAATTCCGGTTGCTTCTGACATAGAATGTACTTGAAAAGTGTTTGTAAATTCGGTTTGTCTGTCAGTCTGGCCATGCTCTAACTCCCATAAATATATTCCGATTTCCATGCAATTGATATAAGTTATTGAGATTTACCATGACATGCTCAGTATTGAAAATGAAATACGTACCAGTTATAGTTAGCTTACAAGAGCACGCAAAAGTATTCCTTTATATTACGCTCAATGGAGAAAAATATTTGTCTGTGCATTTTAATGATGTTACACTATTTTAAACATAATAAAATTGATTGCAAAAGTAAACGACAAGAGTATGGTTCAAAAGAGTATGGTGTAAGTAGTATTTATAGTTAGTTTACAGGGACACTCAAAAGTAATCCGTTACATTACAGTTATTGACGAAAAAGTTTTTCAGTACATTTTAATGTTGTTACATTATTTAAAACATAATAAAATTGATGTGTATCACTGAGGTGGATGGCAACATTCTTTCTTTATAATAAACAGTAAGTAACAATTACAGTTCATTTACACGGACGCACAAAAAATTTTTATTACATTGTGATATATGATGAAAATAGTTTGCAATGAATTTTAATGATGTTGCACTATTTCACATATAATGAAATTTGTGAACATTACTGAAGTGCACTACAACGTGTTTCTTATAGATTACTGAGTACGTAGAATTTATTGTTTATTTCCGGACGCACTCGAAAGAATTCCAGTAAACTCGAAAGGTTACTGGACTGACTATGAGCCATAACTGTTGTGGTTTCTTACAACCACTGCATATTTTTTATTTAATTTAGTTATAATTTAATTTAACTATGAGACATAACTGCTGGGTGTGCGTTTTTAGCTGTGATATTCGTTTTAAAACTTACTAATTTTTAGTGTAACAAGATGTGCAGATTATATACAAGGTTGCACACATTACCGGATATGGGTGGCAATTGCTTTGAAAAAAAATTGTTGATTTTACGGTGATGCGCGGTAGCGTATTACTCCTTAATTTATTGTTTATTACTGTTAATTTTACGGTATAATACTGGTAGCTAGGATGCCAGTACTATACCGTAAAATCGGAATCTTTATTTTATTTTTTTATTTTTTTCAGTGAACTAAATATGAATTTTTACTGCGTTTTTTTATTTTTTCATTTTATTTTATTTATTTTATTTTTGTAATGTTTATTTAAATATCGTATTTCTCAGTATGAACAAAAATGAAATTTCTTAACGATATTCTATAGGATTGGAAAGTGTTTCATAATATAGATATGATGCATGGTTTTTCGTCCTTGCTTTAAATGTTTTTTTTTTCTTTTCTTAATTCTTCTAAAATTTCAGACAGTTAATTAAACTGAAATCTACACTAAAACCTTTGATAAATCTTAAATAATATACAAATTTATATGTAGAAACTTCCGAACAGTTTTCGATAATTGCTTCTGCAAAGAAGATGCATTAAACTGAAATATGTCATTGTGTTTGACATTTAATCTTATTTTAATTAAAATGTCGAATTAATTATTCATTAAAATACTGTTTCATTAAGTGTCAACACTGAAAAACGAAAGAGGAGAGATTTGTAGAATAAAAAAAACAGTTTTGAAAACTTTAGTTGATCCTTGATTAATCCTTAATAATTAATTGTATTTTAATTTTCTAACATTAGCAATACATCATTGAATTCCCCATCTGAAAACTAAAACTAATGCATTACTTAAAATATGCACTTTATCTAAATTTTCAACTCTTTTAAAAGAAAAAATTAATTACAGAAGGTTCCGTCTAGTAAAATGTATTTAAAATGGAAAAAAAACCCATAAATGTTAAATTAAAAGTGGCAGATACTTTTAAGCTATTAAAATCTATGACTATTTTTTTCGCTCAAAACTATATCTAGAGGTTAAAAAAAATATTGTACTCTAGAAATGAGTACAACATATTTTTAAATTTAATTATAACCAAAAATTTTGATTTTTTTTTTTTTTTTTTTTTTTTTTTTGTAAAATCAGCAGAATGGCTATTTTTTTAAACTTTCATTGTTTTAAATTTGAATAATGAGCAGATGCTGTAGCCTACTTATGTTTTACATTTATCAAAATGCATGTTCAACTGGAAGTGAAAGCCTAATGCAATAAAACGTCATGAAAAAAAAATGTATTCCTCAGTGCAAACAAAAGAAATCTAGAGGGGTTTTTAACACAACTACCGCCTTTTTAATTTTTATTTCTTATACCGAACTATCAATTTATCATTTAACTACTACCAAAACTTTTTTTAAAGTATGGTAAAAACTTTATAAATTTTCGAGAAAAAAGTATACCAATGTCAGCTGTTTAACATGTGGTTTCTTTTGTTTGCAAAAACACGTAAATATTGCATTTTATTTTTCTATTTCTTGCCGAACGATTGAGTTTTATTTAGCTGCAGCCACAACTATTAAAGAAAGTATTGAACTCATTTCAATAGAAACCAAAAAAAAAAGTTAAAATGTCAGCTTTTTTACATGTGATTTTATAACTGCTGTAGCCTCCTTAAAGATCCGTTTTCCAATAAACAACATCATCGAAATCATTCAAAAATAAAATTTCATTTATATTGACTTGAAAATATTAACTGCTGCTAGTGAAAGTGGCATTTATTGTTAATGTTTTGGGATTGGCACATCCGACTAGTTTTTAGATAAAAATTACTTTTAGTCAGAAACTGTGCAGAAAATCGAATCACGCGCACCGGGAACAAAGATACGGAAAAAAGCGCTATAATATTGTAATAACATATACATATTGTATATATATATATATATTGTATACTTATTGTATATATTATGTTATATATATTATATTGTATTTATTATATATATATATATATTGTATACATATATATATATATATATATATATATATATGTGTGTGTGTGTGTGTGTGTGTGTGTGCGTGTGTGTGTGTGTTAGATTTTTGCGTGGATTTAATTTTTCACAAGAAACTTGCAGCTGTATCAAGATAATGAATTATTTCAGTCGCTCTATTAAGAATCATGGCGTGGAAGTAAGGCAATGAGGGAAAACAATGAGAATTCCTCAAATAATTCTCAGCCAGTTTTAAAGATAATTAGTTTATTCAGAACAGGAAAGATGCTGGAACAGTTCCCACAGGCTACAGGTATAAGCTTATAGTCCTCAGGATTGACGATAACTGACTACATCATTTAATGGATGTTAAGTAGCTGTTGAGAAATTCTAGGTCGCAGAACACCAGATAACAATTTGGTCAACACTTCAAATTACGACAAAAATCTGCTTTCCGAACGCTTGCAGTCGGTTTTTGTTCAAAACGCGGCAAGTTACAGAAGCGACGTAACGCGTGCACGGGCCAATCAGGGAGAGGCGAAATTAAGATATGCGAATGACGTGCGATGGAGAAGCTTTAACAATAAATAATCCTGAACCCAGCGGCGCATTGATTTTGAAGTACAAATACCAAGCGCGCGAAGCTAAATCTTGGAATTAAAAAAAAATGGCTTTTAAAAAACATTCGAAATGACAAACTAGCGTCTCTCAGAATATTATAGATTGGATAGTTGATAAAAGTTACGAATGGACTTAAAGTTTAGATTAAGATTTGGAATAAGATAATTATTAATATACGTGTTATTAATTTTAAAAGAACATTAAATAGGAATAAATATTATTAAGAAATTAGGAAATAATGTATAGGTCAGAATTTAGAATAATTTAAAGGAATATTGCGAAATACATTTTTTATGTAACATATATATATTGTAAAAACTTATATATATAACTTATAATATGTGTATAACTTATATATATACTAGCTGACCCACCCGGCGTTGCCCGAGCCCTTGTAATAAACTTAAATCTCTTTAAAAACGGAACTCTGGCCATGGTCTACGATGGCTTCGGAACCGTATACACGGCATGCTCGTACGCTCTAGAAAATCTTTTATTTCCCCCTACCACCGCCAGGGGTGCATTCTGTTCTAAACAAACCTCTTTCCGAACGAACTTCTGAGACAGGTCCCCGCTGCCTACGTTACTGTATAGTAGGCGCACTACAAAATTGAGCTGGTTTCGAGAAGATGAATATATATAATGATTGCTTGTGCGAATAGATTGCCAGAAAATATTTTGCCAAATTTTCTTAACTCACCAAGGTTATTTCTCTAGGTTGCCAAAACCCCATACTGAAAAAAAAAATTAAACACTGAATCAGATGTTTGGGGAATTTATATGCCAGCATGGCACAGATGTCATATACTCACCACATTGGCACGATTTTTCCCCCGCCAATTTGGCGAATTTTTTTTTTTTTAATATTAGTTTAAAATAGCATACAATAATAGCACGTGATATTTTATTTCCATATAAAAGTAAAATAACGTAATAAATGAAATAGCTTCTATTATTTTAAAAAAGGAAATACAAATAAATAAATGATAGTTTGATATAAATAAATGTGGATATACATAATAACAATAATTTATAGAATTAAAATATGAAATAAAGTAAATAAACAACGTTTAAAAAGTAAATAAACAAAGTAAACAAACAAAAGTAAATAAACAAAGTTTTCGCCAAATTAGCGGGGGAAAAATCGTGCCAATGTGGTGCGTATATGACATCTGTGCCGAAAGCATTTCCTCAGATTTTGCAAAACTGTTAAAGAAATGTCTTAAATACGTAAATCAATGTTTGGTACACCATTTTTTTGAAAGCCTATGGGAACTTAAACATGGGGCGTTCAAACTTTGTGGCCCAGCAGCCATTTAAGTGACATCAGACTTCGCTGGCATATTAACAGCTTAATAAAATATTAAAAAATAAATATTTACAATTTTTGTAAATCCTAATGAAATGTATATTTGGAAGTTAATCCTTAAATTACGTAATCTACTGGTATTCCGATACAGTACGCATATAAACAGCCTTGATTAAACAAAGAAAACAAATAAACAATAGGTGACGCACGCGTAAAAATTAAATTAAAAACCCGATTGAAAGCTCCATATTTTTTCAAAAAGCACGCGCAAGAAATAAATTAACAATCATATTTTAATTGTATTAGAGGATGACGTCATACGATAATGCAGTAATTTATTTTTTGTGGCAACACCTGATTTCAGAAAACCTTTCATTTCATTTATGAAATCAATGTCGATTTAAGTTTTAATTAACAGCAATTTTTAATCCAAAAACATGTTTTAAAAAAATATAAGTGTACTGTGTCAGAAGCCGGTTCAAAAACCTTTCATATGGTATCTCATTCGTTGTTCTGCGTTTCATATTTTCTTAGAAAAAGGGATGTTGACAGGAGAAATAATATATATGATGATTATCTTGCAAACAGAGCAAAAAATATTGCAATAAGGTTTGCTTTCCTGCGTACCATGAAATAAAATACATGTATATAAAAAAATTATAATTTTTGTTTAATTCAAGTACGTGCTGAAATAAAAAAAAATAAATCTTTAGAAATATTTTTCTACTTTGCTCTATATTTAATTTAGTCACAACGCATTTTTTAATTCATATCTGAGGAAATAGTTAACAGTGGACATTGTCTCCCATAAACTACATAAAAAAAATTATCCGCACTTTAAAGATTTATATCATCAGATTAATACATTGAAAGGTTAAATATGCAAAAATAAATAAATAAAACTAAAAATATACGTATTTCCAAATTTGCCGTGCCAAAGGTTAAATTAAGGGAAGAAACTTGGAGAAAAATCAGCTGTAACTAATACTACATTTTAACTTTGTTTGTAATCAAAATAACAGCAGCGGAAACAAATGAAACTTTTTATTCTTTTGAACAAGAATGAAAAATCATGCGTCAGGCATAGATTATGAAACACTTTTTAACACTGTCAGATTATTGTTAAAAAAATTATTTTATTCATATAATCAAAAACAGTAAAATTCATTTTCAGCAATCAATGTCCCTAGATGATTTTGCATGCAAATGCTTTTGTGTAGCCCCGTATATGATCTATATACTTATTTAGATACCACCTAGTGAAACTAAATATTAAATCACCTCGAAACAGCATCGGCTAACTAAGGAATTTTTTTTAGGAATTACCATTCATGGATGACAGTGTATCCATACACTTATGTAAAACCGTGTATATGAATTTATTTATATTACACAATAATAACACCATATACCATATTTACTCGAATCTAATACGTGCTTTTATCACAGAAATCGAATTAATTGTTTTGGCTGCGTCTTGTAATTGTGTATAACTTCTAATACTGTAAAACCTGATATGTGGGTGTGGGTGTTGTATTAGAAAGTTAATTTATACCTCATTTCCACCCTCTTAGAAGGTATATATATGCGGTGGATGAAACTGAAGAATTTTCGAACCATCTCAACAATAAAGCCACATTTGAAAGCAGCTGTGAATATTCATGCAGTGTAATATCTAATAATATAGATTGATGGTATCCAACAGGAATAAATATTAATTTAGAATATTGTACAGAATAAATAAAATTGTGATTTACCATGTTTTGCAAATTTCCAAATATTTTCTTTCTGTCAAATTTTCCTGTGTGTTATATACGAGTTTTAAAGAAAAATCGATATTTTCACGGATAAAAATTAAGGTGCGTCTTAGATTTTGAGATACAGCGTTTCAGAATCGAGTAATTATGCTAATATAGTAAACTTTGGATGAGCGGGAAAACGCGTAAAAACGTTGAAAGCGTTACTTCAGAAAATCCGATCCATAGACATTTATTCGGCTTCTTTTGTGTAAACTTGTGTCTGTAGAATTTATACACAAAACATAAGATTTTAAAGTTTAATTCAGTTAGAATAAGCGTAACATAATTGAAAACGCACTTCAATTCCAGCATTTACCGTCCATAGACGGTAATGTATCCCATATATTTTCCACAACAATGTATATGAGCATATTTATATTCTACATGCATCTTTAGCCGCTAACATTCTTTTAATGATTGTTACAATTAATATATAATGGAACCAGTTTCGAAATTTTTCAAATAAAAACTTTGTTGCACAGATAAGAAGCAATTAAAACCGACATTTTACAGAATGTTATCAAATCAAGAATTCTTTAAATTGATTTGAAAGAAAAGCGATTGTATAGTAGCAGTATAGGAGCAGCAATTTAATTCCCATATAAATTACATTAATATAAAAAAAAAGCTTTTCATAACAGCATAATCAGAAAATATTCATCAATAGTCTTAAACTCACATTCAGATTTTAGACGAATGAACAGGTGAAATTCCTCTCTGTGAAACTTAAAGATTAGCTTACTTTTACCAATAATTATAAAAATTAAATTTATTATGCAGATGAAAGTATCAGTGCAATTTTTGAAATAGAAGATGTTTAAATATAAGAAATTGTACTTTTAATTTTTAAATTTTAACACCTACTTTTGATATGATACTTGAGTTTCTTAGATTAAATCAGCTCGGAAAAAAAACATTTTTAATCTCCATTTCTTAAATCTTCATAGAATTCTAAAAGAAAATGTGTTTTCTATACCTAAATTATTCTTAAATTTATCCCTAATTCTCATAAAATAAAACTAAGACCTTACAAAAGAAAAAAAAGAACATTAAATTAGTTATCAGAAAAATTATACTTAAACTGTCGATCAGGGGTTCCCAAGCATTTAGACTGGAGTACTATTAAAAAATGAATGTTATACTTTCCGTACCACCATATTACAAAAGTAATTCTAACAGTTAAGGATTTATAACATAGCATTTGGCGCACGTGCGCTGTAACCCCAATCTCAAAGGGCCCCCAAAACTCTAAAATAGGCATTGAAAAGGAAAAATGTTCCAGGGGCCCTCATGAAAGAATGCATGTATAATCAGGATGATTCATCTGCTCAGAGAGCGTTTTTACTACTTAATTTCCACCTATAAAATTATAGAAGTCTGCAATTGATAATATTGATTCATTATTTCTTGAGTAGTTTCTCTTCCTTTGCCTTTAATATTTATTTTTGTCTTTGTCTAATGTTTAAATAAAAAAAAATTAATTTAAAAAATATCTTTATATAACCTGTTACACTATTTAGCATTAAATAATTTATATTATTACGTATGTTCACTGATATGTGCCTTTTTTTAAAGAGATGGGGCTAGTCTGCGGTTGCAATTTTTATTTTAGCTTATGAAATATTTTCTATTTTTATTTTATTTGTACTGAAACCTTAATCTTAATTTTTTTTTTTCCTTCTTGGTTCTTCTTCTTTGTATTTTTCTTATATTTAAATTTTAAATTATTAAAATTTTAACTTAAAAAAATTAAATTATTCGTTTTTATGTAGTATTTTACTACGGTCAAACTGACTTTTTCAATGGCTCCCTTATGTCTCTCCAAGTCGTTTACATGTTGCTTGGGTTTTAAATTGAACCAAAACTATGAAGTCCATTAAGATGCCTAAATTGGTCCATTGTTTTTACAGGACCTCATTTATAAATTCATTCGGCTTAATATCTCATCTGGACGTATACATTTTATATACTCATACCTTGGTGATTAGACTTTTTACGTCTGCATTAATAAGAACTTATCTACACTCCAATTTATCATTTCACGCATTCTTTAGGGTTCTGTCCTTGGACCGACGCTATTATTTTTTTTAATAACGATTAGTATCTTACAGCCTTAACTTACCTTACAATACGAGTATATACGGACGACACCATTATTTCGTCTCAGCACATCACCCTTATTATAAACAGAAACACGCAGATACACCTTCATATGTTCATGGACTGGTGCAACTTAAGGGAGTTAAAATTAATGAATATAAAACTGGTACTATTTACTTTTCAAGAACATTCTCCAACAGAAATAGACTAACCATTACCAACACTACCTTTCCTTAAGAATATGACACCAAATACGTGGGAGTTATCCTTCATGGCAAGATTTATCTTCAGAATACATATTCTTAATATAAGAGGTAAGGTCCGTGGAGCTTCCAAATCTCTTGAACCTCTCCTTAAAAATAATCTTGCTCTGTCTATTGGCAATAATAATAATAATAATTGTAATGTATAAACCATGCATTCTCTCTGTAATGACTTATTCCTAAATTTATACCTCCGTAATACCACCATTAAACGTGATTTAAATATTTGCGAGTATTCGACGGGTAAAAAAAAAAAAAAAAAAAAAACATAACTACATTTTTTTTTTTTTTTTTTTTTTACAAAAATATCTATAATATTCTGAATGATATTATTGATGAACTGCCAACCTATGATATCTCCGAACCCAACAACAGAAAAAGGCCACGTTATTGAACATTGATTGAAGATATATCTGATTTATTTCTGTTGTTTTTCTTGCTATTTGTTTGTTTGTTTGTTTAACATACATTTAATTTAAGATTCTTATATATGTATATTTTTCTTTTATATAATAAATAATTAAATGAATAAACTGATATACGTTTATATCCATATTATTACTATTAGAAAAGAAAATACAGTAGAGTCCCGCTATTCCGAACTAATTGGGACCGAACACTGTTCGGTTTAGAGGGAATTCGGAATAGGCAGATTTCATTAATAATAATACTGGTGTCAGCCTATCAGCTCTATACAGCGTTGATCGGCTCGTGGTGAACAGGTTCAGTGAAAGTGGGAAAGGAAGGGCTGTAACCTTCGACGACTCATTACCCCACTCTACCTATCCCTCTCCCTCCAGCGTTCTAAGGATTACTGCCAAGGTTACAGCATTTCCGGTGCCACAGAGTATTGGCGTATAGATTCCGTGTTTTCGCCGACGTTGAGTTGAAATGATATTAAAAAAGATATGATCAAAAATGTGACCGTGCACACGATCGGTAAAAATGACCTCGCCGAAAAGATTCTTGTTGCTGTTGGCGCTGCGAATACATTCGGAGCAAACAGCGGATTCTGCAGTTCATTATGTTTTATTATTATGTTATTATTATTATTATTATTATATCTTGTTATTATTAGCTTAATTATTTCAACTTTAAACTCAATTTTCTGGAAACTACATTTTAAAACATGATAACTTGAACAATTTTAACATTTTTGGCTGAAATTTGTGCTTACCTACATATAATTAAATTGTCTAAGGACCATCGAGTCATTTTTGCATTTTTTTATTTTATATATTTTTTCAATAAGTTTAAAAGTTAAAATTTTAGACGAAAAAATGAATCTTTTTTCAAAATAGCGCAATTTTCTTAATTTTAAAAATTCAAAAATTCAACCTTATTTTACAAGAAGAAACTGAGATTTTAATAATATTTTGTTTCTACAGAACATTAGGATGCTGCCCATCAAGCCCGGATATTTTAATACAGATGAACGCCGTCGCAGGTTTTCCGACGTAATATGTCACCAAATTCAACGAAACAAATATTTTTAATTACTTGAAGAAAGACAAAACAACGTGGACTTATTAGTTTTTCAATTAATTATCCTCCCTTCTTAAAAAAATTCTGAAATATGTCAATTTATTGCCGCCGAGAACGTATATAATCATTTAAAATCTCACAATCAATTTTCCTGGAGTGATGTTCTAAGCACTGAGAATATTTATCCGAAGTAAATTTGTTCATTAATTATATTTCACTCTGTTCTCCAAATAACTGTTTTTAACACTTTATAAGTGTTTCTGACTTCGATTTGTCTTTCTGTCTGTCCGTACGTAACTCTCGAAAATATCCTCGGAATGCCCTGTAATTTTTATAATTTATTGACGCCGCACGGGTTCGTCGATAGCTTCAGAGCCCCTAGCCAACCCTTACCGCTTTTCTAGGTGTTTAATTTGTTCATTTTCCCTTTTAAAATTGTCCGGTTTCAATTTTTAGAATTTTTTTCCTTTCTACCTGTCTTCCGCAAGTGTCTCGGTATAAAAGGAATGTAGCAAAGGATCATCACGCGAAACGCTGCGCTCCGCGAATTCTGCGGCGGTCATCCCAGCCCACCCACCGCTGACCAAGACGAACATAGAGTTCGAAGCCGCACGGGTTCGTCGATAGCTTCAGAGCCCTTATTCCCACCTTTCCAGCTTTTCTAGGTGTTTAATTTGTTCATTTTTCCTTTTTAATTTGTCCGGTTTCAATTTTTAGATTTTTTTTCCTTTCTACCTGGCTTCCGCGAGTGTCTCGGTATAAAAGGAACGTAGCAAAGAACCATCACGCATGATCGCTATTGAAAATAAAGTGTGTAGCATTTATAGTTCATTTGCAGGAATACTCAAAAGAATTTCGTTACATTACGGTCAATGGGAAAAAATCGTTTCAATTACATTTTAATGCAGTTGCACCCTTCCAAAAACACTGAAATTGATAGCAATTTAAGAAACGTACGACATCATGCATTCATGTATATGAGGTACAAAGCATTTGTTATTCATTTACAGGGTCACACAAAAGAATTCTGTTACATAATGTCCAAAAATATATAAGGTGTTCAAATAAAATGAAATTGATATATATTACTAATGTTTACTACAAGATACATCCTATCGAATATCACGTGCATGATATTTATCGTTCATTTACAGGGACACATAAAATATTTCAGATACCGTATTGTATCCGAAGTACTGTGTATTAGCGGTCATTTCTGGAAGTGCGTTTTTAGTTGTAGTATGCGTTTGCAAGTTTAACTAAATTTTTTCATACTACGTGGTTTGTGGACAGGCTGATTTTTAATTGAGTTATGCTTTTTCAAGATGAACTATTTTTAATATACTAAGAGATATTTGTAGAATAACAATAAAATCTTATACAAGGCCACGTAAACAACTGACTATATGGCTGCCTATAAGGGATAATTTTTGGAAGTGTGATTTCAGTAGTTTTAAGCGTACTTTTGTTGAATTAAATTTAAGCTTAACATGTTGCGTGTATTAACTCTATAGATGATATACAAAGCTGTACTAAAGAATCTAAGTATGTTTCCGTCTGTTGGTAGAAATTTCTGATGGCGAATTTTCATCCTATTATGCGTTTTCTTACGAAACTAAATTTATGCATACTATGTAGAATATATACAAATCTAAACATCAAATACACGGCTGCACAAAAGATTTGGAGTACATTTCTAGCTATGGGCGGTAATTGCTGAAATCTAGTTTTGAAATGTGTTATACGTTTTCTAAAATGTTTACTTAGGTATCTTATTTACCTTATTAAATAGCGAAGTTTTGTTAAAGTATTCTGGAAGTGTTGGAAAGTGTTTCACAATGTATGCTTGATGCATGATTTTTCTTTCTTGTTTAATATTATGAGAGAAAAAACAAAAAAAAAACTAGATTTTTTTTTGAAGAAGTAAGATATTAATAGTATTAAAACTATACACATAGAATAACAAAGACTTTTCATTACAGATTTATTGGATTATTCTTCGATGCCTTTTTTTCCCGAAAGAATTTATTGCTTCTTTTATAATGGAAACTATGCGTCTACATCGAGCTTATAAAGAGAAATTGCAGGGTTTATGAGATTTAACTGATGTGAATTTTTATGAAGCTTATCTTTGCTGGCCTTCTCATGTTTAAACAATTAATATTTCCCAACAAAGAGCACTTGTAATATATTTCAATAAAATGTTTGCAATATTTTGAGTTACTGAAACCAGTTTTAAATCTCTATCTTTTAAAGACGAACAATGGATAAAAGTGTATAAATTTCACCAGAAAACATTTTAAAGGTTTACTGTTAAGTAGTGCAACATTTCTATTAAATGTCTCTTAAAAAAGTACAGGAATGAAAGTGGATATAAACGGATTATGTTTTTCTTTTTTTAAAACTGGCTTACGAAGATTTTACTCAGCGTTAAGCTTATTTTTATATATGTAAACCGTTATGCATTTATTTAAAAAAACTACAAATACGGAATGCATGTGATTTGCATTTGTGTCAGAGGATTTTATGTCATACTGAGAAATACAAAGAAGCAAAATTAGTCTTTTCTTTGGATTGCTAGAATACAAAAAATAAAATATCACTGTAGCTTTTAAAGAACTTTTATTTAGCTTTAATATATTTAAAATTTACACAAGAGTCTTCAAATCTAAATACTTCAATACTTTCCTTTAAACGGCAAAAAGAACAAGAACGAAAAATTATACGTCACGCATAGATTATGAAACTTTCCAACACATTCAGAATACTATAAAAAAACAGCACTGTTTAATAAGGTGAAAGATGATGCCTAAGTAAACAAGGGATGACAAGAGATGACCGTTCCGGGAACCCAGCTTTCGCTTTAGAGTATAAGTGCAATTTTCGGTGCGAAGAGCACAAGTAAGCAATTTGTAAAACGCATAACACATCCGAAAACCTAATTTCAGCAATTAACATCAATAGTCGGAAAAATATTCGAATTATTTTGTGGAGCCCCGTATATAATCTATAAATTTGTATAGATACTACATAGCTTGCTAAAATTTATTGTATACTTAGAAAACGCATAGCACAGTTCAAAATTACATTTCAGCAATTTCCATCAATAAATGGAAATGTTCTGAAGATGTTTTGTGCGTCTCTGTATATGATAATTTAATTTATACACACCATGTAATATGCAAAAAAATATAAGCGCGTGCCACAACGTAAAACGCACTTTCAGCAATTATTGTCCATAGACAGTACAGTAACCGAACTCTTCTGTGTGTCCCTGTAAATGAACGATGAATTATATGCACACTGTATTCTATATTAACCATTTTGTAGATAACACCCATGATATACAGCGTGTCCGAGAAAGGTCTTTATCATTCTAAACAATAATAACAAAAATACTAACAGGTGAAATGGAATGCAGTTTTCTGCAAAAGAAGGGAAAATCTAAGAGTTTTCCCTGGTATCAATTGCCTGTTTCCCGAACGAAGAATTAGTTGTAGAGGACCCATACCTTGGCCTCCGCGATCACCCGACATAACCCCACTGGATTGCTTTATGTGGGGTTATGTTACAGACAGGGTTTATCAAACACTTGCTTCTGATATATCCGTTTTATAGGAAAGGAAACAATTAGCAATCCTCACTCTTACACCACAAATGCTAAAAATCACTTGGAGGGTAATCGAGTACAGACTAGACATACGTCGTGCTACTAACGGAGCTCGCGTACAGCTACATTCAAGATACTGTAAAAGAACTCTTTCAACTATTTCGTTAAAATACACCGCAAACGTTTTTTCGAAATGACCCCTTTTGAGTGTCCCTATAAATAAATGATAAATGCTATGTACACCATATTCTATAGTAACATTTTCTCGTGCACGTCAGATATATGTATAAATTTCAATATGTTTGAAATAGTGTTACATCACTAAAATACGCCGAAAATGATTTTCCCAGATAGACTAATGCAACGGAATTCTTTTGATTGCCTCTGTAAATTCTACACACTTCATTTTCAATATGGAACATACCATATAAAGCCTTAATCACGTATATCAATTTCATGGAAATACGAGTATATTTACGAGAGTTAGAGTACGGACAGACAGATAGCAGTAAGACAGACAAGCAATCCGAACTCATAAACACTTTTCAATTATGTTGGATAGTGTTAATGAAAATAAACCAATTATTTTAACAAACACTTCAGGTTTTTTAAAAAATAATCTTCTAAAAGACTAAAGAGATTCTTGTAAAAGACTTAAAAAATTCTACTGAGGTGAACATTTATAAAGTGAAATTCTTTACGTACATCTGTATTGAACAATTATGACTTCTCAACAAAGCTTTTCGTAATGCCCCATTCTAGCCTTCAATAAAAAATTTACTGTAATTTGAATTTGAATTAGTGAAACACATTCTTAATCATCCGTGTTTCATTGAAAAACAATGAATAAAATTGGTATGATTTCTTCCGGAAAACAATTTAAAAATTCAGCTCACCCATTACCCGATGGTATTGCGTTGATGATATTCCGTATATAAGAAAGAACTACCAAGAATCCACTATAGTATAAATAAATCACCACTATTAGTATACATAAATATCGCTTCTTTAATGAGAGAAATTTTGAGATAAAATAAAACGAAGATACCTTTCAAAATTTGTGAAGGCAAACGACTTTCAGGGAAAAAGTTGTAGACCTCTACCTTGTAGTTTTGTGGTAGTTTTTGGGTTGTAGTAACGCAACATATATATTTTTTAAACATGTGTCTAAAAAAATAGAGAAATAAAAGTTAAAAATAAGATTATTTTAAGCTGGCTTACGGAGATCTCCTCCTACGCTTATATTTTTTTCCTCCTTTTTTATAAAATAAATAAATAAACTGCGAACACAGAATGGATGTGATTCGCTATTGTCACAGAAGTTTATCTCATATTTTAAATTTAAAAAAAAAAGCTAAATTGGATTTGTTTTCGCCGCAAAGAACAAAAAAATTAAATATGGCTGTAGCCTTTAAAGAATTTTCATATAGCCTTAATTTACTTAAACTCTGTATAAAATTCTTTAAATCTAAATACATTTAAATCCTAGCAATTTATTTTGATGATTGTAGGAACATCAAATGATCAGTACTGAGAACATTTGGCAAAATCAGCTTTGTTGATTATATATTTTTTATACAGTATTTCAAAAACTGCTTTAATTTTATTAACAGCGTTTAAGTTTATGCTGTCAGTAAGAGCTTTTAAAATACAAAATTTGTACTATCAAAGACATATATCCATTAATATAGATTACAAATTGATTGGAATATTCTTTAATCCCCCCCCCCCCAGGCACACACACACACTCCAAAAAAGAAGGTTTCCTTTATTTCAAAGAAACGTTATTTGTGTATTTTAAACATATAAAAATAATTATTGGACTTAAAAGATTTAACTAATGTGAACTTTTCAAAAAGAAACTACTTCTTTACCTAGATTTCTCTGATAGAACAATTAATACTTCTCAACTAATGACAATTGTAATGTTCTCTTCGATGTTCCAATAAATATATTCCAAAGCAATACTGAAACACAGTTTTAAATCCCCTTGTTTTATTGAAAAACAATAAAATAAAATGGTATAAATTCTACTAAAACACACTCTAAAGGATTCAGGCTTAAGTAACGCTACATTTGCTTTAAATGTGTGTCTAAAGAGGAAGAGGAATAAAAGCGGATAAAAAAGATGGCTTTTTTTTTTTAAAGCTAGCTTACGGGGATCTTCTCTTGCGTTTAGGTTTTTTTACCACTATATATCCATTTATTCCATAGAAATATAAATAAATAGATAAACTGCGAATATTGAATGTATGTTACTTTACTTTGTCCAAGAGGATTTTATCTGCTATTTTGAAATAAAAACAAGAAAAATTTGTTTGTTTTTTCAGCTTTATTGTTTGAGTAAAAAAATATTGAAATTTCACTCTTCATTTTAAAGAACATTTACATAGCCTTAATGTATTTAAAACATGCATATATATTTTTCTTTTAATCCAACTAGGTGTAAATTTTCAGAATTTATTTTGATGGCTGTGGAAACACCTAATAATCATTAATGAGACAGTTAACCAGAATTAGTTTATTTCAATATTTACCAATCTGATCTTCAGAACAACGGGTTTCTTCCATTTAATAGTGTTGGATTTGATGCTTTTAATAGGAGTATTTAAATTACGACATCTGAAATGGTAAAGGCCCCAACAGTGACTGAGAAGTTCTGCTCTCTAAGCTGGTAGACGGGAGGTGCTGGGTTCAGACCCCTTTCGCGCTTGTCGACCTAACCGTTCGGTGTTTTCCGTGGTTTTCTTCGAACCTTGCCATAAATATGGGTTAAGACGGGGCCTCCGAGATTGTCGCTGTGTGTCCTTCACCGGGCCTGCTACAAGTATTAGTGACGTCACAGTAGTGATCCACTTTGGTCAATGTATCGCAGCAGAAAGATGTAATAAAAAGAGCATTTCCGCTCTTATAATTTGTGATTACATAAATAATATTAAATTTCATAATCGTGAAATAAAAGGGAATCAATACACTTGTTTTATTAAAGGAAATTAAAAGTTTTAAATTAAAAAAAATGCTAAGATTAATAAATCAGATTGAACCCATTGACTTACCTTTTCCTAAACACATTATTTTACAATAAATATACGTACAAAAAATATAATAAATCTACCAAAAACTTTACAAAATCAATCCCATTCCTCCCTTTTACAACTACATACCATAATTTAACCACCAAAACACAATAAATGTCAATTTAAATAGAGAAATCGACATTTTTTAACTATAGAGACCTTGGCACTTTTTTTTAACGCTTTGGCGTAATCCGGGCTTCAGAAAGTTAGATATGTTTTTAAATTATATACACAATTATGAAAACAAACCGAATGAACATTTATGTTTATTTATATATATAAAATTATTTATATATACAATTCTGTTCTACCTGCATATAAAGAGCTATATGGCTCCTTTATATTAAATAAATTATATAAATATTGAAAAAAAAATACTTATTTATATGAAACTACGAATAGATTGCCAGAAAATATGTTGCCAACTTTCCTTCTCTCGCCATAAGCCTTTTTTGGTACTTTTCGGTTAGCCGGGCGCCAGTGAATACATGTACATATATAAATATATATATATATTAATTCATACATATATGTGTGTGTAGATATGTGTATATATATATATATGTGTGTGTGTGTGTGTATATATATATATATCACTGGCGCCCGGCTAACCGAAAAGTACCCAATTTTCTATCTTAACTTTGTAACTGACTTGTAATATTTTAATAATTGTCTATTTATTGTACTTGGGTCTAGGACTTAATAACCACTCAAATTAACTTATCAAAAGTTTCATTTTCATACTATATTTGTACACTTAAGTTAGCTAAAATGTTAAATGGAACTACGTAGAACTACTAAGTTGTGTAAATCAGTTACTTTAAATTTTATAAACAAAGCACATCACTCACTTCTAACTAAATGTATCCAGATATTAGTCAATTTATTACAGTATTTCTTTCAAAATCATTTTTTAAACTGTTTATCGTCTGCTTCTTTTATTTATTTATTTTTTTTCTAAAGATCATTTGACTCTTTTCGATTTGGAAGTACAAATTCATTCAAATATGCCAGAATATTTCCATTACAGTAGGTTAGACATTTGTTGTTACGTTTTTTTTTTTTTTCTGCACAACAAGCTCAATCTATATAATAAAACCGTAAGTCATGTGACTGTCATCAACAGTTCCGGGATGTCCGTTTCATTTTTCATATGCCAGGCGGACATTTTTATTCAAAATTATTTTTTCAAATAAAACTGCATGAAAGTTACATTTTTGGAAATATCGTTCAAAATAAATTAATATTTGAGAGACGACTTACATTCAATTATGTATATATTCTGCAATAACTTCAGTTAAAATTAGGTTAGCAGTTCAAATTCTCTATCCATGAAAGTAAACAGCAACAAAAAAAGAAAAAAATTCATTCGTCGTGAACGTTTAAATTATTAAACCATGGAGCTAATCGTTCGTAAAACAAGTTCTCCACGAATGTATTTTTGAACCACTACCTGGTGTCAAAAAAAAAATAATTCGCACCAGTGAGACAATCAAAGTTTACCATAATTATGTGCTATACAATGCAACTTCCTTCCAGATCTTTTCTTGCCGTAAGCTGAATGTAAACAAATACAACTTGTGTAATAATATTTAATGAATCAAATTTTGAAACGATTTGTCAATTAATTTGGTATTTATGTATTATGGGAAGAGAGCCAGGAAGAGAAATCACCAAAAATGATTATTAGTCACCAATCATATTTACCATTGTTAATGATCAATCGCGTTCAAAACAGTAATTTAATATACATTTATAAAATACATAACATCATTAAGTACTTTTATGTTATTTGGGCGCAAATCCCGCCAATAGCACTTTTAAAATTGAACAGCTTTCGCAGACGCATCGGGGTTGCCACGATTTTTGTTTTGCGCCATTTTGACGAGAAAACCCCATTTTCAGGTACCTGTTAGAGATTGCTAAAACAGCATGTTACTTTTATTTTATTATGAAATATTTTATATTATATTAAAAAACACACAAGTTTATTATAAAACATACACAACGATCAATTTTTTATTAAACACACAATATTTAATTTATTATAAAACATACGGAATCTGCTCTATGGGGTTGCCATACCAAGCAAAATCTAGCCGAAACTGCCGGGTTGCCCACGCATAAAATTGCCATTTTGGCGCCAAAATGATACGCTAGTGCGTCTGTGATAGCTGTACCCAAAATTACGTGTAATAATATGCAGCCCGGTTATGGCAAATTATTCAAGACGTTTTTAGATGAGAATAATGATAGATTTTCTAATCTTCCAAAATCGAGTTTATAGCCAAAGTTTGCGAGAAAAAAAATATTAGCAACAATATGGTATTTTAAAAAAAACTTTCACAAAATAGACTTCATTGCATCAAATAGAATTAACTAAAATGATCCAATTGGCAATGGACCCAATTACGGAAAATTACTTAATGTGTTTAAGAATCTCCGCATTAGCAAACATATTGCAACTGATAAGCAAATGGTCATGAAGCATAAATACTTAAATGGATTAAGCGGTTTTTGTCAAGAAAGATGAAATACATAATAACAAAAAATATGCGAAATGCTACCGTGATGGCAAAAGTTCTTGATTTGTCTATTAGAATCTTAAGATTAAAAAAAAAATTAAATTATGAATAAAAGTAACGTGTTGCAATGCTTAACATGCATTTAAGGGAGACCAAACTGGTCGCCAGTGGCGGCTAGTACAATCATATTAATTCTAGCTTCACGAATTGAAACGTTTATCGAAACATTTAATGCAGACTACTTCTGTTGAAATGTAAAAATAATTATCACAAGGTAATTTTCGTAGCTAAAATTTCTTCAAAATTTAGGGAAAATGCTTAAGTGATACTAAAATAAAACAACAAAAGGCTTATAAAGACCTTTTTAATTATTCAACATACGTTTCAACGCTCTTTGCGGCGTCATTTTCAAGAAAATATATTGATAAATAAAATATTCTTGCAAAATTTGAAAAATAACATTGAAAACATGAATCACGAGATCGAAATATGTAAAACTGAGAAAAGCAGGTGCTTGAAGTAGCCAACTGTAATCGTGAAAATTATATTTCGCTATTGTTGTTTGAAACGGAAAAGGACCTCGTGCCAAATTTTAGGCAATTCAAATGAGGCGGAATCATTGCAAATGTTTACGTTACGTATGTAGTCTTGCAAAATTTGAAAAATAACATTGAAAACATGAATCACGAGATCCAAATATGTAAAACTGAGAAAAGTAGGTGCTTGAAGTAGCCAACTGTAATCGTGAAAATTATATTTCGCTATTGTTGATTGAAACGGAAAAGGACCTCGTGCCAAATTTTAGGCAATTCAAATGAGGCGGAATCATTGCAAATGTTTACGTTACGTACGTACTACATACGTAACGTAAACATTTGCAATGATTCCGCCTCATTTGAATTGCCTAAAATTTGGCACGAGGTCCTTTTCCGTTTCAAACAACATTAGCGAAATATAATTTTCACGATTACAGTTGGCTACTTCAAGCACCTGCTTTTCTCAGTTTTACATATTTCGATCTCGTGATTCATGTTTTCAATGTTATTTTTCAAATTTTGCAAGAATATTTTATTTATCAATATATTTTCTTGAAAATGACGCCGCAAAGAGCGTTGAAACGTATGTTGAATAATTAAAAAGGTCTTTATAAGCCTTTTGTTGTTTTATTTTAGTATCACTTAAGCATTTTCCCTAAATTTTAATTATATTTAGTGATCTTATTTTGTTGTTATGTAAAATTTCTTCTTTTCATTATCAGTAGCGAATTTGAAGACTTAGATTAGAAACTAGGAGCACAACATTTTCTTCTCATTATTTTATAGATATAATCTACACTTTCTTTAATAATTATAATCAATAATTATTGATAGCATTATAATCTAAATACACTGAAAAATATTATTAATTACTATATAAAACAATAAATAAAATCAAAATACTATCGTAAACAATCCGTACAAACGAACAAAGTACATGAAAATTTTTAAGTTATTATGGATCACTGTTTTGACGTCAGCAGGTTGTGACGTCACTAATACTTGTAGCAGGCCCGGTGTAGGACACACAGCGACATCTCGGAGGTCCCGGTTAAGATCCCTTAGAAAGACCCCCACGGAGGGCACTTCCCCCTAGGGCAGTGGTTCCCAACGGGGGGCGTACGCCCCACAAGGGGGCAATTTGACTTTTCAGGGGGGCAATTCCAGATTTTTCTGAACTCATACCCTCTGAATTGTTTTTGTAATAGTAATGCTGTAAACTGAAAATAAAAGTAACACATTCAAATAAAAAAAAACAAAATGAAAAAAACAAGTTTTTTATTCACTTTTTAAAAAGTCTCCATTCAAAAGTTTTAAATACAAGGGTACCAGAATAATTATAGCAAAAATAATTTAAGATATTTAGATACTTTTATATATTTAAAAATTCTTTATAATTTTTCTGTTTTATAAGTATTATAGAATTTTAAACAACTTTTTCGACTATTTATTGAATGAGTCCCACTGCAATATGTCACATGGAAATCCATTTTACACATGAAACTATTAAAGTGTATATTTAACAACAATTACCTGACGACCTTCCTTTACAGAATCTTTTATCACGTTTTATTCTGATTAGAAATTGTTGTATAATTTAATCTCAGAAATTCTGTGATTAAATAAGACAAAAATGTTTTATTCAAAATTATTGATTGGTCTAATCAAGGATTCTGAGCACTTTATACATCAAGCATACGTGGCGACCGTTGCGAGGAGATTAAAAGTGACCCTTTATGTGCCAACGATACTTTAAACTACGAGTAGTATCAGATGATTATAAAAATTATTTGATTCATCCATTACCTTCGGTATGTTTCAGGATCAATGTTAAATGTTTTTTACTCTATCAGTTCATTCATTTAAATTTTTATAAGAATTATATTTTTTAGGAGGAGGGGGGCATCATCATTTAAGAGATGCTTTGGTGGGGCACGGGCAAAAAAGGTTGGGAACCACTGCCCTTGGGCCTTTATTCCAAGAGTAGATAATCGGTAAATCAATCAACCAACCAACAACCAACTGAAATGGTAAAGATATATATCAATTAATTTAGATTACAAATTTAGTGGATTATCCTTCGTTTTATTTTCTCATAATAGCATTTATTCTCCATGCTTTAACTGAAACTTCATGCGTTTATTTTGAACACATAAAGATATTGAGCACTAAAAGCGAATTAAAAAAAAAATATTTTTTTTGTAATCTGATATTTTGAAATAAAAACAAGTAAAATTTGTTTATTTTTTCAGCCGGATTGTTTGAGCAAAACATTAATGAAATTTCACTCTACATTTTAAAGGAGCGCAAGGGGGATCTTCCCATTGCGCTCAGCTTCATCCCCCCCTTGTATATTAGCTCATTCTAAAAAAAAAAAAAAACTGCGAATACTAAATATATGTGATATGGCTTTGCTCATAGGAGTTTCTCCTATTTTTTTCAAATAAAAAGAATTAAATCAGTTTATTTTTTCACTTAATTGTTAAAGTACAATAAAATATCGCTCTAACTTTTAAAGAACTTTTATAGGACCTTAATATATTTAAATCATGAATAAAATCCTTTAAATCTAAAAGTATTTAAAATCTTGCAATTTATTTGGATATTTGTGAGAACGCAAACAGATCAGTTGTGAGAGCATTTAATAGAATCCGCTTTGTTGTTTCAATACATTCTAATTTCATTTTTAAAAAACTACTTTTTTTTTTTTTTTTTTTTTTTTTTTTTTGAAAGCAGTACGATTTATACAGTCATTAAGAGCTTTTAAACTACAACAATTTCAATAGCATAAATCTGTATGCATTAATATATATTATAGATTTATCGAATTATACTTCAATGCTTTTCTCAAAAAACGATTTTTTTCCTTTATTTTACAGCAACTTTATACGTAAATTTTGAGCATATATTAAAAATTTCTCGACTTAAAATATTTATCCAATGTGTGTTTATATGAACGGAAACAACCCCTCTTTCTCTATCTCTGTAGTTAAAATATTAATATCTCTTTGCAAATACGAATCTTAATCGCTTACTCTATGTATAAAATTTATTTATTTAAATTGTTTTATTTTAAATCGATTCAAAATATTCTTAATTCCTTCGTTTTTAATGAAAAATAAGGAAAATAGTATTAATGATTTATTTTGGTGAAATTTTAATCTTAAGTAACTCAACTTCTGTTTTAACTCTATCTGTAAAAAAAAAAAAAAAAAAAAAAAAAAAAAAAACATAGTGTTAAAAGCGGGTGGGAAAAAAAGGTGGACTTTCCTAAACTTGCTTACTAAGGATCTTGAGGCACTTAGTCGTTTCCATGTTTTTCTATAATAACAAAACTAATTTTGATTTCTTAGAGTGTAGTCCAATTTGATCCCAACAGAATCCCAAAATAATTGTTTTTATTATATTTAACAGATTTTAAATGTCTACTATAATTCATAAAATTTAATATTATGAGATTTTAAGAAACGATTTCTTTAGCTCTATCAGAAAAGAAATTTCGTAACAAACCATTATGAATGCCAAGAAAATGTTTATACTCTAATTTTATTTATAACCATTTTCGAATTACTTTTAATTTCTGTACAAAAAAAAAGGAAGTAATGATACACATTTTTCTGGAGAATATTTTAAGGAGTAAGACAAATATGGCTTCTATTATGTATTAAAAAAGGCATTAAATTAAACAAAAGTTTTAAAAAATATGACTGCTTATTTCTGAGCATACATTATTACATAGTATTATTATTAATATTATTATTATTATTATTATTATTATTATTATTATTATTATTTTCTTATGATAAACTGAAAATTCTCAAAAGTTCTTTTCAAATTTAGAAATAAAAATAATTAGAATATTAACTATTAAATTTTAAATTTGCATTTTTCTCGTATTATTAGTAAAAAACATTAAAGCATCAATTAAATTTAAAAATATAATCCTTATTTTATTCATGTATGTTTTTTTACCTGCTGTTTACTAATCAACATACCTTGTACTTATATAACATCTAGGGCGTCTAGAAAGGCCAAGGACTTTGGCCAAGTAAAAGAAGAACGAAAACTCATGAATCAAAGATAGATTGTAAAACACTACCAGAATATTATTAAGAAATTTAATTTTTTCCGTCCAATGAAATATAAATAAGCAATTCAAAAAACACACAATTCAGTAAAAATCCGCTTTGAGCAATTGCTGCTCATATGCGGTAATGTTTGCGAATTCTTTCGTGCAGCCTTGTACATGAGGTATAAAATTTACAAGCGTAACGTAATACACTAAAATCAGATAGGTTGAAAATACTACAACGGAAAACGTACTTTGAGTAAATACGGTCACAGTCAGTCTTATAACCGAATCATTTTGTGTGTCTCTGTAAATGAACAATAAATCTTGCGCACTACATAATCTATAGAAATAATATTGTAGTGCACCTCAGTGATCCATTTTAATTTAATTGTGTTTGAAATGTCGTAACAGCAATAAAATGCCCCGCAAGTTTTTCTCATAGATCATAATGTAATGAATTTTTTGTGCGTCTCTGTAGACGAAGTATAAATACTACTTATACACTATATTCCTGAGACAGCATAGTGTTGTCCGCTTCAGTGATTCATATCAATCTTATTAAATTTAAAATATTATAACATCAATGAAATGCCCCTCAAACGATTTCTCTCCGTATACCATATATGGAGTATGAAGACTTTAATGGCGTATGGAATATATAGGGTACTGCAATAAGTAACAGAATTATTTTGTGTGTCCCTATAAATGAACTATAAATGCTACACGCTTCATTTTCAATACCAAACATTCTATAGTAAACCTCAATAAGATATAACAAGTACACGACAATCCGAGTATATTTACGAGAATTAGAGTACGGAAAGACAGACAAATTGAATTATCAAATACACACTTTTAAGCATTATTGAAAAGTGTTAAAAATGAAAAACTCAATGGAACAAAACGCTTTATTGTACACTGATCTTTGGATTACGTATCAACTAATTCCACACATTTTGAGGCATACATATTAACAAAATATCAGACCTTGTATCTCCATATCGAAGAACTATGCAATCTTTGATGATATCCAGTAACAAACTGTCTGGCAGTATCGTCAGCCTGAAATCTCGGGAATATACAATTATAGGGACTGTGTTTTTCAGTTTCAAAATAATTTCAGATTTTTCCAACGCTGAAGCTAAAAGTTTTTTGACTAATACTTTACAATTTAAGCTAGTTTCGGCGCATTTGTAAACCTGCTGATTGACTAAATGATGGCCATTTATCTCTTTCATAATTATGTTCCGGTACTGGGGAACATAAGGTGACTGACAGTAAACATAAACTGGCGGTTAAAAGCGCGTCGGATATAGTAGAAGTTTTATTCTGTTTACTAATTTTAGCATAATTGTAGCTGAAAAGTTGTTGTTTTTTTTTACGTGAAGAGTTTAAGACAAAACTTTTTATTTGATAAGGCTGTCTATAGGATCGCGTAAAATATAAATTGATTAAAAATTGTGAAATTATAGAATGGAGATTCGTATAACAAAAAGAAGATTTTTTTTTAAATAAAAAAATACTGCACCGTAAGAAAAATATGAACAAATAACATCTAACAATTCTGGCATATTGTGGTTGATAGACAGTTTTCTCTAAAATTTGCAACAGTTTTTGCAGAAAATTAACAACAAAGTGTTCTTTATACGCTATGTTAACACATGTATGGAACAATAAATACTTGGCAACCAACCAGCATATATTACTGTTATTTTTTTCCGTATTTCCTTAAAGTCTACAGAAAAATACATAACTGTTTGTTCCCTTCGGTTGAATTCTTTTGCTAAAATTTCAAACACTTTGTCAGAAAATATTAGTATGATCTTAAATAATCTTAGTAAGAACATTTGTAAATAAACGATAAATGGTAAGTAAAGGGAATGAAAATAATGCATATATATATATTTTTTTTAATTGAAGAGTGTAATACATAAATATACTTTTTTATTAGAATTATGACTTTAAAATAAAATTTAAATCTCGAAATTTTATTTTGACAATTCTGTCTTAAGGGATTTGTAAAAAGTAATCTAATTAAAATTCTTGAAACTATGAAAATAATCCTCTTAATTTTAATATATGTATAAAAATTACCTCGCCGATTTTTACATTTGGAACATAAAATTGATACAGTGAGAAAGAAAGCAGCAGTAATAGCTCAACCAATCTCAAGTGAATAACACATCTGAAAATAGAAGGTAAAAATTTTATACAAAAGATATAGAAGAAAATTACAATAATGTTTAAAAACAGCAACTTACGAAAAATTTATAATTTTTTCTAGATTTACAAAATTAAAAATGTCGAAATTTCTGAAAATGTGACGAAAAAGATTTTTAAATGTAATATTATTTATACTGTGTACATTGTGCTTACACGTATTATTATTTTTAATACGCAAAAGCCCAACTATTTTCGTCTTATAAATTTATAATTTTTAGTAGGGAAATATCACGTAAAGTGAAATACTTAAAACTAATTACAATTTTCAAAATGAAAAAACAGGAAATTTATTTGAAATTTTACACTTCAGTATTTCTAATACCCTTGCCTTATAAAATTCTTTTTTTTTTTCAAATTTTTATTCTTTAATTTCTGTGGAGTATTAAAGATGTAATACAATAGTAGAAAATTATTACTTTGCCCCAGGTATGGGGCAAAGTGAAATACAAAAATTGTCAATGGGGCAAAGTGAAATATAAAGTAGTTCAATTCTTTAAATGATTTTTTTTTCAGTTCTGTGATAATTATGCTAATCCACATAAGAAACGAATTTGCCCATGTCTGAGTTATTTCCCTTTACACAATTTTCCCTGTATTTCTGTATAGTATACAAGACTTGCTACACATAAACATCCTTTTCTTTGTCTCTATGGCGCATGAACTGAACTGAAAGAGAATGTGATCCATCTTGCGAGGGAAACGAAATCACTTTACCAACAAAGTGCTTTTCAGTACCTGGACTTTTATCTGAGTGCAACTCAATCAACAGACAATCCCCATTATTTATTTCACTAAATTTCACTTTTCTGTAACAATCTGTCCAATCAAAGTGAAATAAAATATTTCAGTTTCCCCCATCACTAAAAGTCTTTTTCACTTTGCCCCGTATGTGCATAACAAATGTTTATAAAAAATTAAAACCAAAAGTACGCCTAATACTAAATGAACAAATATTTCACTAGGCATCAGAAGAAGCTAATTTATATTTAGAATATTAATAATGAGAACTTTATCATTATATAATTAAAAAAATGTTATTTACTTACCTAATAATATTACAATATATTCATCGAATTTGAAAAATGGTCACTAACATCATATATATTGATCTCTTGAGGTGATTGTTGCCAGACAGTAAGCAAGTAGATGTGAAATATCATAATTAAAATATCGGCTGATAGGTGGCGCTGCTTACAGACAAAATATCTAACTCTTTCACTTTGCCCCTCTATTTCATTTTGCCCAAAGTTCCCCTACCAACTTCCAAGCATTTCCCCTATTAAAAATTTCTAAACTTAAGCATGAAGTAACAAATGCTTCAAAAAATATAAAAAAATCTTTGCAGCTTTATGTAGAATTTTTTATTCAAAGATATAAATATCGCAATAAGTTGACAGGCTTTCTGTTATGTTAAATAATCATCAATTATACATTATTATTTATGTTAATATAATAAATAATCGGTTGAATCCATGCACCATATTAAACTCACTTTTTTTGTCGTTTTCAAACATGTACCGTGATACCTATTTAATAAAAACAGAGATATGAGAGGAAGGAAAAGCATACTCTATAATTTCTATATTCATTCGACAAAATGATAGCTTTATATCCCTAGCATCACTAAAGTTTCTTTCTTGACAGAAATCCATTCTAGGTAGGCACACTCATTTTGATACACAGGGATTGTTATAACATTTTATCTAATAAGTGTACAAAAAGAATTGAACACGTTCTTTTGACAATCAATTTATTATTGTATCATTTTGAAGCAGTATTTTTAATAAACAAATTATATGGACTCATAAAAAACTGTCACAATAAATACTTTTAAGGAAATTTTCGATTCTTACCCTGGCCACATTTATTACAGCAGCCAAACTCGTATTGGGCAGCCTCGATTTAATGTATCACCATTTTAGACTAAGAGACAACGACAAATTCTTGGAAAAAAGTGATTAAAAAAACTTAGGTGTCATATTTCATTGTTTAAATCTTAATGTTATGTAGTATGGGCTAAAATTATTACATTATGAACATAAGATAAATTTTCATTACTATCACAAACATTAGAATTTCAATTTTAGTTTAGATTGAAAAGTGTATTGAAAAGTGTAAATAAGTGAAATAATATCGTAAACACTTGTGGATATTATTTTAACAGAATCGAAATACAAATATATCCTATTTTATAGCGTAAACTTTGTAAATAGTCAGAAATGAACATAAGAAAATTTGCGGTAAATACATTGGAGAAAATGCTACAAAATTTAATTACTTGTAACATTGCAATTACTAAAAGGAAAGTAGTGAGTGAGGTGCCAAAAAGAATCATTTTTAGAATGGAAATGAATGAGATTTATTTACTCAATTACGGAAAAATTAGCTTCAAATCATGAGTGAACTTTAACACAACAGAAGCAAATGCAAGTTAGAATTAAACAATGAATAACTTACGATCGGTGTGGAGACAAAGACCGTAAACTGATTGAAAATTTTCAAAAATTTAATATTATACAACATTTGCCGTGGTGTTTGCAATGGAATTTCGGTCTGTCTTTTTGTATTTACAGATTGAAAAATATTTTGAAACGAATGACGTTTAAATCTGGTTTATGCAAGGTTTTTTTTTCGCAATTTTGACGATGTTTACCACCTCTTTCGTAATGCCCAAATAATCAGTTTTATTATTTTTGTTATTAAAGTAAAATGTATGAACATCAAGCAAACGACCTGACTTGATTCAATTTTTTCCAATTTTCAACATTTTACATATGTTTACCAATATTTTCATCACGAAGTTTCGGTCTGATTTTTTACATTTACGTATTTTGAAATGTTTTGAAACGAATGGCTTTTAAATCAAGAATAATCAAATCGTTTAACCAGGGTCCACTTTTGACCAGTTTTGATTTTGTTTGCCTCTTTCGTAACGTGCATAACGTCCTTTACGTATTTCATTATTAGATAACTTTTACCTGTAAGGTTGCTAATCACAAATGTTAATCAAAGGACTTCACTTGACTATATATTTTTACATATTTGCGCCATTTTTTACACCTCTTTGTAAAGCAAATAGATAGACTAGCATTTCCTTGTATAACCACTCAAATGCAATGTGGTACATTAAAGATTTGATCAAATGTTTCGGCTTTTTTTGTCGTTGTCTCCTAGTCTGTTTCATGCCAATGTAAATATTAGGGGAAAATCTAAAAACGATCAGAAACTCTTGAAAATGTATTCAAGCAATTTTCTTCAATATTTAAAATAAATATCTTATAGAAATTTTAAGTGAAACTGAGGTAAACTATATATTTTAAGCATTTTCAGTATATAAATGTGATACTATTCTAATCCTATTTTATTTAAAAGTAGAAATACATTTTAAGAATTCCAAAAAAGCGTATTAATAGAAGGAAAATCAATCTCGTGTCCAAGCGACTTACAATAAGTTCGAATAGCTGTTATTTCTAGTAACTGTTACACTAAAATAAAAATTGACGGTTAGTTGTATGAAAAAATGAACAACACCTGCTATGTATTCTGTTTTCTCTTCCTCAGGAAGAAAGGAGTTATTCAAAGGAGAAGCATAGATTATAACTGTGAGAATGGGTTTGTGCACGTGGCTAGCCATTAGTGTTCCCTAGTCTGACACTAAAAACTTACCCATCTCTAATGGTATCAGGTACGTGCTATCAAGTCTATAGACGATTGACTGATAACCGTTCTTGTAATCTATGAATCCAAATTTACTTCGGGGTCGCACGATTGACACATTTTTGTCTCACGAAAGACTGACACATGGTATCAAGCATTCAACATCATCGAACGTCACTCATTCTTGTTTTTTCTATGCTTGTGTAGGGAATCCCTATGCCAATCCTTACAACTTTCCCTAACCATATCCATTGGATATGCTTAGGATATATATTTCCGAACATACTGGTCTCATTTTATTCCTCAACAGTCCTGAAACTGCCCAAGCATATCTAGACGAAATCCTCGATTACTATGTTCATCATCATTCTCTTTGGATTTGTTCGTATGGCCGACAAAACCAGAACATTTGCTTGAATCTAGCGAATGAAGGGTCTAGCATATACTGCAGGCACATTCTGAATGTATTTAAATGGGATCTTATCGTGAGGATCATAGATACCCAATCCTCTGTTTTAAACATCATCTATATTATATCTTATACTTTAACACAAGAGTGACGATTACTTCATTCTTATTTCACTGAGTTTTTAACCCCCCCCCCCCTGACCGCCAATCAAAAGGGCAAAACTGTAATGTAGTTGCCCTTTAATTTTTTTAAATGTTTAAAAAAACTTGGTATTTCAAACATGATCTAAAAAAATTAATTTCGAATATAAATATAATCCTAAAGACTATTAATCATTACTCAATGGTTTAAAACTACATTATATTTGTAGAATTATATTAATTTAAATGATACAAATCTTGCAGTGAAACCTACAGCATAGTGAACGGATATATCAGTTCTCGGTAGTGAGAAGGTTAAACGGTGGCATAAATTGTCGTTCCCATTCCCAAATTAGTGTGACAACAACAAGAAGTCATATTTTTTATTGCCAGACAAATCACTTTCAGAATTTCGACTTGCCTTTTTCTCAAGTTTTTTATACTTCTATTTAATATACAAATATACATTAAGAACTTTAGTTTGTTTACAATTAATATTTAAAGTTTTATTGAAAGCCGTTGCCAAAATTCAAATAAATCGATGCAATTGCTTCCTATGTGCATTCGATTTTTCTTTTACACTTAATTATTTGAAGAGAGTGTATACCGGGTGATTATAATTAAAGTTACGATTTCAAAAATCGATAATTTTAAAACTACTGGTCAGAATGACTTGATATTTTAGCAGAACAATCGCGAGGCAATGGAATTTTGTTTGGCGAAGGAAAAAAAATAGTTCCAAATTGTGCCGATAGATGGCGTTGTCAGGGTAATGTCAGGGGAAAGACCAAAAATGTATTCTTGAACCCTTTCCGGCGCGGTGTAAATTTGTTTGCAAAAGGATGAAATAATAGACTGACACCGGAATTTACAAACGAATCCATTAGTAAAAAGAAACTTGCTTATTTTCTGGTTCTTAATGAAAGGAAAATTTTAATTAAATATTCTTGGTGTCGTTTGTCAGTTTTAGAATTAAAATTGGGTGTCATTTTTTGTGACCACCGCCCGTTAAAGGGTTAAACATAGGAATGATGTTGCCAAAAGGAAAAAAAATAGAGTTCAGAGATTTACTAAAAATTTATTAGCGAAAAGACAAGACTACGTGTTTACAGCGACGACAGCGATAATGACAAAAAATGAAAAAAAAAAGAGCTTCATGGAACAAACACCTTACTGATTATTAAGGCATAAGTTGCTCAATATTCCCTCCGCCTTGTTCCGCTACTAATTGGAAGCGCAAAACGGCATGCTCCACAACAGATCGTAGGGTATCTGTACTAATGCAATGGGTGTGTTGTGTGATGCTTGCCTTCAAGTCGGCTAGATTCTGAATCCGCCCGCTATAAAAAACACTCTTCAGGTACCCCCAAAGCCAGAAATTACACGGGTTTAAGTCGGGGGAACGTGGCGGCCACGTTTTTGGAAAATGGCGGCTTATGATCCTATCATCTCCGAAATTATCACTCAGTAGCTGCTTCACAGTAGTACCAATGTGCGGAGGAGCGCCATCTTGCATGAATATTATGCGATCCACACACTGACGCTGTTGAAGTGCCGGAAGAACATGGTTACGCAAAAGTGCTTCATACCGCTTGCCAGTAACTGTGCAGGTAACGGGACCCGCAGGTGTTATCTCCTCGAAGAAAAATGGACCGACGATAAACGCTGCCGTTATTCCGCACCACACAGTGACCTTTTCAGACTGAAGAGGTAATGGCTATAGCTGGGACGGATTCTCGGTCGCCCATATCCTGCAATTTTGCATATTTACAGAACCTTGCAAATGAATGTGGGCTTCGTCAGACCACAGAATGTTCCATGACCATCCGTTGTCCACTTCCATCCGGGCAAGAAATTGTAGTGCAAAAGATTGACGTGCTTCCAGGTCAGCAGGTAGCAACTCCTGCACATGAGTTATCTTGTACGGATAACAGCGTAAGACGTTCCGTAGGACTTTACGCACCGTGCTGTTCGGCATATCCAGCATTCGGCCAATCCCCCTTGCACTGCTGATTCCATCATCACTGTCAGTATGTTCCTGTAATGCTGTAGCCACATCTTCCACTGCCGCAGCTGAAACTGGTTTCCTTCCTCTACCCCGTTTAACGTCAAATGAACCGGTCTCTTCGAATTTAGCAATCATTTTTTGCAGACCATTTGTTGTTATTGGACCTTTTTTTATGGATTTTAATGTCCGAAACTTCCTAATAGCTGTAAGTGCACAGTCATCGTTCTTATAAAAAAGCTTCAAGAGCAGAGCGTGATCCTTCATAGTCAGAGTCATGATGAAGCATTCAGGCAAAGAGCTGCTGCTCTGCATTTTTATGGTTGCTATATCTGCGGTGCGCATGTCACGTATTAGTAATATGCATATCTTCAGACAATGTGAACCCAGACAGCGCCATCTATGGGCACATTTTGAAACTTTTTTTTTCCTTCGCCAAACAAAATTCCATTGCCTCACGATTGTTCTGCTAAAATATCAAGTCAATCTGACCAGTAGTTTTAATTAAAATTATCGATTTTTGAAATCGTAACTTTTATTATAATCACCCGGTATTTAATTAAAATTTTCCTTTCATTAAGAACCAGAAAAATAAGCAAGTTTCTTTTTACTAATGGATTCGTTTGTAAATTCCGGTATCAGTCTATTATTTCATCATTTTGCAAACAAATTTACTCCGCGCCGGAAAGGGTTCAAGAATACATTTTTGGTCTTTCCCCTGACATTACCCTGACAACGCCATCTATCGGCACAATTTGGAACTATTTTTTTTCCTTCGCCAAACAAAATTCCATTGCCTCACGATTGTTCTGCTAAAATATCAAGTCATTCTGACCAGTAGTTTTAAAATTATCGATTTTTCAAATCGTAACTTTAATTATAATCACCCGGTATTTCAAAATACGCTTTACTTATTTAATTTTAGGTAGCTTTCAATACAAAAAAAGTATAAAGCTACCTATTGAAGCCGTTCGGGGGAAAGCAATTCCGGAAAATTTCGGTATATTTTCACCGATCATGACCCCCAGACCCCAAAACCACCCTCCGTTCAAATGTTGATTATATATATATATATATATATATATATATATATATATATATATATATGATCTATGTCATGCGATAGCACTCGTATTTATAAATCAATTTCGATGAAACTAATTGTGTGTATTAAGCTCACCAATGTCTCGACCAAGTTCGTTGGCCAGCTTGGTCCGCCTTTTTGTTTTAAGATGGTGGCCATTTAAAAATTTAAAACTAAAATAAATATACAAAAAAGTTAAAAATTCAAATTTATTTTTGGCTTAAGTGTTAGGCCTTGATACAAGGATTCCGGAATATTTTTTGTTTTACCTCTATATTAAAAAATTGCTGAGATACAGCAGTTTGAAATTCTAGAGGGGCAGACATTTTGAAACAAGATAGCACATTACAAAAATCCAATGATTAATTTATAAGTTTTAGTGAACGCAACTTCTCGCAAATTATTATCTTTCATTGTTGTAATCATTTTACCAATCATACGCATAAAACTATATATTCATATCCGTTATCGCCAAATTCTCGTCAAACTTGGCGACATTTGGCGAAATATCGGCAAATTTGGCGACCGAAATATGTCTTCATATATGGCCAACTTGGCTATAGTTGACTAATTTGGCAAATTTCTTATTCAAATTCAGTATTAACGAATGTTCTGTAATTGGGTTCTTTGCATTTTAGCTTGCTGTTTTCGAGTAACATTAGCTAAAATTTCAAAACGAAGATATAAAAAAGCTACCTTTTCCTCCCGGTACAGGCCGGAAGGACATTTTTTATTTGTTATTACTATTTTTTAACTACGGCTTCCAAGATATTTCCTTTACTTCATAAGGTATGAGGGTAACTTATCAATTTATGAGTAAATAGATTTTTTCTACTATATAGTACTTAAATAATTAGTTACAATTATTTTCTCTTATGCGACCTTCAACTTTTATATTCATAGGAACCAACTTATTGGGAAGATTTAATTTAGTCAGTGGATAGTTATACATATATATATGGTTTACACATATATGTACAATTCGAGAGACAAAGGGTTATCTCTCAAATATAAGAATTCGTATATTCTTGAAAAACTGAATTTTTATATACATTGTTGTGCTTAAGTGTTCAGATATTTACATTTATGATCTACGATATAGTCTTGAGGAGACTTGAGGTAGTGTCTTTCGACAGTGCATTTAACTTTCTTGTTATTTAACGAGTACGAATTATTTAAGAACAAACCGGGGCAGCAAATTTGTTATATTTTACTAAACATAATATATTTTCTTCATGACTGCAGTTTCATGTAAAATAAAAAGCAAACGCAATATGTAAACAAGTGGGTAAGTGTGATCGAAGATCGCTCAGAGGGTTTCGTTTAATATTCCTTTCAAAACACTTTATCCTTTCTTTAATAAATTCAAACAAATTCCATTTAGCAAAAAAAAAAAAAAAAAAAAAGTCATGTTTTTTATAAAGTAAAAATTTAACGGTCTATTTTTTGTTTTTCGAATATCTAAACCATTCCGATAGCGGTCTAAGCCCGCTATTATATTCTCTCACTGTAATATCTGTCATGCGGACTAAATACGATATTTAAAAAAAATATTTCAAAATTAAACATGTTGTACACCTTCAAAATGATAGAATATGCGAATATTTCCATAATCGGATTTTTATCATGATTCAATATGTTTATCAAACTCATATATTTACTATTCTCTATTACTTATATTGATACACGCTTTGTATTATTCTGAAACATTTGAAAAATCCGCTAAACTTCCTATATGACGTCAGATTTTCTTTTTAATTCTCTAATGACGTGATATTAATCGGTTTTGTGCACATACCCATACTCATACTCCTTGTATTATTGAGAAATTATTCCGTTTTATGTTTTATTACCACTATGACGTCAATCAATTTTATTTCATATTAATCTTTTTTTCAATTGGTGAAACTTTTTATTTCATTTTTCACGTGGAAATCATCTGATAGAAAAATAATTATTGTAGAAAGATTTTCAGCGTTGATTTTTAATTTTTGGCATAGGCTATAACGAACAAGTGGGTAAGTGTAATCGAAGATCGCTCAAAGGGTTTCGTTTAATATTCCTTTCAAAATACTTTATCCTTTCTTTAATAAATTCAAACAAATTTCCTTTAGCAACAACAACAAAAAAAAGTCATGTTTTTTATAAAGTAAAAATTTACCGGTCTATTTTTTCTTTTTTTCGTATATCTAAACCAGCCGGATAGCGGTCCAAACCCGCTATTATATTCTGTCATAATAATATCCGTCATACGGACTAAATGCAATATTTTAAAAAATAATTTCAAAATTAAACAAATTGTACACCTTCAAAATGTTAAAATATGCGAATATTTCCATAATCGGATTTTTATCACGATTCAATATGTTTCTCAAACTCATATATTTACTATTCTCTATTATTTATATTGATACTCGCTTTGTATTATTCTCAAACATTTGAAAAATTAGTTAAACTTCCTATATGACGTCAGATTTTCTTTTTAAATGACGTGATATTAATCTGCTTTTTCCACTTACACATACTCATACTCCTTGTATTATTGAAAAATCTTAGACATTTTCCGTTTTAATACGACTATGACGTCAATCAATTTCATTTCATATTTATCTTTTTTTCAATTGGTGAAACTTTTTATTTCATTTTCATTTTTCACGTGAAAATCGTCTGATAGAAAATTAATTATTGTAGAAAGAATTTTATTGTGGATTTTAAATCTTTGGCATCTGCTCTAACGAAAAATGTTTCAATTTAATAGGAAAAGGCTGTTAGAATTTTGGTTTTTTAATCTCTATTTATTAAAATACTACGAATTTTTCAAATTTTAATATTTTCAGCTCTTCACAGCTGATATTCTGATTTATACACAAAGTTTCAACTCTGTAAGTTACATAGTTTTCGAGAATGGCTCTGTGACAGACAGACAACGGAGCGGGAGCAATAGGGTTTCGTGAGATGAACGAAAACCTAAAAAGGAGGGAAAAGTTGTTTAATGTTATTTTGAAAAAGAGATATTTGTTCAACTGCCATAAAAGTGTTAATTTTAATGCACAGACGTTTTTAAAACAGAAATAACAGAATTTAGTAAGCTTACGAGGCGTAACTAATAGGTTTTTTTTAATTTACAAAAATGCACATTTTTATTTTGTTAATCTATTCTACTTACATTTTAAAACTTTATTTCTAAGTATCAGGTTTTTAACAGAAAAGGAAAAGCTTTATACAAAAATAGACACATGCATGTATAACATATAAAGTGCACTTATATGATGAAATGTGTCATGCATTTTTGATAATTTTTTTCCTACAGTCAGTTTTTGGTAACTAATTAATAAAAATATATTACCTGAGAGATTATTTTACATATGAAAGACCGATGTAAGTAATTTTTAAGCTTTTCGAAAAAAAAATATGTCTATTTATTAAAAAAATTAAATTATTTTTTATCTATTTTCGTATTATTTTTAAACCTGTATCTTTGAAGCAAAATGTTAAAACTAACTGATTAAAAAATAATAATAATACTATTACTGAACAAGAAATTTTCTGCGCATATAAATATTAATTTACACTTTGAAAAGTACTTAGAATGAACGAATGAATATTACACTTAATGCAATTTTGTCATCTTGAATTAGTATCTAAGATTAAAATTTGCCTTACTTTTTAATTAAGTTTTTATGCTTTTTTGTGAAATTATGCTATCAATAGAGAAGTGTTCAAAAAATAATAAAAATTAGACTTAATGAAATTTAATACATATATTTATTTTTTTACTTTCTTTTAACGAAAATGTTGAGATAGTTTGAAAAATATATTTTTATAAAAAGTATCCCTTAGATGTTTTTTAAATGCAAATGGTATGTGCAAGTGAATTTTTTCCCTTTCAAACTTCTTATCATCAATCCAGATTCAGGTTTGGAAAATATTAGATGGCCATTTTGAATAAAATTTTATAACTTTTTAGGCTTTATGGAGATTTTTAAATTTTGGTGTAGTTCTGTGTAGCTAAAAACATAGAAAATATTTATTATCTTTAGAAGATTCGTATTTATATGAACAGGCATATATTTTGTACACTATTATTATGAAACTTTACTATCAATACATCTTTATGATAAGTTTTGTTGTTCAATTGCATTTTAACTTATAACCTACTGAGAAAATGCAAACTGTGTTATTGGACAAATTTAATTTTATACATGTATTTTTTTATCTTTATTTTAAATTCCTTTCAACATATTTTACATAAGACTGTCCTGGGGTAGCTTTAAAATACAAAAAACATCTAAATATAGGTAACCAAGATTTGTCGGGGAAGCTAGGCGTAAGGCCTAGGGACCGGTTCCCTATTGGGTTTCTGGCTCCGAAGCTATCAGGGGACTCCAGCTTCTCCCCAGGTGTGAAGTGTTTCTGTCCTGAGAGTTATGGGAATCAACGCAAATCGCGGGGTCTTCTGTCGTCAGTCCCTTGATAAAATTTGATGTGGTCAGTAGGTTTCGGCGCCCTCACCCCCCGTAGCGCTTACGTGACTCTCCTGTTGGAGCGCGTTTAAAGTTCTTTAGAACTTGGGTACGGCAGTTGACGTGCCTGGCGACGCAGCACAGCTTTAACATTTTAATGAGCACCGTACCCCATGGACAAGATAAGATATCCCCAATATAGACATGTAATATATTTACTCAAAACAACTGTATCAAAAATACCTGCGTATACGAAAGCCAAGTGCTCCTATTTCTTCTGTCCAAAGAGACTTCCTTCTTCATTTAGATAGGGTACATGACTGTAAGTCTGGAGCTAACATCTTCTCCATAACTTATACGATAATAATTCTGATTAGTACAGAAAACTGATAGGTTGCACTTAGGCTGCATCCATCTCCGGACTTAACAAGTCCAACATCAGGAACTGATTCTTTAAAATAAGTCTCTGACTGTCATTCTAACAAGTCATCGTAAAAATTTACAAACAAGTCTATCTATCTATCTACATCTCTAAGTCTGCAAATGTATAAGTAGTTTTTTTGTACATCTGCATATGTTACTTAATATGGGGTATACAAAATATTCTCTACTAGTTCTTGGTTAACAGCATTGTGGCCCCTGAACGGACTCCAGTGGCCCGATTTTGAACATGTCTTCATTTCATTGAAGCGTCCATTGCGTCATTTATTTGCCACACCGCGGTCGCATGAATGCTATATTCCTATTCCCATGCTGTAAATCCAAAGTGACACTTGCATTGTACTTCCCAAAATCTCCGCCGACATATTGGCGTCTCTTTAAAAAAATTACATTTTGCCAATACATGGCGAGTCTATGTATAAAATGAATAAAATACCAAACATATATGGACAATAAAGTAAACAATGTGAAAATGAATACACTAATATAATTAATTGTTCTCAATATTTATATTCAAAAATTGTTTTACTATTTTTTTTTTTTTTGAGATATTATTCTTAAAAATCTGCATCTCGTTGAAATCTCGTCACTGATGAGAATGATATGGAAGGAATGCTAAAGTCAATTTCTTTATAGTAGTATCAATTGTTTAATCTGCTTTATTAAAATAGTAGTACCATATGATGTGGCAGTACATTCCAAGTTTTGCGTCTTTAACCTGCTCCCCACTACCCATTAATGACCGTTTAAACAGTCGGATTTGTAAAGGATATCTCTTAAAAGTTAAAAGATGAATTACAAATTATTATAATGTTCAACTTAATAATACATTGTCCTGCTGTATACGGTTTAATTGGGTTTTAGTGCGATTAAATGTATTATGTATACACAAATAAACCTCCTGATTATCACTGAAAGAAGATATCTTTTAATAATCCAAAAAATATTTTTCTATAAATATTTTAATAAATACTAAATAAAATTTGTCAGACATAAGTGGCCAATAGAAAAAATGTAATTTTAGCAAGAGTACTTTATAAAAAGTTGACGACTCCTGCATTATTCGGTCCATTCCTTGCTTATCCTATATCAATTAAAGTTTCTCAGCAATCATCACATAAATGTCTTGAAAATGGCTGTCATTCAATATCTTCAATGTAGATCTTATTCAAAACAATATAGCTTTATTGGGAGGAATGATTCTGATCAAACACCGTTGGCCAATGTCATCAAACAGAGGTAGTTTGTTACATTTATGTTTGTTTACGGTGGCAGATAATACTTGTTGGTAAACTTATTCGATCATCTCTTGACATTGAAAACTGAGAAATATTTAAAGATTATAAACTTCAAAAACATGATGTCTAAAATTTCTAGTCACATTTATCATTCAATGTTCTTATTCTTGTATTTTTTAACGTTTTGCTATAATCATGTCACATTACATTTCCCAATACTTAAATAATTACAACGGAAAATGTGAATCAATTTCTTTTTCAATTAATTTCTCAACTAACTCAAGAGATTATAGTAGTTTTTAAAAATATATATATTTATACTATCATTCTAAGGTAGGTTACGCTTCTGTATATAACTGTATTTATTTGAATAACTATCATACACATGAATTTTCAAAAACATTTATTGGCCATCTTAAATATATTAAGTACAATGTCTGTATTTCATAGCTTCGTAAAATTCTAAATTATCAACGCAAGGAGTTTTAGTGTCTCTTAATTTTAGAAAAACGGTGTACATTTTACTTATTTCAAGTAAGTAAAATATATGAATGATTTCTTCTATTAAATAGAAATCTCAGAGTACTGAACGAAACTAAATCTTGATAACATGAAAGATAACATAGAAGATTTTTAAAGTGGTCAAAAAATCGAAAATGAGATTAGATTTAGGAGCAAAAAGATTTACTTCAAATAATATTCATACCTTGTTCCGAAGAAACATACTTCACATATTAATAAAATTTCATAGCTTTTCCCCACTAAGTTTTTCTATTTTTAATGCTAATTAATACTAGTGTTTTAGCAAAAATCACTTCCGTTTAAAATGAATTGAAATGTATTCTAAAAATAACTCACCTCAAATGCGTCTTAAAATACAGAGGACTACTCAACTACATAAAATAAAACATTACAATATTTTATGCTTTTCAAAAGAAGTCTTGAAACAATTCTTTTTGGGACTTTATGTCCCGACGGCACTTTAAAGCACCATTAATAAAAACGCTATAAAACTAATTTAACGCATCGATTGGTAGTAATTTAGGGTGCGTTATAGATAATTTACTTTATCTCGTTCATAAAAGATTATTCGTTGTACAAAGCACACATGTTTGTAAATGAATAATGTATTTTGCCAAAAATAACCGTTCAGATTTTTTTATGTTTAAAGACATAGAGCGAAAAGTTTCAGTTCTGAAAAATTCTATTTTAATACCGTAAAGTACTAAAAGCGTATTTTATAGAAATGATTTAAGAAGGGATGTAACTTTTCCATAAAACATTATAAATAAAGATTTGGTTAAATTTTTAATGTGGAATTTCTTTATACAATACGCAAATGAGGTGACGATACCGGGTCTTACACATGCTAGAGGAAAGGAAAACGATTGATGCCAGGTTAGGCTCAATTATTCCGATGCCGTAAGTAGGTCGTTTGTTCAACTTATGGAAATATAGATATATATATACATAATCTGCTTTGTATCACATTTATTTTTCGTTATTTTCTCTAAAACCTTCAAAAACTATCCAATTATAATATTTTAAGTTCTGAATTGAAAATAACGGATAACCAGCTATTATAAATAACTAATTAAAAGATATAAACAAGCCACCACTATTGCCATTCAGAACCACAAATTCCAAATCTAGAAACAAATGAACGACTCTTGGAAGGTTTCATTAAAAAATACCAGTTACGGGTGTATTCAAATCCAAACTGCTTATTTTGAGACACATTTTTAAATTCATTTTTGCTCTAAAATGCATCCAATTGGCAGGTTCTCTTATTCAGAAACTTTATAATGTCCCCACCGTCTCGTTTTTTTCATAAAGGCAGAATATATTTTTAAAAATGCTGTCAAAGTGGATGACATTTTGAACCGAATTTCCCATAGCGATAGCGCTGGAAACAAAAAAAAATGATCGTACTGTGAAAATAATTGTCTGTAAATCAATTTCTAATTAATTGAACGAAAAATAAAAACATGGGGCCCTTATAAATGTCTTTATAAATAACGCCACCAAGTTTCCTGTTGTTACTTTTAAAAATGAGTCTGGGAATGTGTCTCAAAATTTTGAGTTGTTGAGCGTGAAAAATATTTTTTTTTTTGAATACCACTGTGGCAACTCCGACTGCCTATATTAAAATGCAGTCTAAGCTGTCGACATATAAATAATCAATTTTAATGTAATTGATTTCTAATAAAATTAGTAAGAAACAAACTTTCTTACCTCTAAGTTCCAAAGTGGGACATCGATGCTCCGGTTCTTCAACGCTCATTATACTATTTCAAAAATCTAAATCCTTTTTCAGCATGAGTACACTATTGACTCAAATAAATTCAAGTTATTAGAAGACATCACGATTTAATTGACAAATCACATCACGAACACAAATCATTATATACAGCTTTTTAACTGAGCGAAAAACGCTCTCAAAACAATCATAATCAGAAACTAAAACTAAAAGTTAGAGTTCAAAACTAAAGTTCTAATAAAAAATATTCAAGAACAGTTACAGGAGAGAAGAAAAACATAATGTTGCGCGCATGCGCCAGTTTCATTGTCTCTTTTCAGCTAATCACAGCACATTCCTACCTTTACATTGCGTAGATGCTTTTTACGTTTCAAAACTTTGAGAAGAAAAGGGGGTTTTGGATGATGCAACAGGAAATGAATTCCCAATTACAACATCCTCCCACCTTTGAGTTTCGGGATCTGAAACTCAAATCCAATTCGTTCGATGTTTTATGATACGCCCGTATCTGTCGCGACGAACCGAAACGTCCGATATACTGTCGCTGACCGAACCACTAGGAGGATTACTAGCACCTTTATGTTCATTAAAATCTTGTTTCTTTTTAATGTCCTTGAAATGGTTTCTCATACTGTCGTTATCTTGTAATAATTCTAAGGGTATTAACTTGCTTGTTGATATTAAATATTCCCAAGTTTTCATTCTTATTTTCACTAAGCGGTTGTGTCCATCCTTAGATGGAAAAATTTCAGTCACTTTGGCCAGAGGCCAATCAATTCTTTTCTTATTGTCACAGGAAACAATCACAACATCACCTATTGCTAAAGGTTTCTGTATTTTCTTCCATCTACTAGGTTGTCGCAATTGGACTAAATATTCTGATCTAAATCGTTTACGAAGGTCTTGTCTTATTTTCTGTTGATAAACAAGCCTTTTGTTCAATGATTTGGCATCTAGAATATCAATATCGGGTGTACCACTACCTTTCACTTCTAGCAAGAACATGGACGGAGTGAGAGATACGAGATCATTTAAATCTTCTGACACATAATTAAGGGGGCGACTGTTGATAACACTTTCTAGATCACATATAATGGTTTGTATTTCTTCATAATTCAAAGAACTTTTTCCTAAAACCTTTCTGAGTATTCTCTTGGTTAGGCCAATCAATCGCTCCCACCACCCTCCCCATTTCGGAGCTGAAGGAGGTATAAATTTCCAAATAATTTTCCTTGATATACTATCATTTTGTACTGAATTCCAGTTTATTTCTTTCAACAAATTTTCCGCAACTACAAAATTTTTACCATTATCTGTATAGATAATAGAAGGTTTGCCTCTACGGGCTATGAATCTTCTCAACGTCAGTAAAAACACTTCAGTTGATAATAAGGTAGCTAGTTCAAAATGAACTGCTCGAAAAACAGCACAAGTGTATATTACTAGCCAGATTTTCCTATTTTCTGTAAGAATAAGCGGACCAGCATAATCCAGACCAACAATTTGGAAAATGGCAGCTTCTCTTACTCTATCTTCAGGTAAGGGAGGAGTGGAAATTTCTACTGGTTTAAAATCGTGTCGTCTACATCTTACACAGGTTCTAATAATTTTTCTGACAGTTTTTCGGATTTCCTTAAATTAGACATCATAATTTGTATACCAGCATGTCCTAGTTTCAAATGTCTAAATCTAATTAATTTTTCAACTACGGGATGGTCATGTGGAAGGATAATAGGAAATCTGAAATTCATAAGATCCTCTCTTAAATGTATCCGTGATTTCAGCCGCAGAACTCCAGCCGAATCTGTCATGGTTTGAAATGCCTTTAGACGTTTATCTTGAGGACCAGCAAACGATTTTTGAACTAATTTCAATAATACGTTTTCAGCTTCATTCTGCTCTTCTACAGTTAAAATTTTAAATTCTTTCTCTTTTTAGCTTTCTTACAATTTTTGTAAAATCTGTATATCCACGAGATTACTTTTACTAATTTATCGTAGGAAGAAATTCTAGTGTAAAATTGTTCACTGTGAACATCTACATTTGTAGTACTAATAATTGTTTTTCTTCTTTCTGCATCGGTAGTTTCGAAATCAGGAAACATTTCTGATTTTGGCCACTCGTCCATTGGTTTTCTCAACCACTGCGGTCCCTCCCACCATTTATCTCGGGCTAAAACCTCAGCGGTACAACCCCTTGAAGGCAGGTCAGCAGGATTCAATTGGCCAGGAATAAAGTGCCATTTTGAAGGATCACTTAATGAGCGAATTTCGGTCACTCGGTTGTAAACAAAAGGTGCCCAATTTTCATTTCTTTTTATCCAGTAAAGCGCATTGGCCGAATCAGTCCAATAAAAAATGGCGATGTTATCTAATTTCAAATCAGTTTTAACACTACTTGCTAATCTAGCCCCAATATAACAAGCCAATAATTCTAACCGCGGGATAGAAATTGTTTTCATAGGAGCAACTCGGCTTCTTGCTTGAACCAACTGACAGAAACCACCGTTCTCATTTTCGGTCCGTATAAATATACACGTAGCATACGCTACTTTACTAGCGTCGCAAAAAACGTGTAATGAATGCAACTTATCTGCATCTCGAGAAAAACACCTAGGTATTTCAATAGTCCCTAATTTTCCTAATTTTTTTTTCCATTTTTCAAATTTTTTCTTGATAGAAACAGGTAATTCCGTGTCCCATGTCACTTTAGCTTTCCAACACTCCTGTAATAATATTTTAGGTTCTAATGTTACAGGACATGTGTATCCGATAGGATCAAAAATTCTGTGTACAGACGATAAAATGTTTCTTTTAGTTACTAGACGATCATCCTCTGAAATTTCTTTTAAATCAACTGCTAGTGTATCCCTTCTAAAATCCCACATTAGCCCTAAAACAGGGACATTTTCCCCTGTAAAAACTTCTCGAAAACTATGCTCCCACCCGCGAAGCTCGAATTTAGCATTGTTAAGAAGAGTTTTTGACTCTTCGATAAATCTGTTTAGCTGTTCCTTATTATCAACACTCGTAACACAGTTGTCTACATAAAATGGCTCTAACAATTTTAACGCAGTGTTTTTAAATTGTTCAGGTGCATTTTTCAAATGATATTCTAACGTGGCACCTAGAAGGTAGGGGCTACATGAAATGCCAAATACTACTCTTCTATGTTGAAGCGTTATCAACTTTTGAGGGGCCCCTTCTTCATACCATAGAAATTTCAAGTATGATCGATCTTTTTCTGTAATGCCAATATGTAAAAAAGCTTTTTTTATGTCAGCAATTACCGCTATTTTCCCCAATCTAAATCTGTTTAAAACAGAAGGAATCAGTTCTACGAGGTTAGGCCCTTTTTCAATACAATCATTTATCGATGGTGAGTCCTTTTCCCGAGCTGAACCATCAAAAACTGGCCGCACCTTTGTAGTGGAGTTTTCTTTAAACACTGCTCTATGAGGAAGGAAATGCTCACTACCTAACGTTTTCCTCTGATCAACCTTTTCAATTATTTTCTGGTCTAACCATTCATTAAATATTTGATTATAATCACCTATTTTTCCTATCTTTTTTAATGAATCGACACATGTTTTTAATCTACGTCGAGCGATATTTTCGTAACTGGGTAGTCTAGGGTGGCCCTGTATCCATGGAAGACTAACTTCATATCTACCCTCGTCATCTACTCTTATATTACTAAGAAAATGTTCTTTAGTGGCTAACTCTATTTCTTCTCTACCCTTTTTCTACCCAGGATCTCGAATTCCTAAAGTGTCAAGGTGCCATAACTCTGAAATTTTTGCCTCTTTGACATGCAGCGAGAAAACTAAATTGTTCATATTTTTATTTTCATAACCTTCAGTTTTCCCGAGAATTGTCCAACCTAAACGAGTTCCCATGCAAACTAATCCGCCCTGTAATTGTTTTAAATTTCCGGTAAATAATTTTCCGGCGACATCTGCACCAATTAACACATGAATTTCATCAGGAGAAAATTCGTATAGTAAATCATTAGTTTTAGTGACTCTATCAGTCAATAAAATTCCATACCGTTTTATTTCTTTAATAAAGGATCCTTCCGGTATAGGTGAAATTTCAGAGCAAATCTTTTGTTGATCTAATACCTCAAGTTTACATCGATAACTATTATCCATATTTCCCAAATTAATTAAATATCTATCGTGTAGTTCTTCACATTGTCGACCCCCAAATAAACTATGCACTATTCTTTCTTTACTTATACTATTATATCCTAACATGTTAGCAGCAAATTTTGATATATACGACCGTTGCGATCCCGTGTCATATAAAATTCTAACATTTCGTACGATATCCCCATTGTATATGCGTACAACCAATGTTTGGAGCAAAACCCTTTTTCTAGAAGTTGTATTCGCAAGCATACAATCTTTATTAGGAGTAGAATCCTCTTTAGAATTATCGCCTAAATTAATTTTATTCTTTTCTATACACATGAACTGGTGCTGAATTTTCCCACAATGAGTACAATTAGTTTTAATTTTACAAGCTTTAGCCAAGTGGTTGGCATTGAAGCATCGAAAGCAAGCTCCTTTTTTTAATAAAGCATCTTTTCTCTTTGCGAGTGTCATTTTCCATACCGCTCTACAATTTTGACTACGGTGTTTATTTTCGCAAAAGACACACTGTTCTTCCAATTTTTTATCATCTGCATTATACAGTTCGGCCGCCGTAGGAAGAGAAAAATTTTTATCCTTACTATCGAATCTAAGTTCTCTGTTTACTGAGACATCTTTATCGAAAGAAAACCCACTCTTAGCCAATTTGACCTTTTGCTCCATTTGAACTTCAATTTGTAAAAATTTCATTAAAGTATCTAATTTATTAATTCCCTGATCTTTATCTTTATCATTAACAGATAAAGTGCCAAGATGTCTTTCCCATAATTTAAGAATATCTGAAGGCAATGCTGACTCGACCAATGGATATAAAATCAAAGAATAATTTTCGCTCGATACTCCTAACATTTTTAATGACCGAAGGTAAGTTTCTATTTTATCATACAACTTAACAAGGGACAATCTCTGGCCTTGTGCTAAAGAATTATTAATAGCTAATCCTAGAACTTCGCGAATGTATACTTCGACTAAAATATCTGTTCTACCGAACCGTGCCTTCAATGATTGAATCGCCTCTGGATAGCTATCAGCTGTAGGGGGAAAAGAATCCACGATCTCCCTAGCTCTAGATCCCTTTTGGGTAGACTCAATAAGATACTGTATTTTGTCCTCGTTTACAATATCGGGATCTTCGTGGATTTTTTCAAACTGACCCCAAAAAGATAGCCAATTTTTGATATCACCATTAAAGGGCTTAAGCTTTAATTTAGGTAATTTAAACTTTCTTCTAGTGGCCATACCATCTGATGAGAAAGAGGTATCCTGATTGCTCTCTTTCTCTAACCTTTTTATGTATCTAGATAGTTTATTTTTCACCTCCCAATAATTGGTGTTATATTTATCTGTTTGTTCGTATTCAGCATCGAATGCGTCTTGTGAACAAGTTTTGTCTTCAGATAAAAGATCCAAAATTTATTTATCGATTAATGAGAGCTCTTCATGTTTTGATTCTAACCTATCTAAAAGAGACGACAGACTATCGATATCATCACATTTAGCCTGCAAAATATCTTCTATTTCTTTTATCAACTTTGTGAAGTTGGAACGCACTGGCGTCCTTGATTTCTTTAATTTATCCATACTTAATGTTCAATTCTAGTTAACTAACTTCTAATTAACTTTCTAATCTCTAATTCCAATCATCTACGGAGCAACCGATCCCGGCAGGGATGGCACAATTATGTGGCAACTCCGCTGCCTATATTAAAATGCAGTCCATAGATAAATAATAACAAGATAGGACAGTTACGGTAAAAACTGTAATGGCAACAGTGCTAGCGCCACCAGTGACAAGGGGGAAGAACTAACCAGCCTCCGTAATTTACTTATGTCGTTGAAATTCGTTAATGCTCTATGTTTTGTATGTCTATTTTTCTTCCGAGAGGCCGGGAGGACAGATACAAATATTCTTTACAATTGATCTTTGGCGCGTAGTTTAAGAAGTGTATTTTTATTCTGTCTTTTATTAATATTGAAACAACAGTTCTTTTCAGAACTTTTTCATCATGTCTAAAAATGTGAAAGTATGTCAGGCAGAATCTTGTCTGCATACAAATAGAAATTCTAGAGATCTGTCCTTTTTTGCTTTTCCTGAGAACACAAAACGGTAAGTGATGTTTATTTTACGTATAAGCATTTGAATAAAATTTTCTATGCTTTTATAAAAAAAAAAAAAAAAAAAAAAAAATGTTTACTAGACTACTTATGGCATTTTATTTATTTTTGTAGGTTGGAAAAGTGGATGACTAGTATTAAATTGAAGCCAAGTTCTAACAAATATAAATTTTTATGTGCTGACCATTTCCCTATGTCGTGTTTTACAAACACGTTGAGACGTCGATTATTGCCTGATGCTGTGCCTATTTTCCAAAAAGCTGGCAGATATGAAATTACCAATTCTGCTACTGTTGAAAAGTAAGTAAACTGTAAAATAGATTGATTTTGTTAATGCATTAAAATTTATTTTTATATAATTTTTGCCTGATATTTTTAAGGTATCCAAAAGTAGATCTAGGGAACATCTAAGGCTTTTTTAGGTTTAGGACCCTTTTACTAGCCTTTAAATTCTTTATTGTCTTCATAACTTTTTACACAGATTAATTTTATAATTGTATTACAAATTTTGCATTTTTTAAATGTATACTGGTTAATAATTGCTGTACAAGTGAGCAAGACACACTGACATATTTTTTTGGTTTCTTGTATGCGAACCCGAATACAGAGTAGTTAAAAGTGGGTTTCTCAAATTATTTTATTATTATTATTTTGGGTACTTTTATGTTAGCTGGGCACCAGTGATATGTATAGATATACACACGCACACATATATATATATATATATATATATGTATGTATATCACTGGTGCCTGGCTAACATAAAAGTACCTTATTTTGATAAATCTATATGTTAACTGCACCTAGGGCCAGCACATCATATATTATTATAATGTCATATATGCTTTATAATTTGGTAATAAATCTTGGTTGCTTGGCGATTCATCCTCAAAGGGCTGCTATAACATAAAAGTACCAATTTTTTTTTCATCAAAATGAAATACGGATTTTTTTTAACCCTATCACTATGTCCTGGGGTCTACGCGGACCCCAAGCACTTTCAACAAGTTATCAAAAAAATCCATTACTCACTGAGTAGTTTCAGCCAGTGTTCTCTCGTATCATAATGTTTGTAACACACGGTAAAAATTAAACTGTACAAATATAAGTGGTACTTTTTTTTATTAATTGATAAATAAATAGCATATTTGTCCTGGGCAACAACAGGGCATAGTGATAGGGTTAAATATGAACAGTTTTTATTATTCAAGGAATTGTTAAAAAAATCATCTTTAAATTTTACACAATAAATGAAATTTCAAAATTTAAAGTTAATTTAAAAAAATTATTAGATTACATGCTCAAGATGCATGATAAACACACACTTAGAAGTGTTACCACTAAGCACACTTCATGTTCACATCAGCAATTCTTTCTTAGTTTCTTACACAGATCGATCTGCTCGGCCAAAGCACTATTCAGTACACCACATACTTACTTCATAATCAGGGCTTGAAATTCAATTTTTCCAAGGAGTGGAGTCTCCCTCCCAACATTGTTAAATGGACAGGAGTTGTAATGTTTGGGAGGGGGAAAAAATATTTTATTAAGAAAAAAAGCAAAAAATTACGCGAATCGATTGCGGAAAAAATGCGAATTTCGCCAATCGATTGCAGAAAAACGCAAAGTTCGTCTATCTGTTGCGAAAAAAACGCAAAGTTCGTCGATTAGTCATTTAAAAACGCAAAGTTCATCGATCAGTCGCGAAAAAAATGCAAAGTTTGTCAATCGATCGCGGAAAAAACTCAAAGTTCGTCGATCAGTCGCTTAAAAAATGCAAAGTTCGTCGATTAGTCGTTTAAAAAATGCAAAGTTCGTCGATTAGTCGTTTAAAAAATGCAAAGTTCGTCGATTAGTCGTGTAAAAAATGCAAAGTTCGTTGATCAGTCGTGAAAAAAAAGCAAAGTTCGTTGATTTGTCGCGGAAAAAAACACAAAGATCGTCGATCAGTCGCGATAAAAAAGCAAAGGTCGTCGACCAGTCGCGAAAAAAAGCAAAGTTCGTCGATTTGTCGTGGAAAAAACGCAAAGTTTGTCGATCAGTCGCGGAATAAAAAGCAAAGTTCGTCGATCAGTCGCGGAAAAAAAGCAAAGTTCAACGATTTGTCATGGAAAAAATGAAAACTTCGTCGATCGGTTACGGGAAAAGAATCACTAAATTTATCGTTCGGTTGCAGGTAAATTAAATAACGCAAATTTCTCCGGAAAATGGTGAAATATTTTGGGCGGGAGGCTCCTGCCCACGATATTTTTTTGGGCGGGATTTCAAAGTTTTCGGTGCAAATCCTGCAATCCAGCCCTAATAATGAATAAAAGTTTGACAATATGACTTATAGGTTAAGTATGTTTTATATGTCAGCACTTTTTGATTTTTTTTTCTTTCTTTTAGGTTACCTGTGAATATTCAAGTGATTCCCCCTGTGCAGGACACTGACAGTCTGGAAAATTCCCAAATAAGTGAAAGTGCCACTACTTCAAAAAGTTTCTTTTCATCTACCCCAAATGTCTCAGATTTAATATCTAATGAAGAGGAAAATTCATTTAAGCAAACACCAAAGAGCCGAAAAATCAATCGATATAAAACTGCCATCTGTAGATTGAAAAAACGATTATTCAGTGGAAAATATCCAGCATCTAATCCATCAAAATTTGAGCTGTTAAAAGCCATGAAAAAACATGTACGCCCTTCCCTCTATAACATTCTTGAAGCCCAGTTAAGAAACTCTGGTCCAGCAAAAGGAAGACGATGGTCAGCTTCTGATAAAGCCTTTGCTTTCAGTATTTATATCCGCAGCCCTGCAGCATATAAAAGTTTAAAACGGTTTTTGGTTTTGCCTACACGGCGAACTCTAAGGCGCTCTGTCCAAGGAGTTTGTCAGACAACTGGATTTTGTCCTGAAGTATTTGACATATTAAAAGAAAAGGTGAATCAAATGAATGATGATGAAAAGCAGTGCGTCCTTACATTTGACGAAATGTCAATTAGATCCTCTCTTCAATACAATGCGAAAACTGATACAATTAATGGTTATCAAGATGAAATTTCAGTCCGTGATAATCATAATATAAAAGTAGCTACAGATACTCTAGTTTTTATGGCAAAAGGAATACATGAAAATTGGAAACAAGTTTTGGGATATTTTCTTGTCCACAAAAGTATGCCTGGCCAATCGCTAAAAACAATTGTAGTATCATGTATTGAAAAACTTCAAGCTATAAACCTTGATGTCTTAGCTACAGTATGTGATCAAGGCTCAAATAATATTAGTCTTTTTAATGAACTTGGACTGAGCCCTGAAAAGACATCTTTCAAGGTTCAAAATCGTGATGTCCATTTTATGTTTGATCCACCTCATTTATTAAAGGCATTGAGAAATAATTTAATGAATCACAAGCTGGAATATGAACGTGAAAATTTTGGCATTGTCACTGCTGAATGGAAATATATAAATGATTTTTATGAAATAGATAAAGGTATTGAGCCTCGGGTGGCTCCTAAATTGACCAAAAATCACATTAATCCTGTTGGACGAAGTAAAATGAAGGTAAAATTGGCATCCCAAGCTCTAAGTACATCTGTAGCTGCAGGAATATCGTTGTTGGGATCAGTTGGGAAATTTGATGAGGCTGCAGCTCATACAGCTTTTTTTATTTCCACAATTGATAAGCTGTTTGACAGTTTCAACAGCAAACAAATATATGATAAGAAGAAACTGCTTTGTTCTGTAAAGAAAGATTCAGACCACGTAAACTTTTGGCATGATATGCTGAAGTTTATTCAAAGTTGGAAATTCATAAACGTTAATGGTAAAGAGGTTCACACACATTGCAAGAAAGGTTGGTTAGTGACTGTGAAATCTGCTATTAATGTATGCAAGATAATATTAGAAAAACATGACAATGTTTTCATGAGACGTTTCAATCAGGATGCGCTGGAAAACACATTTTCTATAGTTCGTTCAAAGAGGGGAAATGACAGTAATCCTGATTGCTCTCAATTGACCAGCTGTTTGAGAGCAGCTATGGTAAATAACATTTTTAACTCAACTAAGGCATCAAATTGTGAAGCAGATTTTGATAAGATTCTAATTTCTTTAAAAGACAGAGTTTCATCAAAATCCACCAATATTGATGAAATTTTTCAGGGGGATGGTTGTGTTACTTCCACAACACATGATGTTGATACTTCAACATTTACTGTCCCTGAAATTCCTAATGACCCTGTAGTGTCCAATGTTCAATATTATATTGCTGGTTATATAGGTAGAAAAACTGTTGAAAAATTAAAAAATTGTGAAGAGTGTGCAAATAGTCTACTAACACAGTCTGATGATGATCATGCTAATGTAGGTCATTCTTTGTTGACAAACTTCAAAGAATATCCAGGTGCTAAACTTAAGAGGCCTAAAATAACTTTATTTAATCTAGTAAAAGAAATGTATAACATTGATTTGTCTCAAATTTTCTGGAGCAAGGGTGTGTTAAAAAATATGATATTGTTATTTAGGAGAATGATAAATTTTAGTAGGTTACAATTGCACGATGCACATAAAGAGATTGCACAAAAGATAATATTTATATTATTTTCTAAAATTCAAATCTATTCACATATAAAGAAAAGGAACCATGAACTAAAGTTGGAATTCTATTCTAAAAATAAAAAGAAGTGAAAGATTTAATATTTTTGAAGGTATTATCCTGTTAATATATCGGTATTGTTAATATTTCTTTAATTCTAATCTGTTCTTTTAATTTTTTAAATGTGTCAAAATTGAGTGTTTATATTGAAAATTTTAGAGGTAGGGGTCAACTTCATACTTCAATTGTACCCAAGCTTGTTTTCTTTAACATGGATTTTAAAAAGACATAATTTCAGTTAAATGGCTGTTTGATATTTTCATATATTTGATATTTATTTTCAAAATATTGTGTATGAAATTTTGTATATTTTCAGTCAAAACAAATGTAAATTAAATTTGTAAAAATGAAGGAATTTGTAAAAGTAAAAATGAAAAACAGAGGGAGAATTTTGGTAAATACACGTTTAGATTACGGTGATGAAAAAAAAACAACAACAAAAAAAAGTTTTCATCTTTGTTTGTACATTAACATTATTTATAAATACTTTTTACTTTTAAAACTTTTAAGGTATATGGAATTACTCTTTGTTTGGTGAATTAATAATGAAATAAAAGCTGTTTTTGTTAGTCAATTTGATTTTACTATTATGGTTTCTATTTGTAATATTTTAGTAATATTTTTGTCGACTAACGACTTTAGCTTCTTTTTTTCTTGGGACCTATAGACTCATTTCATGTTTTTTGACACATTTTTTTCCGCGAATGATTGAAGAATTTCACTATTTCTCTCCCGATCTACATATTAATTGCACAACAATTTTGAGATTTTTCACCCGACTGGTGAATTTTATGATTTTTCCCCATGACCAATCGGCGTATTTCATAATTTTTTTCCTTCGACTGATTGAAGAATTTCAGGAATATTTCTGAAGATCCACTGCCCTATTTCACATGCGACCAATTGGCAAATTTCGAGACATTTTTCTCGTGACCTATTAGCAAAAGTCATTGGGGGTGGGGGGGTCTGCGACTGATCGACCAATTCTGCATTTTTTCTGCAACCGGCCAAAAAATTTCAAGATTTTTTTTTTTCTCACAATCAACTGATAAATTTTGAAATTTTTTTCTCATGACCGATCAATGATTTTTGCATTTTTCCCCGCAACTGATTGAAGAATTTCATAACTTCCTTTATGCTCTACAGACAAATGTAAAATAATTTTTCCTCGCATTTAGTCGACGATTTTTGAGATTTTTTCATCAATTAACTGGCAAATTTCGCAATATTTTTCATGATCGATCGACACATAAAAAAAAAAAATTCCGTGACTAATTGAAGAATTTGTTTGACGATCCACTGATGAATGTCGGCTCTTTTTCCCTACAAACGATTTGCGAAATTGGTGCTGATTCTTTTTTTGGTGTATTTGAAACCTAAATAAGGCAGAAGAAAGTTTTAGTATTTGCACATCTAATTTTTTTAAATACCAAAAAATTAAAAATATTTCCCAAATTTATGTATGATTTATTTACTGTTTATGCACAATTCAAAGTTTAATGATGCAAAATATTGTGACATCACAAAATTTTATTTCTATTTTCTGCAGACTAGAGCTTGGCACCAAACTTGACATTATTAAATCCCATAGTTTTTTGCGAGTGTAAAAAGCAAATTATATCTGTTTTCAATTGAATATTTTTGAAAATATCATCATATTTATGAACCCTGGTTTAGATGTTTACTGAGTATTGCTAGTTTAATACAGCTCAAAAATTCATGAAAATAAAATATCTTACAAAAGTAAGTTTTTAGCAAAACAAGAATCAAATAATTTACTTGTCAATATGACATCATATGTTCTCCAAAATCATAGTAAGATAATTTATTTTGATGAAAGAAAATCAACCCATTTAAATTTTTTTTTTTAGCATGACAGCACTTTTATCAATAGAACGAACCTGCTTCTGCAATTAAAGGATGTTAAACTGCTACTCATTCAATTATATTTAATTTAACTGGCAAATTTCGTGATATTTTTTCATGACCGATCAACAAATTAAAAAAAAAAATCCGTGACTAATTGAAGAATTTTTTTGATGATCCACTGATGAATGTCTCATTAACTCAGCACTGTTTTCTGCTTTTGATGATTTATATTTTGTAAATTTCCTTTGTGGTATTAATGGTGTATAAAATAAATGCTTTAATGTAGTGATAACATGTTTCTTTACAGTTTATAAACATATTAAGTTGATTAGTCAATATGATATGTAACTTTGAATTGAATAAATAATAAAAATGTATTCATGCCAAATAAAATTATATATATATATATCATCATCAGTTCCTCTTTTTCTTATTTGCATTTCTTTTCAATTATATTTATTCATATTGGTGTACATGTATTGCATCACAGACATTAATTCCACCACATCCAATGATGTCATCACATTTCATACAAGCAAAATTAATATAAAGGAAATATTTTCATTATTGTTAACCAAAATTTGATGTAGTGACACAACTTGTATTTTAAAGTATAATATCAGTTTCTCTCTCTTTTTTTGTTTTCTTTTTATAAAATAGATTCATATAATTCTCAAAAATTGTAAAAATGATTTTTTCCCCCATCAGTAATTTTATTATTTCTTATATGTTATGCAATATAAAAAGACTTTTCTGAAAGTCTTATTTGTTAACTTTTACTTCCATCACAGTCTTTTGCAATATAAAATACCCAAATATTAATTTATGTAGCACACAATTAGTTTTTAGTGATCATAATTATATCTGGTGCAAAATGAAATATAAAATGAAATATTTATGTAATTGATATTTGAAACTAAAATTTTCCTAAATATTTGGTGTGCATATATAATATTATAAGCACAAGAAATTTGCATGCGTTACAATATTGAAATTCAAATTTGAAGATAACAATTAGCAAAGACTGCACTTGAGTACGAAAAAAACGGGGAATAAAATACAAGAAAACCACAAAAATCACCTATTTATCAGGGTTATGCAATTGTTTTCTTAAATCCAAAATGAAAATAGCCATTTCCCTCATTTAAATATTATTTAAAAAATTAACTTATTTACATTAAATTGGCTACAAAAATGTTATGGTGTCCCCATTTGGATCTTTGCTGCAGGACTCTTCATATTGTTAGTCGGGCGTTGTAATTAACGCCAAAATTTTATTTTTGCAATTTTAAATATTTTCTATTTAAATCAGTGTTCAGAATTAGCGGTCATTAGTCGTCAAGTGCAAAATAGTGCACTTTTTTATTTTATTTTAACAATCAAATGTAGATGTATTATGTTTTTTTTTTTTTTTTTTTTTTTTTTTTCACAGTAAATTCAATTGTAATAATTAACATTTGACAAAATTTTGTCTTACATGATTAAGTGCGTTTTCCTATTAATTTCTAAAAATGCTTTACATCAGTTTTACAGTTGTTTCAATTATTATAATCATGGAGATTAAGAACTTCAATAATTTTATATTAAAAACAAAATATTCATGTTTTTTTTTTTTTTTTAAAAAGCTAGTATACAATATTAGTTATGTTAAAAATGAATTTTAGAAATTGCAGCTAAAATTTTTAATCTGACGCCTAAGATACTTACAGTAGGCGTTATTTGACATCTACGGTTTATTTCTCAATTTCTATCACTGGTTACCATAAGAACACACCAAGTGTTGTATGTTGTGTTGTCTTGAACACAACAAGTGAATGTACAGATGAACATAAGACATTGACAATATATTTTAATTTAAAAGATATACAAATTTGTGTATAAAGCTATTTTCAAATTTAAATACTTTTTTTTTTTTTTTTTTTTTTTTTTTTTGCATGTTCAAGAAATTATTTTAACTCATAGAAGGTATAATTTGCTCCTATTCTTATATACGTTCCTAGAAATCGAATAAAATATTTTATTTTCTTATAAAAATATAGCATTTCTTAGAACTATATTTTCTCTGATCTATATTTACTCAGTAACATAATAAATAAGTAAATTTCTGAGACTTGAGTGTAATATTTCATATGTTTTTATAGTATACCATTGCTTTATGCAGTTTTAAATTAAAAACCCTAGAAAATCCTGTTGAAAACGTAAACATCAAACTTTATTGTAACCATATAATACACAAGTACAAAGAATAAAAAAATGAATATCATTTATTCATCATGTTTTCTGTAAACCAAAGTGAAAATAGTTATTTGACTCTTTAAAATATTGTTTAACTTATTGCACGTTATTTAAATTAAAAACAATCTTTTTATTTTCTTAGATAAAGAGAAAATGCATACATTTTAAAAGATTATTGTAACAATTGTTTTAATACATTAAAATTGATAAAATAATAACATCGGTTAAAAAAAATTTCCTTCCAATTAGAAATATTTATGAAATTTCCGATTTTTTATTTGAATTATTTTCACGTTATTTAAATTAAAAACAACCTTTTTATTTTCTCTGATAAAGAGGAAATACATATATTTTTTAATGTTATTGTAACAATTGTTTTAATACATTAATATTCATAAATTAATAACACATCGCTTCAAAAAATTTTCCTAACAAGTGGGAATGTTTATGAAATTTCCAATTTTTTATCTGAATTATTTTCTTTGTAACATAAATAATAAATTTCGTACATTTTTATATTATACCATTGCTTTTCAAAACGATTTTTCTTTTAATTGTTTATCGTTCACCCTTCTCGTACGGAAAAAAATCCGCATAATATTCTGTTGAAAATGTAAACATTACATGCAGCGATCGAAAAAGAAAGATCATAATAATGTAGAGTGTCAATAACAGTAATATTCCAAGGATGAGAAGTTTCTTCCCCATTGTCACTAAAGGCGCTGCGATCGTAATCGCGTTACCATTGAGTTCTATGATATTGTCCTATCTTGTATGTTTATCTATGAATGCAGTCTAAGCTGCCGACATATAAATAATCAATTTTAATGTAATTGATTTCTAATAAAATTAGTAAGAAACAAACTTTCTTACCTCTAAGTTCCAAAGTGGGACATCGGTGCTCCGGTTCTTCAACGCTCATTGTATTTCAAAAATCTAAATCCTTTTTCAGCATGAATACACTATTGACTCAAATAAATTCAAGTTATTAGAAGACATCACGATTTAATTGACAAATCACATCACGAACACAAATCATAATATACAGCTTTTAAACTGAGCGAAAAACGCTCTCAAAACAATCATAATCAGAAACTAAAACTAAACGTTAGAGTTCAAAATTAAAGTTCTAATAAAAAATATTCAAGAACAGTTACAGGAGAGAAGAAAAACATAATGTTGCGCGCATGCGCCAGTTTCATTGTCTCTTTTCAGCTAATCAGAGCACATTCCTACCGCTACATTGCGTAGATGCTTTTTACGTTTCAAAACTTTGAGAAGAAAAGGGGGTTTTGGATGATGCAACAGGAAATGAATTCCCAATTACAACAACCACCTTAACATCAGACTGTGCTCTTAAAATATTTGTAAAATCATTTTAAAGCCTTTAAATATTTTTAAATGCGTATTTCACTTTTTCCTACCGGATTTATATACCGACTCATGTTTTTATGAAAAATGAAGTTAATTGCCGAATCAAGCGCTCGTATACGCCATCTGGTGGAGAAATGATATAATTTCTCGCTGCAGGAAAATCCCGTGCAAGCCCATTGCATTACATGTATTTTCAATACGTTCAAAGTGACTATAATTTTGCACAATTTCAGATTTCCTTTTACATCTGTGTTCTGTGTTCTGTGTTTATAGTACATACATTCAAATTCCATTATCCGAATTTGAATATCTAGCACTTTCAAACGCATTTACAATAAATAATAATTTCAATGGCACTTTAGCATTAGTTAAAGGGACATTTTTTCAGTACAGACAGCTGCGATTAGTGTCCTTTTTGGGCCTTTTTAAGTCCCAGTTGTTAATATTTTAATGATTAGTTCCAAAAGTCGTTCTCACGTGAACTGCATCAAGCTAAAAGAAATTAGGTGGCTCCATCGAGCAAGCGCAAAATACGATATTTTAAGTGGATATTTCTTCAAAATCAGCGTTTTTAAAGTACTGTGAGAGAAAAAAAAAAAGAAAGAAAGAAAAGGGACGGACATATTTTATATGCTAGCATTGATGCAAAGTTTTTTTTTTTTTTTTTTTTTTTTGTTACAAATAAAAGATCGAATGCTGCAAATTATGAATTTATTATTAGATCTTTTAAAAACCTATTTCTATTTTTTTCTTTCTTTGAGAAAATTATTGTTTATAAAATATGCCTTTCAAGTTTTAACAAGATAAGTTTCTGATGAGTTTACTTTTATAGAATTGAATTTTGTATTAAGGACTCTTTTTGTGAAAGAGAATTTTGAGAATGGTCTCTTTTTATTAAATAAAATTTTGTGAAAAGGCCCTTTTTATTTTATAAATAATTTTTTGGAGGGGCCTTAATTTTTGCCTGGGTCGACCTCAGATATGAGCTGTGTTAATCATTATAGGTAATTAAATTGCATTTTCATGCTTTTATTGGCAATAGTTAAAATTATTAATGAAATAGTTATAATGAGATTTGCAACAGGTTTTTTTTTTTTCTTATTTAACCTATGCCTATTTTAAGCTGAATTTAATATATTTCCATGAATTATTTCGTGTTGTTTAAGAAATGCAACAACTTTTATGTTTAATTTTAACTTTCTTATTTAAACAATGCATATTTTTATAGCTAATTTACAAACACATATCTGTTAACCTACGTAAAAGAAAATTTAGTAAATTTCTGAAAAAAAAATCAGTTGATTAAGCTTCTTTTAAAAAAGTTTTGATTTGAAGTAACACTTTTTTCACATTTTAGAAATGAAAAATAGCATTAATAGAGAGAAAATACGATTTTTCATTCCTAAAGTTAACCATTCTAAAATTTTTACGCAATCTGCACTTTGAGAAAAAATTTATGTTCAAATTACAGTTAAAAGCACAGGAAGTACCATATTTCTTCCTCTGGAGGTTGACTTTTACAAACACAGTTTTGGTGGGGATTTTGATGACTTACCACTATTGGAAGGATCGTGCATAATACAAGATAGAACATTATAGAAGACAAGACAGATAGATGTAAGACAACATTACAGAAATCCCCATATTGGATCTTTAATTAAAACGCACAAAATATTTCAATTTACATCATCTGTTTCAATGAAATAATATGTCAATAATCTGACTTAACGTTCTAAGCTTAAAATAACACTTTTCCATAATTTTTTATGTGGACATATGCTACTCTATATTATAAAACAAAAACATGTCCTTGAGTAGCGCTGACGTCATATTTATGGCAACCGAGGCTAACGAAAAAGACAGGCTACCGCGGTGCATTCCACTTATCTTCTTTTACAGACCGAAAGAATGACGTGTTGCTCTTTTCGTACACCTGTATTGGTGCATTCGAGCATCACGTGACTCCGGCGGTCTGTAAAAAAACGATACGCGAAAAGCACCGCGGTAGCCTTTCTTTTTCGTTAGCCTCGTATGGCAACAACCTGACCAATAAATTTCTTTTTTACTTCAATTTTTTTATTTCTTAACATCAAACAATTTAACTTTTCATACCGTCGAAGAGAGAAAAGGTGTTCTTTAAAATGCAATTTGTTTCAAACATGAATCTCAATTTACTTTTTTTTATGGTATTAAAAATAATTTGTTAATGATTTTTTAAAATTCTATCTCTATCTCGTGCAGCCCGAACAAGAAGGATTAACCCGTTTGCACTCAAAACAATATAAATAGTTCAGTATTTGTTTCTGGCTAATATTCTATAACGAAATTAAAACTTCATCAATAAATAAAAAAGTAATATAAAGAAAACTCAATGTTAACAGATATGTAATCGAACAATGCTCTTAAACCACTGAACTTATGAGAAACATAAAGGATGCTGTAGGTATCGTAATCTTTGACGATTTTTTCGGCATGTGGGTAATACGAAAGTATCGCTGACAATAAATTTCAAAATTTCATTTGAATACACTATTGACATTTTTCATATAAATGACATTTTGCACTTTAATGTTCATAGTATCCAATCCAAAAAATATTAAATGTAAAAAATGTATTACAGTTTTCAAGTTTAAAAAATGGATTTCACTTAAGTTCTGCAATCTGGGAAACCCAAATTGGATCCCCTAGTATATATAATGATTGCACAAATCTTTTATTTATTTTCAAAAGTTCAGGAGAAATGTGTTGGAAGGTGAACTTTTTATACATTCTTAATTTGGGGTTAAAATATAGAAAATTCACTAAAATTCTTATATTTATATATATGATATACATATATATTATAGATATATTATACTATATATCTATATAGACAGATAGATAGATAAGAAAGTTATAAAAAAAATACTCCCCGAAAACAGAAATATAAAACATAAAATATAAAAATTGCAGACTGAAAGCTTTTTTAAAATAAGGGGATGGTAAAATAATTTTAGGACATAATGAACAATAATATGATATCCCATTTTTAATGGAGCTTGTCAAGATAGGCCAAGTAAATTTTTATAGAAGTTTCCATATCTGGTACAGGAAGAACCACGATCAAGTGATTCGTACTATTAAGCGACAAAAGTGAAACTAAGTGGTGAAAATGGCACCTACCCTTGATAGAGACAGCTAATTACAAAAAAAGAGTGATTAGAATAACTACAATCACTAGCAACTCATCCTGACAAAAGAAAACCAACCCCAAGACTAGAGTCAAGCACTTAAGAACACAAGATAATAGCAAATTATAAACCGAACCAGGAGAGACGAACAAATGGTAATTACAAAAAGAAGGCCAGTAAATACTCCAGAATCTCACATCTGCTCAGCATGACTTCGCTGCTCTGTGCAGTGCCGAATCGACTCAGCAAAACGTCAATTAGCAACCGGCCAACTTAAGAGAAGCAACGAAGGCAACAAGAGCATGGAACTAAGAATAAGTCTATTTATAGTTCCATGAACAAGAGCACTTCATCCACGACAGCCTGGGGGCTTGTCAAGTAAATCTTTGCCAAAGGAGATCAGGTGAATCTTCACCCGGTTGTCAGGCATCAACCTATTTAGCTGGGCAAGAGGTAGGGGCCTGGTTATCGGTATAAAACACTTAACTTATTTCAACGTGGTTCACCAGAAATAAAGAAACGGATAATTATTGCATAATTTCGGTACATGGTGATAAAAATTTATATAGTAAGTTTTATAGTAAGTTTTTTATAGTAATGAAAAATTTAACACAATAACTTGTTGAATAAACAAAATATTTGTATTTTTTCCCTTAAATACGCCAATCTGTTTATCTAATTACAAATTAACTAAAAATCCATTTTTTTATCCACTCAACTGAAGTTAATCAAAGAAGAAAGAATGGCAATAAAAAATAATGATAAAATATTTACATTCAAACAAAAGCAGGAATGTGTTGCGACCAAAACTAATTTACTAAATTTAATTACATTCCCTAATTTTTGTTACCGTGACTAACTATTAATTCGTGTGAAAAAAATTTTCAAATAGCTTTTTTCTACATAAAGAAAACCCTTTGATTAAATGTTTATTTTTAAGGAATTAAATGGCGAGAAATTTAGTGCTTTTTATTTATTTATCTATTTGCTGTTTATATTTTTTTTCATAGATTTTTTTTCGTCAATTACACTATCCTTTTAGGATTCAATGAGGAAGAAATTTACTTTATTTTAGATACAATATCACTTTTTTTAGAAGGCAGTGGGAAAAAAGTCATGTAAAAATTTCTAAAAGATTTCTCTACCTCATTAACTTCTAATTTTTCTCACGACGCTTTCATATCTCTCATTAGTAAAGAAATATACTTAACTATCGCATAACAAAACGAAACGAAAAAAAAACTCTTTTAGTACAGTTTTTGATCACCTATTTTTTTAATACATTGTTGAGAAGCAATTTAATATGACATCACTTTTTTATAATAATTTCTTGTCACTACCAAGGCTTTACAAATTTCACAAAATCTGGTAGCCAGAAAAAATACTAGTCGCCAATAAAAAATCCACTTCCCCGTCATTAATTAAAAAAACAAACAAACAAAAATAATTAAATTATAATATAATATAATATAAATAATATAAATTAATTGAGAAAAAATAATAAAAAGCATAGTTTAGAATTATTAGGTTACATAGTTTGGAATTGTAAGATTTAGAAAGATTAATTTATAAAGATAATACATACTATGTTTTCTAATTAAACTTATAAAACTTATAATCACTTATATTATGTTGACAATTTATATAAACACAAAAATCAGATTTGAAACTTACAAAAAACTCTACCATTTTTTAGTATCCAATTTGTATCCAATTTTAGATGCCACAGAGGCTGGATTGACACTGTTTCTTACTGTTTTATTGAAATATCATATCTCCCCCACATTCTAATCATGTGACATACACTAGCTGGCTATAGCTGAAAAGAATGGTGTTTTCTGTGCATGAGTTGGGAAATGTCCTTTAAATTTAGTTCTTCGATTAAAAGTACGAGGGAAGAGGGAGATCACTACTTGCCGCGCACGAGTAGGGGTGGGGAGAGAAAAAATACCATTTGTGCTCACTTCTTATGCCAATTTTTTTACAGAAATCACTCCAAAAGATTAAATAACTTGGTTGCCAGATAAAAAACTTGGTAGCCAGTGGCGACCTGGTGACCGCATTTGTCAAGCCATGGTCACTACTATATATTAAAAATTATCTCCGCCTTATTTAATCGCTGAAATATACTATTAAATAAAGCAGAGATTATTTTTGGAAAAGAAAATTAATAGAAACATAAAAGTTGGCAGCTTCTAAAAGACGAATATATTCATCACCGGTCAATACAGGTTTTATAGGATCAAATTAACCATCTTTTGCAAACATTTACTTGACCAGATTGTGGTGTGCAGTGTCCTATTCTTTTATTTTAGTTCGTCAATTTTTTTAAGTTTGTTTCCAATTTTTAATTAAAATTGCATTAGCTGAATAGAGGTTTTGTTTATAGTTTAAATTCCCGTTTCTTATCTACTGCTACCAGATTTTAAAAAGCTGAAACAATAATATTTCCAAACACTTTTCAATTGAAAATACTATTTACACGTGAATTTTAAAAAAGAAAGAAAAATTTAATAATAATTAAGCTGTTACGTGCGAAAAGTATTTAATTACAAAAATTACGTCTCATTTAAAACGATATATTTAAATCGTCATATTTTAAACAATTTTCTTATAGCATATAAAAGAACACTTTTCTTCTAGAGGTTAAACAACAACGAAACATCATGCGTCCAGCATAGATTATGTAACACTTTCCAACGCTTCCAAAATAATGTTACAAATCATTACCGTTTAATAAGCTGAAAGATAATATCTAAGTAAACAATTTGGAAAACGCATAACATATTTAAAAACGTAATTTCAGGAATTCCCAACATATATTTCCAACATATACAATATTCGGAAAAATATCCGAATACTGTTATTCAGCCCTGTATATGATCTATAGATTTGTATATGTACTACATAGGATGCTAAATTTTAGTTTAGTTAGGAAACGCGTAGCACAGTTTAAAATTCTCCTTCTGGAGTTTCTGCCAATGAACGGAAATGTGTTTGCGAACTTTTGTGCTGCCCTGTATATAATCTACAGAATTTATACACATCATGTAATAGACAAAAAGTGCGTTAAATTTAAAATCGCGCTTAGCACCTTAAAACGCTCTGCCAGGAATTATTGTTAACAGACAGTAGAGAATTATTTTGTGTGTCCCTGTAAATGAACGATGACTGCTATACACACAATATTCTCTAGTAAGCCTTTTGTAATGCACCTTAGTGATATATATAAATTTCAATGCGTTTAAAATAGTGAAACATTATTTAATTAAACCGCAAACGATTTTACTCCATAGACGTAATGTAACGGAATTCTTTTGACTGTCCCTGTAAAGTAACTATAAGTGCTATGCACACTCTATTCCATATTAAGCTTCTTGTAATGCACCTTAGTGATATATATCAATTACAATGTGTTTGAAATCGTGTAACATCGTTAAAATAAACCGCAAATGATTTTTCCCCATAGACCGTAATGTAACAGAATTCTTTTGTGTGTCCCTGTAAATGAACGATGACTGCTATACACACAATAATCTGTTGTAAGCCTCTTCTAATGCACCTTAGTGATATATATAAATTTCAATGTTTTTAAAATAGTGAAACATTGTTTAAATAAACCGCAAATGATTTTTCCCCATAGGCCGCAATGTAGCGGAATTCTTTTGAGTGTCCCTGTAAAAAAACTATAAGTGCTACACACTTCAGTTGAAATAGGGAACATGCTATAGATAACGACAATAACATATAAAAATTTCAGGGTAATCCAAGCATATTTACGGGAGTTAGAGCACGTACAGACGGCAGACGGCCAGACAAACCAAAGTCATAAACCTTTTTCAACTAGGTTGGAAAGTGTTAAAAAGACCGACAGACAGATACGTTTTTTATTTAACCATTTTATTCAAGTTGATTTTCAAATGCGTAAGTGATCTAACTTAATCAATCAAGAAAACAGCCGTCAACTGTCGCAATAGTGATGGATGCGCCTTGGGAACCAAAAAATCTCCAAGTCAAAGGAAAATGAATTGCAACTCAATTACAGTTGATCGCTATTAATCGTGATAATATCATTCAATCTTCCGTAATCGAGTAAACTTTTTAAAACAATGACAATTAGCCTGTTGTTATAGCCTGTGGGGTCTTAAAGGGGGTTGGCGAGTGTAACTCGTAGGGTTCAGAGCCCCTAGTTTTCTATAAAAATAAAATCCTTAAATTAAATATTTATATTTAAACTTTTAAAATGCATGCAATTTGATAAATTTTATCATTTTTTCTTCATCGCTTTAATTGTTTATGAATGTAAAAAAACTGTTTTCAAGCAGTTTTATAAATACAAGGAATTATGGAACGTGATAAGAAATATTTAACGTAATTATATTCCGTGCTCGTGGAAAAAAAGAGTACATTAGAAGATATTGTTTACAGTCATATGTTCATATTTGAAACATAGTATTTCTAACTTGAGACAGTTTAAGAAATTTTGATATACAGGGTGTTTCAAAAGGACCCCTAACTTTTAAAATCAATAACCCGGAAACGGTGATAGATAGAAACATGAAACCAGTGGTATGTTTATTAAAAAAATCGTAAGAATCTTATACTTAAATCTCAAAATTTAGTTGAAAATAGCACCGATAGATGGCGCTGATAGCGTTAAGAATCCTTCTAAAGAGAGTTCAGAAGCATAGAAAGACTAACCGTCGAAGATTTCGCCATTGAAATTTGACCGCTATTTTCGTATAGTGAAAATAATTTGCATCGGCCACGTTGCCTGTCTGTTGAATTCTTTTGAATAGCTCACGAATTGATTTTCCATCTCGGCCTTTTGCGACTTGAAATCGCGTTTGAAAACTTCTCCTTGTGGCAGTAGGACTCTCATTTAATCGGTGGTACTCCAACACAATAAACACACGTTCCTCCACGGTATACATCACTTTTGGAATTATTTTCACTATACGCTAATAGCGGCCAGATTTCAATGACGAAATCTTCGACGACGAGTCTTTCTATGCTTCTGAACTCTCTTTAGAAGGATTCTTAACGCTCTCAGCGCCATCTATCGGTGCTATTTTTAACTAAATTTTGAGATTTACGTATAAGATTCTTACGATTTTTTTAATAAACATACCACTGGTTTCATGTTTCTATCTATTACCGTTCCCGGGTTATTGATTTTTAAAGTTAGGGGTCCTTTGTGAAACACCCTGTATCTGTTTGTATATGGAATACTGAGTTCATTGGATAGATTTAGCGGTCCAGTTGCGTGTGTGTCCACCACGAACTCGCTCCTGTGAAATTTTCCTATGAGAACATCTGGAGGAATTGGTATATTAATCACCAGTTACTAAAGAAAGACACTTAGTTGTTAGTCTGTATGCTGCTTTTACTTTCGAGGACCCAACAATGTTGGAACATGTTTTCAGCTAGTCATTCTATGAGCTTGGATGTATACCTCGATATGCGCAGTGGTAATTCTGATCAACCTTCTTTGTAGTCAAGTAAGGCTTTTCCCGTTTCTAAACAAGGGTAATTTCGGTGCAACGGATTTGACGACATACATTCTTTTCTGCAACCATCGAAAGAGACAAACTCCGGCATGAACATTCCACACATCTCGGTTGCTTTTTAGATTACTTTAATCTCATGACAGATTAAGTTTGGATAAATCGGCAATTGGTGAAAACCAACCTATCTATAACATGTGAGATGGAAGATAGAACATGAGTGATAGAAGTATCGCGATGTATCTCTTTCTTTGGCTACGTTTTTTCTTTCTTCAGATATTTGTCAAAAACCATATGTTAGAAGTCTGTACAGGCCAAAATTTTCAAGTCTGCGTCCACCCTGCTCTTACAAAATCTTTACTGGCTCGGCTCGGCCGCCTGCTATTAAGCTAAAAATTCCACCCGATCCCGGTCCGACTTGTTATGAAATCTAAACATTTTATGCGGACCCGGCAGGACCGACTCAATTTCTACAAATCATTCAATATTTTTGAAGCAGTATTGTCATAAAATTCAAATTATTCAATGTAATTAAACACTCATTAAAAAAGTGATTTTGACGATTCATATATTTATCATTTTCGATGGACAAATATTTAAATGAATTGCATTTCTTATAGATTAATTTATATCGTTAAGAAATTTCATCATAGACAATAATTGAAATATTTTTACAATATTGAAAATATTAAATACTTATATTAAACACACAACATTTGAATAAAAATAATGATATTTTAATTCGATATATAATCATATAGTAGACATTGATTAAACAATCACAATCATTATTCAGTAATCATATATTAAACTCTTAAATATGAATTACAAAACTTATATTTCAATAATGGCGTATAGAATAAATGTATACAGAAAAATAGATCTAATTATAATAATATAAATTGTTATAGTTAAAAATTGGCCCGTAATAAAGACATCATTGGCTAGGATTTTGATTATCTGAGATATTATTTTTTAATTTGTATTGATGATAGCCTATATGAAGTTTACAAAAGGATAGCTGGAGGGAAATATATCGCTGGTTACAGTTTCTAAATTTCCAGATTTATTCCTGTATCATCCGATACACTATAATTAAATTAATGATGCGGCAGACAAACAAAATTGCACATATATTTTATTCCAACATTTAATGAAGTAGAATTTAGCTTTGAAGAATACATGTGTAGATAGATATAAAGCAAACAGCTATAAAAGGAAACAAAGTATGTTTTTATCATTAAATTTCATGTAAATTTTTGAAAACACCAAAGACTAATTAAACTAAGTTACAGATTTTCTTCTATTAATTTTTGTCTTTCTTTTATATTAAATATAAACATTTTATATGAGATAAGATTATGTTTATTAAGTATTTATTAATGTAATTAACAAGACAATGGTACATTGTGTATTAATAATGCTAGTGTATCAAAACTTATTTCCAATAGAATTTATAATAGTTTTTCATTTATGTAACTACAGGTACACTGTAAAAATATCTGTTGATTTTACAGAACAAAGCTGTCATCCGGGACCTCAATACTTAAAATATAACTTAATCTTAAACTTTTTGAAAATATTTAGTTTGGAATCTTTCATAATTTTGCGACTGCTAGTTTTATTTCGTAAAGCATTATATACAATGAAAAGATAAAAAAAAAATTTCAACTAGGTAAATCATATTCAATGGTTGAAGTATCCTAGTTGAGGTTTATTCCAACAGGCAAAAACAGTCTGGGCCAGGACTCGAACCTGGGAAACTTGACTGTACCAAGCCAGAGTACCCAGGTTCGAGTCCTGGACCGTACATTGTTGAACATGAAAATATTTGTTTAAAAATTGATAGCATTCAAAAAACAATATTCCAGATTGACAAAACTAATAAATATACCACGAAAAAAAAATGCACAGAAACATTTTTCGAAAATCAATGGCAGCAAAAGGAACTTTGTTTTTACAAATGTTTTTTTTAAATCTCGAACATATATTGGTTTGTGATGTTTCTAAAGATAAAGAATGCTTTTCGGAATCGTGAGTAACTCGGAAGGGGTTCTTGTATATTTTCGTCCATGGTTATAATATATTTTCCTAGATTAAGAAACATTTGTCTTTTTTTACAGTGTATCTTTAACGATACTAGTCACATATTTCATGAGCTAGATAACCATTGAGTCGAATGATATCAATCAATAACACTCTCATCTGTAAAGTGTAGCCATAGAAAAGGTGAACATTATTTCTAATATCAAGCGGCCCCCCTTTGTTCAAAAAAGATCCTGCTGCTTAAGGTAAGATGCTGTTGAAGATCGGATAATATCAAACTTATTAACCTGAATTCACACTGAGCGGCAGTTGCAGTGTATGTGATAAGATAGTTGCTCTTCAATGAAGTAAAACTCGACTTTACAGGTGACATTAGAATCTCCACCAAACGATCATTTTAAAAGAATCATATACTGATATTTTACGAACAATGATACAATGTTCTTTTGTTCAAATTCTGTAATTCTCTATTCATCCCGTGATATATATGAACCTCATCCAACGATCCTTTTAAGAGAATCATATAGTGATATTTTACGAACAATGTTAAAACGTTCTTTTATTCAAATTCAGTAATTCTCTATTTATACCCTGATATATATGAAAATGTACTTTCTATGCGCAATTTTCCATGGCAGTTACGATTTTTCATGGCCAATAGTTAACAATCACCATTCTCGGGAAAAATTTTAATGCAAAAGATTCCCTTAGAGCAAAATAAATATCATGCTGTTTTGCGGGGTTAATATTGTCATCCTACGTTATCATCCTGCGTACTTTTATACAGTGACAAATCCATACGCTGTGCAACAATGCACACACTCTGTAACTGCTGCCCCCGGAAGATTTGAGATTTTATGATTTCAATGGGCAAAAAGTGGAAATTCCTTCCCCCCCGGAACTCTATTATGTCCCCCAGGAGCTACAGAAATCCCTCCCGGAGAAAAGTGTCTGAATTCAACACTGCAGCATTGTTTTTCAAATATCGTTAAAGTGTCGTCAAAAGAAACGACTAGGATGACAAGTCACAGTATTTAGACAAACAAATCATACACCATCAGTATATAGAAATTTAACTATGGAAATAAGAATAATATTCGTATTTTTGTAGTGGCAAGTGTTTCAGAAGATTTTTCAGTATGTCAGCTCTAATGTCAGTTTTTTGGCAGGATTATTCACAACGCGGAAATCATTGCAAATTATTATAGGTTGGGAAATACTCTGCTAACTTTTTTGTTTTGTTTAAGATAGATTTTAAGGGAGGTAGAGTAATCTGGTTTTCATGCGCGTTAACTTTATGGCGTTTCAATTAATTGTCTCTAGATGGCAGCACTAAAATTTCCAAAGACATCTGTACAGTAATGCCATCTATTTGCTTTTTTTTTTATCTCTGCTGTAATCAGTCTTTGTATATTTCCATGTTGTGATGTTACGTCTTGTGTTTATGAATTGTAATTAAATATGTAAAAAGACCTTCGCACGTCCACATTTCTCGCATATGTGTTCTTACTTATTTTAATTAATCTTCAATACATTATAACCTTTTTAGAAAATATTCAACTCACAAGGAACCCAAAGTAGTGTGATGTCAAAAAAAATTCTGAATCAGTTTACTAGATACCCCTTAACATGGAATAATTCACAAGACTACGAAACATAATAACAATTGAAGTAACAGAACACTACAAAATATTCACTTTTTATTTCAAATCAACTATCATAACAAAAGCACTTTTTAAAATAATCACAAAATGTGAAATGTTCTCTTTTTAAAATAGCATTTTTTCTTTGTGTAATCGTAAAAATTTATGAATCTTTTATGCACTTTTATGAACGATGGAAACATCAGCACAAACATAAAAGAAATTAATTTATATTAATTAGTACATTTTAACTACTGTAAGATTGTGAACAAAATTTTACATCTTTAAATTTTATTAAAATCGCAATGTTAATATCTAAAATGTTCAAATGAATAGGAAATAAATGGAAGAAAAACTTGCATATTTTTTATTTTATAGCTAATTAATGTTAAAAATTCGTATCGATAATATTTTAAATTAACAACTTAGAAGTTTCAAATAAAATAATTACTTTAAATTAATTAAAAGTTTGTAAAAAATAAAAATGACTTTCTAAATTAAATTTCTGCTAGAATTTGTTGCAGAGATGTTCTTTCAAACCAAAATTTAGTGTGAAGAGATTTTATATATTACATGAAAAAATAAAGTAAAAACTCATCAGATTTTATGATTAAAATGATTAAAAATTAATCATTATTAACGCATGAATTCAAATTATAATATGCAATAAAATAATTTTATTAATAGTCTGAGAAATTTAGCATAAAGGAAACTATCATCTACTACATATGATATTTATCTACAATCTGATATGATACAGTATATTTATTTCATTAATTGCACGGCAACCTTGAATGGAATTTTAACAAAATTTACTTCCTTGTAGGCAAAGAATCAGTAAGTAATGATCTCATGTTTACGTAAAGTAATAAAAATTGAAGAAAACTAAAACTTGAGAATATTTTTAGCTCATCTTGTAATAAACTGGTAACTTTCACAGAATTAAAAATAATTAAGTTTATAAAAGAATCAAATATTTGTAATGAAAGCGAAAGTTTGTTTACTTTTTTTCATAGATGCCTTCTGGAGTTTTTTTTTTTAATCAGATATACATATTTTGTACCAGAATTTTTATATAAATTGTAAAAAAACAAATAAATGTGTAGAATGCTAAAATTCATCTTTAAAAAGCAAAAAATAAATAAAATTGCACTTAACGTGCTTTGTTATAGTACTTTGTTATGCACTTATTGTGCTTTGTTAAGCTCTTGTCGCCTTTTGCGGTCACTGTAGTACTCCTCCTAGCCTTGAGACCTTAATATTATGGTATTTGCTGCCACCACCGGTATTAGACTGATACCAGACACGATGGAAAAGAAGGTCTCACATAAATAATCAACTAATAATTTATTGATTAAATTAGCATGAAAAAATGTTACAGTGATAGTTCTTATTGGTCAATACAGATTATTATCACGCCGTATGCGACTGTCGAATGACAGTCTCCCTGATCGCACGTTTTAGTCTATTTCGTTATGCACTACTCGTACACACCGTTCCGTCTACGCTGTAATTAATTCCCCTTAGAACAAGATGTCCGACGCACGTTCTCTCTACAATTCTACACACTCCTCTGCACTCTCGGCTCTGCACGTCTACCCTCTACTCTCTCCCAGTACACACCCTGTACCTATTCAGTACGCTGCACCCCAACGACTCTCGCGTCCTACACTCTCCGTTGCACATTAACGAGTCACGTCTTACACTCTCCGTGGCACACCACTGACTGTCTCCCACTATTCACGTCACTCTCCAAATCAACGGGGCTGTGTTTCTTATTTCACGGAGTTTCAATACCTGTACAAACATTTCTTCTCGAACATTACACCCCTCTATTATCCTCTAAATTCATTTTCACTAGGAATCCAATGCTCATTGTATTCTCCTTCCAAATCCGAAGTAGTAACTTTCACAATGATCTCGTGAACATCCCCCTAATATATAATCGGATCAGGGAAATTCCATTGTCAATCACATACGGAAGTTTTACAGAAAAAGAAAAATATATATCAGAATATAATAATATATAAAAATGATTAATTAAATACTTAAATTAATAATAATCTAATTAATTAAATTAATTTGAAAAATACAATTTAGGTACTGTTCAAGTCAGAAACCTGACATGCTTCATTACTTTAAAGATGATAAAATTGTTAGAAAGGTGTTAAACTACATTAACATTATTCAATGTCAATTACTTCAAGCATCTTCAGCTATATACATAGCCTTCATCAGGGATAAAAATACAACATTTGTAAATACAACAATATATTTTTATCCTGATGAAGGATATATGTATAGCTGAAAGTGCTTGGAGTAATTGACAATGAATAATGTTAATGTAGTTTAACACCTTTCTTACAATTTTATCATCTTTTAAGTAATAAAGCACATTAAGTGCAATTTTATTTATTTTTTTATGTAAAACTTAAGTAAAATTTTCCTTAAAAAAATTGCTTATATTAAATAAGGAAGCGCATGCGGAACATGCACAAAATTAAGTTGAGCAAAAAAACATTCATTCGATGTCTTCAAGCAGACATTGATAATTTCTATATTTGAAATGAACATTAATATATTGACAGTCACAATATACCTGCAATCCTGCAATAGCTCTGCTAAAGTTCTTGGCTGACAAAAACTAGTACCAACAATAGGTTACTCTGCCCGATGATGTTACAATCATCGTAAAATACCTCAACTTTATAAATGATAATGAACGTTTTCTTAAGCAGGTGTAACAGGAAATTTTAGGATTTCTTTGAAAATACCGAAAAAAAAATGCAAAAGGTTCAACCAAATGTCGCAGCAATTAGTGAAATTCGATTTCGTATGACATTATTTTTAAATGGAAACTTACATTTTCCTTCATAAAAATTTTATGTACAATGATTACATGCAAATGACGTCATTTTACAGAAGCTTATAGTATCCTGTTTGAGATAGTAGCCAAAGAAATCGCCAAAGATGTCACTATTTAAAGAAACTTTCTTGATTCTGATTATTTCGGTGTTTAGCGAATATAGTACATCCGATTACATAGCTGTTAAATTTGTTTTTTATTTATGTTATTCTTTTATTTATTGACTTTGGCGCGTAATTAACATCGTTTTGTTGCTAACTCTGGTACATTTATAACCATATCGTTGCAAAAACTTCTAATGTTTGTCTTCAAACTTGGCTGTGTACCCGATTACTGAAGATTAGAAAGATTTTATTGGATGAAAACTAGAGGAATATTTTTCTACCAGAATCAGTTATCCGAGTTTTTTCCAGGTTAATGGTTAATGGTCATGATTGCAATTGGCATATAAATTGAAAAGGCAGTAAAAATGACGTTATTTTAATTTTATTCAAACAATTCAGCATTAAAAACCCACTTTTTATGATTCACATTTCTTTTAAATATGAAAGTTAAACACTGTTCATTGTGTCCAAATAATGCATTACATTTTTTCACTGTATTTAATCTGCTGGAATCCAAAGATAGGAAACTGTAGTAGAACTCCCAGAAGATGACTATGTTACGAAATATAATGTAACCTATAGTGAGATTGTATTTAAGCTACTAGAATCGCACATAACATCAAGCTGAGAGGCCTGGAGTTCAAGAACTAACAAACTAAAATGATTAACCCAAACATAAGTTCAGTGGTCAATCTTTGCAATGATTATTATACTCTCTTTTTTAGTAGTATGGTGACTAGAGAACACTTTAATTTCTGTTGGTCATAACGGCCACATTTCTGTATCAAACTGAACTATAAATGGCCGAATAAAACAATTGCTTCTTAATAGCACGAATTTTGACGCATAAAATAAGATAATAGAGCAATGGCATTCGCAACGTATGCAGCAATGCGGAAGGACTTTCCAGGTGAAGGTTCATATTAATTTAAAATATATGGTCGAATTCACCATTTCGTTTGATTCAAGGTTCATTTGGAAAAGGGACCAGCGCAGCAGGCATAACCTGCTAGTGTATAATAAAATGTGAAAAAACAAAAATTCAATAAATTACTTGTAACTTGTGCTATAAACAGTTAAAATTGTTATTACGTGCGCGTCGGCCATTTCAAAAGCCGATAATAAGGCAGGGATTTCTTATTAGCGTGCCTCTGACGAAGTGTTGCCACACTGGAGAATTTTAATTCAAAATATTTTCCCGACTAGTAATCTTTGCTCTATTTAATCACGGAATATCTTGCATTAAATAAAACGAATATTACTATCTTAAAATAGTGGTAGATAGTTTTAAATAAAACTTCCCAACTTCGGAACACAGTTTTTACTCCAAATTTCATTACATTGATTTCGAAACGGACATTTAAAGTGGCAACAACACATGAAAGTCCTATGTAAAACAGGTAATATTACAGAAGATTTTCCTCGGGAGCTACTGAAACGATTTCAAAATTTCTCTAATGACACCTTTGTTCTGATGCAATTCCGTTCATTGTCCTGTTTTCTCAACTAAGACACTTCCCCCGTTTGATGAAACAAGATTTCACGAATTGGAATATATATATATATATATAATTCCATACAAAAATAATTATTCAATCGAAAATAATTTATGTAAAAGACTGCATTAAAAATCGAAATATTTTTTATAACTGAATGTACATTTAGCATTACTTGATACTCCAATATGTTCCACAAATTTTGATTTTGGTTATAGATTAAGATTTTAATGTTCCGCAATGATAGAGTATGAATCGGAAAATGGAGGTATGTCATGAATTTATTCAATCCAATTTTCTTGATGACTGAATGTTTGTGCGTGTCATTACTTTAAAGGTATAATTTATCTTCCAATATCATGCAACATTTGCTTTAGATTTCACCTGAAAGTTCCGCACTTCTCAGTACATTTATCGTTTCTTTGTCGCATATTATCATCTAAATGGCATACTATGGAAGTATTATATCTGTAATAAAAAATATAGAACTGTATAAAATTGAATGAAGCATAAAAATAGATATCTCTTTTAAAGAAAATGTCATCGCTTTATATAACCGAACATCATATTCATGCAAGAAAGTTTTTATATTTTTTTATTTTGGATTTTCTTTTTAAAAGTAACAATTTTTAGATAACATTGAAATATTAAAAAGAAAATCATAAAAAAGTATTCAATAAATTTGCAATTTTTTCAAGCTAAAATTATTTAGAGTTTTCTTTTTTTTAATTCTTTGTAAAATCCTCCTTTTTTTTAAATTTAGCTTTACTAATAAAAAAAGAAAGTTTGGCAAATTTTTGTGAAACGAATAAAAATGTTTACATAAATAGCTGTATATTGTTTATCGTGATGTAAATGTGTACACTAATTTCTAAGATCTTTGGTCATAATTCATACTTCTAATTAAAATAAATGTTTCAAAACAGGTAAATATTTACTTGAAAAGTTTGTTTGATCTTCAAATACATTCCTAGGAAAAAAAGGGGGGAGTTAAAAATTCTGTACTATAACTTTGTTGTATATGTTATATTTAATTTAATAAAACCGCCGTTCTCCAATCTTTCACACACATACATACACACGAAAAAATGCTAAGATTTTTTTCCGTCCAAAAATAAACAAACTGTGAATGGTAAAGGATATTTTTATCTCAGAATCTGAGGCAAGCGTTTGTTTTGCTATTGATGAAAAATCATAAGAACAAACAACATAAGAACAGTATATATAAAAAAACTAAAAAATGTCGATTAATTTCCCTCATAGAAAAATTCAAAAATCATTCATTTGAAAAATCCATTTTATACCTAATTTTGACTCCTTACCTTGCAAAATTGCTTGTCATCGCTCCAAACAGACTAATTAATTAATTTATTTTAGGTTTCCCTAATTTGGAAGAGTATTGCGCACACCTAACGAGATAAAAAGATTGTTATTATTGTATCTGTAGGCCGGAGAATGAAAGAATCCCACATATTCGTTTCAGATTTTATATACATATGTAATTATATATGTATTACACATTATATGTAAATGTTAATATTATATACTCCTAAAGCTACTTAGTTTTTGAAAATGTACAATGTATATTTTCGTTTAAAAATTGACAGCTATTAAATAGCTGTACCCAAAATCAACCAAACTATTTTAAAACTAACGACATTGAACAATAATAAACCAGTGTGCTATGGCCTCACAAAACTATCTTCTATGCTATTCTACAATGTTACATTACATACACACACGATTACGAATGGGAAGTATAGTGCACTTCGTTAAATTTAATATGATGAATTTTAGAATAAAAAAGCATAGAGCCACAGCGCTCCCTATTGGGTATTTAAATTCAAAATTAGGTCAACCTATATACAGCAAGTCCGAGAAAGGTCTTCATCATTCTAAACAATTATAACAAAAATAATAACAGGTGAAATTAAATGCAGTTTGCTGCAAAAGAAAGAAGAAATATAAGAGATTTTTACAGTAACTTCAATGTACGTGAACTCCTTTACTAGAACGAAGAATGTCAAGCCTGAACTGGATTTCTTTCAACATTTGTGGTGTAACAGTGAGGATTGATGAGTGAGGATTGATGAGTGATGATTTCATGATTTGTCATTTCATTCCTCAGGCAATTGATACCAGAAAAATCTCTTGGATTTATTTATTCTTTTGGAGAAAACTGCATTGCATTTTACCTGTTAGTATTTTTGTTATTAATATTTAGAATAATAAAGACCTTTCACGGACACGCTGTATTTTCATTAATTTCTGCTAATGTTTGTTTATTTGTCTCATAGTAACTTTATTTTCAGTAACGTTTGTACACTTATACCTTAATGTCAATAATGTTCTCTAGATTATCCAATATACGACTAGTCTCAATGAGTGTTGAATTATCGAGAAAGTACAGTAATACATTTTTTAATTCGATTTTGTTGAATCAAAAGTTTCTTTCGTTACGATTTGGTATTAGTGTGCAAATCAAACAAAAGATAAATTACTGCCAGAAAACGTCAACTAAAGTCAAAAATTTAAACAAATTTATTATAAATAAAATTTAACAAAATTGCGTAATTGTTTACAAAATTTTGTATCTCTATCATCACTTTTGTATTAAACAGGAGGCTAAGTAAAGTCCGGTCAACCCCATTACACTGTTAAAAATTTGCAGCAAACTGTGTAGTCATTCGACCATTTTTATAGAAAACAGTTACATAACCGCAATTTAACTGTATTCTGACCATAATATGGGTAATAATATGGTCAAAATAAAGTTAAATTGCGATTATGTAACCGTTTTCTATAAAAACGGTCGGATGACTGGACAGTTTGCTGCAAATTGTTAACAGTGTATCTTCAAAATCGCGACAACTATAGTTATAAAAGTGGTATCTAGATTTAAAGTAGGTGATGTATTTAATTGTCTAGGTATAGTAAAGTGGATATATGCTACGCGATGTGACTTCTAAGAGCGCCATCTTGTGGTAAATTGCGGTGTTAACGCAGTCTGGAAAACGGTGCGATATACGAGAAAAATGTCAGTTACAAATATGTATAGCGTCTTCGATTTTGTATGGAATGCTGTCTTACTTAATTTACTATTCATACAGTAATATATCATTATCTTACGCAATAATTTAAATAATGAAAGTGCTATGAACCATAGACATATTATAAGTCATATTATAAAATTCAATTAAAACAACTAATTATATAAAAATAATTAAATATATATATACTTAATCTTTTTTAAACTTAATCGTACAAAGAAAATAAAACTAGTACGCAAATTAAATCAACTTATTTTTTAAATTACGTATTCATTTACAAAGCAACAACTAATTTTCTTATTTTATTCAAAAATTATTAATTATTAAAATTAAATTAAAATTATTTTACAAGCTATAACAATGTAAACCAGTATCTTCGCAAAAAAAAAAAAAAAAAAAAAAAAAAAAAAAAAAAAAAATGCATTTGTGCCAAATCACCACAGATTTCCAACTGCAGTTTTTTTTTAAGTTTCACTGCAGTTCATTTTTAGCTGGGATGTAAAACTAACCTTATTAGGAATCCTGAAATGTAAATGTTTCCAAAGTTTAGCTGTAATACTTCACTGATTACATGCAGAAGTGTAACATTATAAGGCAGACGCAACAACTAAAACGTGTAAGCTAAGTACCGTTTACTTTAATTAAAAAAATCAAGTTAAGTATTCCCAAGTATCTGCCTGCAATGCACCATGACACATCAGCTATGCATCATGCCATTGGCAGCAAAACATCATGTCATTGACAATTATTAGTTACATTAGTAAATGTGCATCTGCCTTATACTTCCATCCTTCTGTATGCAATTAGTAGCGTATTTAATTGGATGATAGGATATAAAATAATTACATTTCAGGAATTCAATCAAAGTTTTCTTTACATCTTTTTTTACAACATCATTTCATACCAAACTGAGACCGCTCTACAACTTTGTAATTGACCTTTTTCTAGTACCGTTTTAGAGATAAGAACCCAATCCCCTAAATTTAACGCTATGTTATACTGCAAACTTTCTGATCATTTAGCGCATAGACACTATATACTATATCTAGACACCACGTTCAGGATTATATGTATCGCCGTTATGACGTTAATGGAGGTGGACAGGACATTAGTGGGCTTATAAAAAAATTTGTAATATTTACTTATAACTATTACTTGTAAATGTAATCTAAATCCCATGATATTCTTTTAGTATTTCAGTGATGCAAAATTTAATCTTAATTCTATATGTATTCAAATTAAAATAGTTAGGAAAATCTATTTGACGGTAATATCATCAAGTTCATTATTTCTCGTATGCTCGTAGGTATATGTTAGAAAGTTTTGGTTCATTATTCAGTGATTCTTTAACCCCAAGGGAGTTTTCGAAAACTTTTAGCATGTCGTTTTCCTTCCAAATGGTGAAAAGAATTTTGAGTTGCAGCTGGGATTATGTAAGTTAAAACAGAATCGATAATTAATTTACTTGGATGTAAATATTTAAGACGATGAAAGTAAATTCATTAAATAAAGTATGCCTTTCGATAATAATTATCACATTTAAAGGAATCGTTGAAAATATGCATACTAATGTTTCTTTTGCAACACATTTCATAGAATTTGTTTTAAGAATTTTCATTAATAAACTTTGTAAGAGTTTTTAATTTATCATTGAGTGACTAGATGCAATGTGTAATGGAAAATTATATAAATTAAGTATTTTTTTATACTCAATTTTATTAATGAAATACATAGCTGCGTATTTTAGTCGAATCGCAGATATTTTATAATTTTTTCACATTTATCATTGAAAAAAAAAATCACTTTTATTAGGAAGTTTGTGATAAAAGGGAATACTATTGAAGAAACATATAATTTTTAACACTTTCCTTCATAGTTAAAACATTTTTACGAATTCGGTTTGTCTGGCCGTGTATCTGTCTGCCCGTCTGTCTGTGCTCTAACTCACGTAAATATAATCAGATTACCATGTAATTGATATATGATATAGAGGTTTACTATGGCATGTTCGGTATTGAAAATGAAGTGTGTCGTATTTATAGTAACTTTACAGGCGCAATCGAAAGAATTCCGTTAGATTATGGTCTATGGGGACAAATCGTTTGCAGTATATTTTAATGATGTTACACTATTCCTAATATTCTGAAACTGATATGCATAACCAAGGTGTGCTACAAGTTGATTACTACAGAATATAGTATGCATAACATTTATCGATTATTTACAATTATTGCTGGGATTGAGCAATAATTGCTGAAAGTGCGTTTTCAATTGTGGTCTGCGTTTTTAAATATATCTATATTTTTACATATTACTTGGTGTGTATAAATTCTGAAGATCATACACAGGTCTGCAGAAAAGAATTTGACTACATTTCCGCTTATTGACGGAAATTGCTGAAGGGAAATATTTAAATGTTTTATGTGTTTCTTAACTGAACTAAATTTTGTGTACTATGTAATATACATACAAATCATCACATAGATCATATTCAGGGCAGAAAAGAATTCGATAAGTTTCCGACTATAGATGAAATTTGTTGGAATAGAGTTTTCAAACTTTTATCCTTTTTCAAATTATTTAACTTCCCACCCACCCGGGATTGCATTTGTACTCTAACGCGAAAGTTGAGTTCCCGAGGCGGTCATTCCTCGTCTAATTAATAATCTTTCACCGTATTAAATGGTGACGTTTTGTTAGAATTATCTGAATGTGCTGAAAAGTGTCTTATAATCCATGCTTAACGTATTATTTTTCTTTCTTGTTTCTAATTGTTCTCGCTTGTTTGTTTGAACTGCACACACTTTGTCTCCTGATTTTTATGCAATAAAGAAATAACATTTGTTAAAGAATTATTACAAAATATTTTTTTTAATCGATAGTTTTAGTAAAAGTTTGTAAATACAGAGTAATATTTTTTAAATAAGCAGTTTGCTAAGAAAAATGTTATATATATACAATTTAAGTACTTCAGTTTTATCTAATTGTTTGTTTGTTTTGTTTTCAACCACTTAACAGTGTCATTTTCCTGACTAAACAATCTATTTCAGTCATTAAAAAATTTTTCAACTAGTTAATTTTAGAAGTGCATTTTATACAATATTTTGTACAGTTTAAAAGACATGATAGTTTTGCTAACAGTTTATGCATGTTAAAGAAAACGTGTGAAATAATATACTTGGTCGCATGTCAGAAAGAAAAAGCATGACGAAATAGTCTGGTAAGTACTTAAGATATTTTTAAACAAAGACATTTTGAAACGATGAAAGTGATATAATGTATATCCGAAAACTGTTTTAAACCCTTATATGGAAGTCGGCTATATGCAAGAGGACCAGTGATTTATGCTCCAAAAAAATCTTTGCATACTAGAAACCAATTAAACTGTGTTCAAGATTCCAGCAACTGAAAAATAATAATGGGGCTTTTCAGATTTGCCAGACAGATTTCCACATTTATTGATCTGAAGAACATTTTAAAATTCGATATCACAGTAACAATGTCTGATTTGTTTCCCTGAAACATTATTTTATTTTAGTTAGTAGTGTACTCTCTTCTTTCTGTAGTGTATTTTTAAAATTTATATATATATATATATATATATATATATATACGTGTGTGTCCCTATATTTCACTTTGCAGCCACAACTGCTCAGCGCAGATCACTGGTGTTTCTGTCTGGTAGTAGCCTCGAGTCTCCCATCGTGCACCTTGGTGGTTGAATGTCGGTAGCTCTGGCAGTATGGAGATAGGGTGGTTGAAAGTGGTCGACCTAGGGCTTTTTCATATTTAGACCAAAGTGTTCTAAAAAATGTTTAGAATCATGAACGGGATCATTTCATGAACGGGAATAGGTTCATTCAACTTAACAAGAACTAATTAAGGTATAGGTAAGTAAGTAAGGTGATTTTGCGCCCCCTAGAGGTTGAAATTGAAACTAAACGATGTTGCAGCGCATGCGTAGCATGCCTGCTATTCAATGCCGTAGGCAGCGGGGACGAGTGCCAGAGTTTAGGAAAGAGGTTTGATTAGAACAGAATGCGCGCCGAAAATGATTATTTTTATCGAAACAGCAAAAGAAAGTTATTCATTTCCGGGCAACTCCGAACGGATCAGCTAGTATGTGATAAAACAATTATTAGATAAAAAAAAATAACTGGAGGGCTTACTTTTAACTCATAGAATGATAAACAATCTTCAGGCTATTCTTGTAATATATAATGATACAAAATCGTGAAAATAAGAGCTCTTTTTAACTTTCATACACGTATATAGACAGAATTATGTAATTGAAAACTGAGACAGTCTTTTGCACGTTCTGTTCTTAAAACTTGTATTAAAAAGAGAAATCCGAAATAGCATTAAAAAAAATGGGTCATCAGAGAAATTGGTTTATGTGTTTTAGTACAAAATTTTGAAACGAAATGACAACTTATTAAAATTATGAATTATCACTTTTTTTCTGGCGTGCACAAGAAAGAGTGAATTTTACAAAAATTTTTAGAATTTATTAACTTTTAATCAATGAATATTTAATTCTGAAGAAATCGCAAATTATTTCAATATGAAATGAAAAAAATAAAAATTTTTGAAAACCTTTGGGAAATATTTCTGTTCAAGTAAATTCTGAATTATTTAGGATGTTTATTCAGACATATCTTCTTTACTTTTATCTTTTCAAAATCGCATACGTTTTAAGATGACATCTGTTAAAATTAATTATTTCATTGAAATGAAAATATGAAAGCATAGCAGTCGAAATTATTTTAATTTATCATTGAATTCGTGAGTATTGATTTGATTTGAGTATAACATACTGGTTGAAGTTTTTGAATTGTTATTCAGTTGAGTAATCAAAATATTAGAAATTGTATTTTTTTATAATATTAAATTTACTTATCAAGTAAAGTTTATTTAAATTTTTATTGTTATAACTTGAATTGAAAGGAATTTAAATCGAATTCAACAAACCATAATAACTGCTGCATTTACATATCAGAGTGCATTAAATAATTATATTTGAAAAATGAAATTTCAAGTTAATTTTATTTTTTTTTAACTAAAAACGTTCTATGAAATGTCTAGGTTGAAAAGCAAAAATGTAACATCTATTCAAATGTTGTACGGTATAATGATTATGCAGATAGTATTCTTCAGATTCAGATTATTACTTCAGTAGTTCAGATTATTATTTTAAGAATTGTTATCAGTATCCGTTTTCGGGATAATATGGGTATCAAAAAAGCATGTTCATAAATTGATACAAATAACAAAATTTCTCTTTTTTTTTCTTTTTTTTCATTTAAAAAATGTAACACTTAGAATAAAACTGTGCAAGTGTTACATTTATTTCCTCTTTTATTACCTCAAAATAAATAAAAAATTAAGTGCACTCAGATTACCCCATCGGGGGTATTATCCCAGTAGGGAAAATTTTATCGTATTAACAAGGAAAAATTTGTTTTATATCCTATCTATACTTACGTTAAGTGCCTGTAAGTAAATTTAGGTATGTTAAGAAATAAAAAAGACATTTTAGAGGTTTGTTTAAAAAAATTATTAGACTTAAATATAGGAAAAGCAGCATGCACTGAAGTGATTATCAGTGATAAGACAAACTCGGATAAGCCCTTCTTGACATTTTCCAAAGCCATTTTGAAATCATTCCCTTTACATCTCATGGGTTCTTCAATACGTTCGAAGCATTTCTGAAAAAAACTATTAGATTCGTTTATAGGTTTGATTCTAAAATTCGATCATATACCCAAATTACTACACATTTTAAAAGTTATAATTATATACTAAGCACTGTCACTTAAAATTAAACTTTCAAGTCAAGTTATTGTAAACGTATCTGAATCAGAAAGCTACAAACCAGATGGTTTCGTACCAATGTGCTTTTGAAGTTGATGCTTCTGCTCAAAAAGTTGGAAAGGAATACCAGTTAAACTTTTCTATTCTATAGAGAGTAGCCTGGTTATCTAAAACTTTTTCACATTTGAACATTTGGAAGGGGGTTGGTTGAGACCTATACTTTTGCATATATAATGAGAGAAAGGGAATGCTCATTTCACCGAAAACCGTGGAAAAAGCGTAGCCGAATTTATTACAAACCCTGAAACCGAAATTCTCATTGGATGAACATGATCTTTGCTAACATTTATGCCCTGTCCAGATACTCGCACTGGCTTGTTTCTCACCATCGAAGTTTGAGAAACATTAATTGTATTTTCAAATTAACAATTACTTATACTCTTCAATTTCATATGATTTATAAGGATATTTTTCGGCATTTTATAGCACTGTGCATTTTCATTAACAAATATTTACTTTTAACATCTGCTGAATTACCTGTTTGTTTACTTTTCCATGCGATACATTAATGAAGATTGTCAGTTCAGCTATTCTGTTTTAAATATCCCGTACTTACACAAAAATAGCGCTTGTTTTGTATACACGTTGTAAGATGAAAGTTATTAAGTTTTATCCAACTTCAGCTGCCATAACTGCTGATGAAGCAGTTAATTTTGATGATTTTACAGTTACCTGTAACATATGTTTGTTATTGGTATCGCCCGAACTATGAAAAAATTGCAGATCGATCAAATAATTGTATTTTGTTAAACATTAAATAGTATTATTTTTAATCTGAGGGAAAAAAATATCATAGATGTAATTAATTGGGATAGGTCGATCCAGGGTCGATCTAGAAATAAGGTTCCCAAAGAGCTCCAGCCGCACGGGAAGGTGCGAAGCGAAATACGGCAACAGCGCTGTGTGCGGCTGTTCCAGCACTCGCGATTCCCCCAGCCGCGCTTCGCTGCGCCTCTCATTCTTGGCTCAGCAGTCGTCGGAGATGGAGGTTCCCATTGTTATTGATCCCGCCAAGTGCGAGATTCGTTCCGTAATTCGCTTTTTGAACGCTAAAGGGACTCCACCCGTGGAGTCAGTTGACAGAGGTGTATGGAGAGTTGCTTCACGACAACGCCTGACCTCACGTCTCCCGTCAAACCCAGGAACTTTTGACACAATTTGGGTGGACTGCCATGCCACCCACCTTACAGTCCGGACCTCGCACCTAGTGATTATCACTTGTTCCGCAAGTTAAAGGAACGCCTGGGTGGCCAACGGTTCCGGAGCGACAATGACGTGAAAGAAGAGGTAAAACACTTCCTCAACGGGTTGGCGTCGTAGTTGTATGACATTGGGATACAGAAATTGGAGCACCGTCTACAAAAATGCATAGAAAAAGATGGCGGTTATGTAGAGAAATAGAGCAAACTTTCCAACGATGTAAATTTCTATGAGAATAAACAATGTTGTCTATTTGTAAATTTGGTGGAAAACTAATTTCTGGATCGACCGTAAAATACATACATTATTTTTTATTAAGCGCATATTTATTTTATTATAAATATACTCAAATCATTTTATTATAAAACACACAAATTATTTTATTATAAAACACACACAATCTGTTTTACCGAGTTGTCATACGAAGAAAAATCTCACCGAAATCACCGGGTTCCGAAGCCATGCAGAAAATCCGTCATTTTGGCGTCAAAAAGATATCCTGGTGAAGTTTGCTGGGAGTGTCATCAAAGCCCTGATTTACACTCTCTAATCTCTCTTAACCGCTTAATTGTCTGATTGTTTACATTTCTACCCTGCCCAGATAACGGCTAACTTGTTTCCCGTGGTCGATGTTACGTGGGCAGTCAGCCAGGCTTCAATTTCGGAGAGGATTGCAGCTTCCTCTGGTGATTGACTTCACACATTAAAAGAAAATGGGGTTGCCTTATAATTACGTATTCCACGCCTATAGCTACAATGGCTGTTGTCTCGAATGATCCATATTTTATTCTTGATACAGAAAACACATACAAGGCATTTTTTCTTCCATCACATATACCTTCGTATTTTTTCTTCTTGCATATACAAGGGGACACCCGAGATACAGATAATCCATAAGACAACACAAATACTTCACGTAGCTACACAGGAAATGGTAACCGTCGGGACTGATACTACCACCGTAGACACTTGATCTCCTGTGCGCTCTGTCATGGAGAGCCCTTTTTTTCACATTAAAACAATGAGAAACATAGTATAAACATTAGATATAAAGTAAATAATTCTAAAGGTATAATGTTTGGTTTTATAAAATGTAATTTTTACTTAAATTATTCCACTGTGCCCAAAATGACCCAACAGTGGATAGCAAGTTTATTTTATTTTTGAACTGATAATATATTAAATTTGTGAATCCGCAATTTAGGGACTTTAATATGACATAATCCTATTAGATCCCGCTATTTGGCGATTTTTTAAAAAAGGTGCCAAATTGGCTATTTCTTAATTGTCTGTTTACATTTTTATTATAACCCCATCACAAATGCAAGGATGTTATCATTCTCGATTTTTAAATAGTTATAGATGAAAATAATTAATGGATTTTGAGACAAAATCATCGCTGATGAATTAAATGCTAAGAATAATTTAAGAATTTAAATGCAGAACTATTAAATTAAACCATAAATAAACAGTAGTTTTTTAATATTTCATTTCTGAATAAAATAACGTGAAAAGAAATGTTTAGCTTCACAAAATTAATAAAATATTTATTAAAAAGATAATGTAAGCACTAACAAACCAAGTTTTTATCTACACTTCATCGATATTATAGAAATGTTAACGATAAATTCGATGTTGAAATATACAAAAATACATGAAATTCATCGATGCTATGATCATTCTAACGCACATATGTGCGCTTTGTGCCTATGAAACAAACAAAAAAATCACTGGATGCAACAACCTCATCATATACTAATCTAAAAAATATCAGGAATTCGGCAATTCTGCTATCATTATAATGTCAATTATCACTAATTTTCAAAAATTAAATTTACAATATATAATTCAAAACAGAAAAAAATCCAAGATTTGTATTTGTTTAATCGAAAAGAAATAGATGCATTGTGCATCTATAAAGTACTTCGATGTATAAAAAAATATTACTGTATATATCCATACATTAAAATATTTTTCCAATGTATTTTTCTTTTAATATTATGACGTCACCGTTTAATGACTTAATTATTATTTTATTTACTGAAATAACTAATAAACCAGTAAAACTTTGCTAAAAATGCAGATAAATGGCGAATTAAGAACCACTCGATGACATATTAAACATGTCATCTCACAAACAAAGCAAAGAAAACATTGGTTGGCCTTTCCAACAACGGGAGATCTATATCTGGCTGAATATCGATGACTTGACAAGATTTCTCCAAATGGTGGAGTCAGATATGAATTAACAATGTAGGGTTTTTTATCCTATAAAACTTATGTAACTAAATTATATTGACTAATTTCAACCTTAAACAGCGCTTAAAATAATTTTTCTATTTGAAAATTGTTTGCTTCAGCGTATATTGTATCATACATAAAACATGTTTCATGTTTTATATGCAATAGATTTTTCAGAATAACCGAGAAAGTGAAAAGGTCAGATCAGATTCAATTACGAAAACGGCAGCGTTAGTAACTTTCTTTTTAGAATAGAGAGAAAATACTTAAAGATTATTTTGATAGATTATATAAGTTATTGCCGCACTTAATGGATCCTTTATTTTTTTTTTCTTTTGGTGCCTTGTAGTGACCATTGTAAATTAGATTTGGCTTATCTAAAATTAATAATATTACCGCAGTTCTTAATTAAATAAGATTTATTTTAGAAACTAAACAAAATAATTTCTGATTTTTTTTTTTTTTTTTTTTTTTTTTTTTTTTTTTTTTTTTTTTAATGGATGTTGTCTGAAAAGAAAATTTAATTTTTATCTTTAGAAAAAATACTTTTTTATGTTTAAATAAAAGCAAAAAAAAATTCCTTATTCATTCTCTACATAATTATTTAAGAAAATGGTTGACAAAATTAGAAATTAGCCGTTTCAGTTATTTTTGAGTAATCATGGTCTCCGTTTTTGAAACATGTGCTTTTGAGAAAATAGTGTTTAAAGTTTTCTGTTGTAATTACAGTATGATACTTTTTTTTTATTTATTTACATAGCATTATATATTTCAGCACCATAAAGTAGTCCCTCTTCATTTCATAAAGTCTCTAAAACTGCCATTTTCAAAAAATTATTGATTTTCCCAAATTTATGACTAAGTGTAACCCATTAAACTTAATGTCAGCAGCTGTCCCGTAGTGCATGAAAAAGAAAAAATACAAAAACCCTTGTATAGAACTATGCGCTCTACAGCTCCAGCAACGCTGTCTTTGACTATTGTACCCGCGGACATATTCGAATAAGCGTCAAGGTTCTGATATCCTTTTTACTAGCCTGTAGTATTACGAGAATTAAGGCCAGATAACGGATGAAGTGAAGTAGAATTCGCATCGGCCCAGTATGTCCAGTAAGTTTTTGTCCCCAGGGCGCATGCTCAAACTGTGCTCAAAGAGAAGTTTTTGTTTAAATTGTTTTGTTTAAATTTTAAACTATGGCAAACTTACATTCCAGAATTTGGCTATAATCGCCTGGACAAGTTCGATTAGACAAGTGAGACAAGTTAACGAACATTAGCAAGGCGATTATAACATGTTCGCCACGATGCTTCGTGATTCATTTTGTTTCAAATAGTCTCAACCAATCAAATTTTACGTCCCTTATATCATCACTCTCATCTAGAGGCACCCTAGCATAAGAGGTCACTTGTACTCCCGGCATTTTTTAAGCACTCTGATTTGAATATTTCTAATGGTTTAATGGTTGAAGGCCTCTGTAACATATATTTGGAACTAAATACTTTTATCATAATAAAAATAAACTACATTAGACTACGTTTCTCGCAAACCGAATTCAGTTGCACAGATTCATTCTATCTTTGTGGATATTTTAATTACTTTTAATCATTCCCTATTTTTAATTATTCCTTATTTAAATATTCAAACTTTAACTATTCCTTCCATTTTAGCAAATTTTTATCATACTGAATTTTTGAGATGTTTACAAATTTATGGGACTTTAAGGGTATTATGAAAAATTAATTTTAAAGTCTTATACGCATTTTGTTTTAGATATTAGCACCCCAAGAAATATTTTCTGTACGAATTGTTTGCAGTTATTTATTGTTGCCGGGTGTTTCACTTCATCACAGATGCAATGCTTACTGAACAAAATGGTTTGCCACTTTTTTAAAGTAATTGAATATCGTTTTATTTTAGCTTCAAAAACTCTACTGATCGAAAAGATTAATGAATATGCATATGCATATTACAAAATGTGATAATAATTTAGAGTTATTGTTTTCGTGAAATGTAAAAATATTAAAGATACAAAAAATTCACTTGAAACTAAGTAACTGCAAACAACCATCTCTTTAGTTACAGAAAAAAAAAAACATTAAATGCTTTCCATTAAGGGAATCGTGAAATTTCAAAACATCTGTTACAATGTAAACAAACTTTCTCATTTATTTTGCGTCAGCCAGTAGAATTATGTGTTTGATATGCATACATATTCGGTTAACTAAATGGATTACTTTCTCTATATGTGTAATGAGTTTTCCAGTCTTCAGCAATTATTCCTAATCGGAATTTAATTGTATTCTCAGTTTTTTTTTTAAGAAGAAAACGCATAAAACTTTTAAAAATTGCTTTAAATGAATTAATTTGTATTTGTATCTTAAACCATACATATCTCACATATAATTTATGACTATACATGAATATATTCCCTACATTCTAAACATGTAATTGTAGCGGAACAAAGACAATGATTTATTCGATGATGGAAAAAATTCACTTTGTGTGCTTGCATTCATTTCTATTGAGAGATACAGCTGTGGCGAAGAAAAGAAACACCTATTATTTTACTTTTTACGCGTTAAAGAAAAATTTATTTATTTTTAGCTTGCTTCCTCCCTACCCTGTAAAAAAGGGACAAATATTTGTTAGTTAATTAATTTTTGACATTTTTAAAAAAGAAATTGGGTACAATGATTTCTTTTCCACATTTTCTTCAAAGTTCTTTCAATGAAAAGAAAATATAATGTATCCATGAACGAAATTATACAAAAACCTCTTCCGAGTTATACAGGACTCCAAAACACGTTCTTCATCCTTAGCAACTTCGGAAACCAATGTACTTTCAAAATATAAATAAGCATCTATAAAAACAAAGTTTCTTTTCCTGCCTTTGATTTTCCGAAACATTTCCGTGTAGTTTTTATAATGCATAATCAGTTTTCTCAAACTAAAATATCGATTTTTAGGATGTTATTACCTTTCAATTAAACATTTTTAGATGTGTAATTAAATTTATAAATATAAATGTAACAAAATAATGAGAATGCGATTTATCATGTCTGTCTGTATGTTGAACATAAAAATGCTTACTTAACAATTGGTAGCTTCCGAAAAACCTATATCCCATGTTGAAAAAAACTGATTTATACGTTATAAAAACAAATGGAAAACGTTTCCAAAAATCAATGGCAGCAAAAGAAACTTTGTTTCTATAAATGCTTCTTTAAATCTCGAAAATATATAGGTATCTGAGGCTTCTAGGGATAACGAACGCCTTTTGTAATCATGGGTAACCATGAAGACGTTATTATATAATTCCGTTTGTATAATATTTCTGTTGTACAATATTGAAATAATTATGCTACATAGAACAGATATTGAACTGTCAGTAGTAACAATTTTATGCATTTGTGTTATACAGGGAATCAGAAATAAAATATGTCATATTTTAATAGATTAAGAAACACTTGTCTTCTTTTTTTTTTTTTTCTTTTTTTTTTTTTTTTTTTTTTAACAGTGTAATGATATGATTTGTTCATTCTGTAAATATCATTCGGACGTTTCTATGTCATAATGTTTTTCTTTGAACTATAATAAAAATGCATTAGACTAAAGAAAGAAAGAAAAAAAAGAGAGAGGGGGGGAAAATACAGAAAAATAAATAAATAAAAAGTCTGGTTATTAAGCAAAATAAATGTATTTATTAGAAACATTTTAACTTATCGGGTACAATGATTTTTTTTTCCACAATTCTTCAAAGTTCTTTCAATTTTCAAGTAAGATAGTCTTTCTTTTTATCATTTCGTTTATGCCATAAGCTATAAATACGATTTAAGTCGGGTGAATGATTTAAACATCACATAAATTTCTCTTTTGTCTTTAGTATTATTTTCTAATAAGAATGTAACAGTATTTGCAGTTTCTTTTTATAGAAGAGATCACTTAAAATATAAAGAATTGTTTCAAAGAAATTTTTTGTAAGCTATACACCATATATCTGTAATAATAAAGATAGAAGTTTGTATGTCTGTGCACCTGTGTCCAATTAGGTTCGTTTGGATAAATTTTAGTTTAAAAATGCAATATCACACAACTTCGATGGTGTACGCTGCCGAAGATAGTCAGGCCCTCAACACAAAATCCCTTCAGGAGAAAAATACCTGAATTTAACACTTTAGGTATATTTAAGATTATTTTTCAGGTCCGTGGCAACGTGGGTTAACTAATGCATTTATATGGATGTACCGATATTTGAAATTGAACAGAAACAATTATTTATTTTGTAACGTTCAAAAATGTCCCTTTCAATGTTCACATTACTTTTTAATAAGAAATAGTTTAAACTACGAAGTGTCCATTTCTGTAACACTATGTAATTTATTTTTACGCACATAATAGCATAACATATCTGATATACATACAAATGTAGTTAATACTTTTTTTTTAGCTACATACGTAATAATTTCTTTTATGTCTTCAGAATCTACACTGGAAAAATATATCTGTACGCGGCTTTTCTCGCCTAATTGTTGAAATATGCTAAGTGGTATTTTTTGCCTATTTTCATTAGAGGAGATTTTACAACCATAGATAACTCAAAAATTACTAATTAAGCCACATTTTGAGTAAACTACATTCTTATACTTCAAACATAAGACTTAAATGAATGAGAAGAGCTAAAATTTATCCTAAATAAATGTTAATTTAGAATATATTTTTAAGGTGTTCCGCTCATTTCAGTTTTCATTTGAAATTTAGTAATTTTTAGAAACCATTCTTAGCGGGAATTAACATCTTAAATTTAATCGTCATGCAAAATTCCAAGCTTCTAGTTATCTAAGCTTCTTTAACAACTATATTACAGAAATCGCAATTTTTGAAAGTATTTTCTTCCTGCTTACTTTACAAATTCTAAATTTTTAAAAACTTTTCTGTGGATGAATTTATATTTCTGAAGTAAAAACCATGTATAATTTCCAGACTCTATCCTTAACAGTTTCAGATAAATCATAGTTTAGAAAGTTTCTAGAATGCTTCCTGCTCATTTTCCTCTTTTAAATTTCGAATTTTTTTAGAAATCGTGTTTAGCCTACACTCGCATTTTAAAAGTAAACACCAGGTTAAATTTCAACTTTCTAGCTCATCAGCATCACAAAAATCGTAATTTTAGAAAGCCTTTTTGCTTTTGCACACTTTTAAATTTCGAATTTTATAAAAACTGTTCTCTGCAAGCATTTACGTCTTAAACATAACAGACATATCGAATTTGAACTTTCTATCCCTAACAGTTCTGAATAAACAGCAATTAAGGACGTTTTCAGCTCATTTCACACCTTTAAATTTCGAATTTTTAATCAACTGTTTATACTGTTCATCTGTATCTAAAAAATAACTAGTACACAAAATTTCAAGTTTATAATCCGCATAAATCCAACTAAATCGTAATTTAGAACGTTTTCCGCTCATTTCATCCTTAAATTTTCGAAGTTTTCAGAAACTCCTCTCTCATTTACATTTTAAATGTAACCACCATGTCAATTTCCAAGCTTCTGTACCAACTCTATCGCATACATCGCAATTTTAGAACGTTCTTGATCAATTTTGAATGTTTAGAAAAGTTTTCTAAACCAGCATTTCATATCTAGAGTAACGGCCACGCCGAATTTCAATATCCTAGGCTTAACAGTTCCAAATAAATCGTAATTTAGAACGTTTTTAGAACATTTTTCGCTCATTTCACCCTTTTAAATTTCGATTATTTTTTTTAAAGTTCATAGTGAGCATTTATATCTTAAATATAACCACCATGCCAAATTACAGACTTCTACAGCAACTGTATTACATAAATCACAGTTTTAAAGCCCTTCTTGCTCCTGCACCCTTTTAAATTTCGATTTTTTAGAAAACTGTTCAAACCCAGTATTTGCGTCTTAAAAGTAGCAGCCATGTCAAACACTTAGTTTCGCTCCTTAACAATTCCATACAAAAGAAAAAAAATCGTAATTTAGAACGTTTTTAGAACGCTTTCCACTCATTTCATACTTTTAAATTTCGAATTCTTTTAGAAATCATTCTTAGAGCGCATTTTTATCTTAAATGTAAAAGTCATGCTAAATTTCAAGTTTCTAGTCCTTAAAAGTATCACGAAAATGTTAATTTAGAATGTATTTTACGTCTACACCCTTTTAAATTTCGATTAAAAAAAAAAAAAAAAAAAAGTGGTGTATGCATCTTACAAATAGCAGTCATGTGAATTTTCAAGTTTCTATCCTTAAAAATTCCATAGCAATCACAATGTACAACGCTTTTAGAACTTTTCCCTCATTTCAATCTTTTAAATTTTGAATTTTTTAGAAGCTGTTCTTAGCGAGCATTTATATCTTATATGTGACCACAACGCCAAATTTCAAGTTTCTAGTCCTTTCAGAATCACCAAAATCTTACTTTAGAAAGATTTTTTCTCCTGCACCCTTTTAAATTTGAATTACAAAAAAAAAGTGCTGTGTGTGCATTTGCGTCTTAAAAGTAGCAGTCATGTCAAATTTCAAGTTTCTATCATTAACAGTTCCATAGAAATCATAATTTAGAACGTTTAGGAACGTTTTCCTGTCATTTCACCCTATTAAGTTTCGAATTTTTTTAGAAATTGTTCTTCGGGAACATTTTTATCTTAAAAGTAACTGTCATGCCAAATTCAAGTTTATAGTCCTTTGAAAATCACAAAAACCGTAATTTAGAACGTTTTGTTCTCCTGCACTCTTTTAAATTTTGATTTAAAAAAAGAAAAGTTTGTTGTGTAGAACGTTTTGTTCTCATGCACTCTTTTAAATTTCGATTTAAAAAAAGAAAAGTTTGTTGTGTAAAGTTTTATGTGTATGCATTTGCGTGTTAAAAGTAGCAGCCATGTCAAATTTCACATTTCTATCCTTAACAATTCCATAGAAATCAAAATTTAGAAGTTTTTAGAACGTTTTCCTTCATTTCACCCTTTTCAATTTCGAATATTTTTAGAACCTGTTCTCAGAGAGCATTTACATCTTAAAGTAACTACCATTCCAAATTTCAAGTTTATATTTCCTTCAGTATCATAAAAATTGCAATTTTATAACGTTTTTCGCTCTTTCACCCCCTTGGGGGTTGTAGCATTGACATAAAATATAGCTTATGTTGGAGCAGGGATTGTCACCATCAGTTTGCCACCATCACTTTTGAAATCGGTTCGGTAGTTCCAAAGATTACCCCTACAAACAAACAAAAAGTTACTTCTTTATAATATTAGAAAATATTAGTAGTAATTTTATTTTATTTATTTATTTATTTATTTATTTATTTATTTGGAGGGGGGGGGGTTGTGGCATAAACTTAATAAAAACGCAATGCCAGAAATATCAATTTACCTTGTCAAAAAATAAAATAAAATAAAATAAAATAAATAAAATAAAATAAAATAAAACCTCCACATTAAATAATTTACTTTCCATTAGTAAGACATGAAACTCCAAAGTATTTGTTCCAATATAATCAAATATTTGTATTTTTTTTTCAATGTTTGCATTACATGTTTGATATGCATACAAATTAATTAACTAAATGCATTATTTTCTCTTCAATAACTATAATATTATATATTTTTTGTGTGTCATTTTTTCTACTACTAACGAAATTTTCCTTTACTACTACTAAGAAAATATTTAACTTTATCTTTCGTTAATTTACATAACTGTTTAAAATGAAAATATCTTCTACTCCATTAATTTAATGGCACTTCTAGTTCTTTATTAAAGAAGAAATATTTCGAAGAAAATAAATAGTTGCTTTGAATACGTTAATTTGCGGCTTAATATAAATATATTTTGTGGAAAATTATAATTAAATATTTAACGTTATTTTTCGTTAACTTAAAATAACGAAATATTTTCTAACTCTGGTAATTTAATTGTACTTTCGATTCCCTATTAAACGGGAAAACTCAGAAGAGTATAAATAGTTGTTTTAAATATGTTAATTTGTGGCTTAAATTATTTATCTTACTTCAATTTACATAAAATATTCTGAACGATAAATAATTCTGTATTTTATTATTGATTAATAAAAACAAGGCTATATTTATGTTATGTTTTTCAAATTATCTGCATCATCAAGTTTAACCCTCTGACTGTCTGAAGACGTTCCTAAATATGGAGTTACTAAAATCAAGAAATATAAAGGTGAAAAGATTGATATGATAAGTTTTACAATAGTTTTATAACGCGATTTTTATTTTAAATAATAAAATATTATTCTAACTGTTATAAATAGAAATTAAACACGATTAAAATTAAGAATTAAAATTAATAACAAAGTTAAATCCGATAAAAATTAAGAGAAAGGTCAAAAGGACAAGTGACAAATTTATTTTAGTGTTGTATAAGTCAGAGAAAGCGTCACATATCCAGAGCTTGATTCACTGGTCTACAAAAGAAAATACTCCCTTTTTACTCCCTTCAAAAAAAATTAATAAATGGGTGAAGTTTATGAATTTGACATTCCTGATTCTAGAAATATGTTGTCTAAATTCCTCCATCACGTACCGTTTTTAAGAGAGACAGTTTTAAAATTACAGTGTCAAATGAAAAAATTAATACATTCATCAACCATCCTACAAAACTATAAAAACCTTAAAAATAATTTTCATTAGTTTAGTTAAGAAATGAATGAGTCTTGAAAAAGTAATTTTGTTGACATTTTCTCTTGTATTTGTGTGTGTGTGTGTGTGTGTCCGATATAAGTTTCCTTGAGTTAATAGTTATTTTATTTCCATTTTCGCTGTATCTCCTTTCCATTTCAGCTACATCCTTGAAGAACATTTTCACCAGAAAAAGTTCCCATACTATCCGGAAAAATGTCCAACTGAGAATGTAGTAAGTGTAGATTTAGTGATATATTGCATCCCAATGCTCTAAATGAGGAGAGTAAACCTTCCACAATTTCTTTAAAATTTTGAAACTTTGTATGCCAAACAATTTTTACATACTTTTCCAAAGTGCTACTTTCTCGATAGCATTCAGTTTATTTTTGTAGCAGGAACTTGAAATAGTTGTTCTATTTGTTTACAGGTCCAACAAAAATACCTTTTTTAACACTAGTTGAAAAGTGTTTATGACTTCGGTTTGTCTGGCCGTCTGCCGTCTGGCCTTCTGTCCGTGCTCTAACTCCCGTAAATATGCTCGGATTTCCTTGCAATTTTCATATGTTATTGTCGTTATCTATAGCACGTTCCCTATTTCCACTGAAGTGTGTATCACGTATAGTTTTTTTACAAGGACACTCAAAAGAATTCCTTTACATTACGGTCTATGGGGAAAAATCATTTGCGGTTTACTTTAATGATGTTACACAATTGCAAATACATTGTAATTGATATATATCACTAAGGTGTATTACAAGAAGCTTAATATGGAATAGGGTGTGCATAGCACTTATAGTTAATTTACAGGGACAGTCAAAAGAATTCCGTTACATTACGTCTATGGAGAAAAATCGTCTACGGTTTATTTAAATAATGTTTCACTATTTTAAACGCATTGAAATTTATATATATCACTAAGGTGCATTACAAGAGGCTTACTACAGAATATTGTGTGTATAGCAGTCATCGTTCATTTACAGGGACACACAAAATAATTCTCTAAGGTCTGTTAACAATAATTCCTGGAAGTGCGTTTTAAGTTACTGAACGTGATTTTAAATTTAACTCACTTTTTGTTTATTACGTGGTGTGTATAAATTCTGTAGATCTTATACAGAGAAGCACAAAAGTTCGCGAACACATTTCCGTTTATTAACAGAAACTCGAGAAGGAGAATTTTAAACTGTGCTACGCGTTTCATTAACTGAACTAAAATTTAGCATCCTATGTAGTATATATACAAATCTATAGATCACATACAGGGCTGAATAAAAGTATTCGGATATTTTTCCGAATATTGTATACGTTGGAAATTCCTGAAATTATGTTTTTAAATATGTTATGCGTTTTCCAAATTGTTTACTTAGATGTTATCTTTCAGCTTTAAACGGTGTGATTTGTAAAATTATTTTGGAAGCGTTGGAAAGTGTTACATAATCTATGCTTGACGCTTGATTTTTCGTTCTTGTTTATTTTGGCCTCGCTCATGCATGGTAATTTGTTTATCAAATATTCAAATTCTACACCGTCTTTAATCATCGTTTTACCAAATTGTTTTATAAGTCCTTGATTCATATCAAGAGTATGTAAGCATATTTTTGTCTTCCGATGGATGTTAAATCGTCAAGCGACCGAGATACTTATTTTATTACAGAAATTAATCTGCAGACGATATAATTCATTTCGCAGAATTAAAAATCATCAAGATCTGAATATTTATATAACTAGCTGATACATATATATCTGAATATTTATATAACTAGTTAAGATATTTGTATGAGCAGTGTCATAAAATATATACTTAACTAGCTGTTTAACCCGTTCTACGCACGGGATATCATGAATTTAATTCTAAAACGTGCGTACGAACGCACCTCGTTTGTAACGTTTGACGTACAATTTCCAACTTGTTTTGTTTTCTGATCTAAATCATATGAAAAGTATTCAGGAACTTTCCTTTGTTGGCTTTGACGTATCTCTGGTTTAAAAAGTGCGATTTCTTGCCATATATTAGAAAATATCTACAAAAATTAAACAAATCAATGTATGAGTGGAAAAGAAAATCATTCCAGCTGATGTAAATATTGAAGACACAGAAAAATCACTTATGTACAAAAAAACGATTAATTTTAGAGAAATTCTCACCATTATTCGATTGTAGGCTTAGTGGATGAGGGTTCATACTACAAATTAAACAAGAACGAAAAATCATGCGTCAAGCATAGATTATGTAGCACTTTCCAACGTTTCCAATATAATTTTACAAAACATACCGTTTAATAAGCTAAAAGATAACATCTAAGTAAACAATTTGGAAAACGCATAACATATTTAAAAACGTAATTTCAGGAATTTCAAACATATACAATATTCGGAAAAATATCCGAATTCAGCCCTGTATAGGATCTATAGATTTGTATATATACTATATAGGATGCTAAATTTTAGTTTAGTTAGGAAACGCGTAGCACAGTTTAAAATTCTCCTTCTGGAGTTTCTGTCAATAAACGGAAATATGTTCGCGAACTTTTGTGCTGCCCTGTATAGGATCTACAGAATTTATACACACCACGTAACAGACAAAAAGCGAGTTAAAATTAAAATCGCGTTCAGTAACTTAAAATGCACTTCCAGGAATTATTGTTAACAGACAGTAGTGAATTCTTTTGTGTGTCCCTGTAAATGAACGATGACTGCTATACATACACTATTCTGTAGTAAGCCTCTTGTAATGCACCTTAGTAATATATATAAATTTCAATGCGTTTAAAATAGTGAAACATTATTTAAATAAACCGCAGACGATTTTTCTCCATAGACGTAATGTAACGGAATTCTTTTGACTGTCCCTGTAAAGTAGCTATAAGTGCTATGCACACCCTATTCCATGTTAAGCTTCTTCTAATGCACCTTAATGATATATATAAATTTCAATGCGTTTAAAATAGTGAAACATTAATTAAATAAACCGCAAATGATTTTTCCGCATAGACCGCAATGTAACGGAATTCTTTTGAGTGTCCCTGTAAAAAAACTATAAGTGCTACACACTTCCGTTGAAATAGGGAACATGCTATAGATAACGACAATAACATATAAAAATTGCAGAGCAATCCGAGCATATTTACGGGAGTTAGAGCACGGACAGACGGCAGACGGCAGACGGCAGACGGCCATACGGCCAGACGGCCATACGGCCAGACAAACCGAAGTCATAAGCACTTTTCAACTAGGTTGGAAAGTGCTAAAAAAACTGATTAATTTATTTGTTATAATTAATTAAATCATCTCTGAACATTTTTCTTATTTTTCGAATATTATCTTTATTTTTTCACTCACCTTTACAAATATGCATTATTACAGAAACAACATGATATAATTTGTTTATATATACTGTATGTATATATTAGAAAATATGCATCTGTGCCACTGGTCGTGTTGCACTGGCAGCTAGAACGAATAACCTGGGTTCAAATCCCGGCATGGACATTATTTCAATCAGTTGGAAAAATGACTACTCGTATAATTTCTTTATCAATCAGATATTATTGTGTTAAAACAATGTAGTCTACTTAAACATTAATTTATTTTTATGAAATAAAAGGAGCAATAAATTTAAATAAAATATAAAATATAAGAAATATAATAAAATATAAAATATACGTAATATAATAAAATATAAAATATAAGTAATAAATTTAAATACAAACACTTACTCTTTTTGAATCTAGGAGACTACATTAATTAAATGAAATAGAAAATAAAAAGAGAAATTCTGTCGTTAGTAGTATTGTAAGAATTTATATTTATGAACATCTGACTTATATTCCCAGATTACAGCAAAAAGGGATATATACTCAACCTTGAATTACTATCTATATATTTAAAACGCTAAGTGATTTCTTTCGACAATCCGTTAGAACAAACTACTGCATCAAATTACACCATTCTTTTTTTAAATGAAAGATATTAGAACACAGATTTGCTATCGTGCATTCGTTTGTTCGAAAATTTAATAAATTAGCTGTAATTTTCAATTAAACATTTACTTCTGCTTATGACGTCATACAGTTGACAACTCCCACATTTGAGGGAATAGAGTTTTTTCCCTGAACTCTGTGGTTCGCCAATCTTTTGACATTAACTAATATCAACTAGGTAATATTTTAACATTGTAGTATAAAATAAAATAAAAAAAACTTAATTAGCTAGAATATAATCATAATAAAATATCTAAACGTAAACATATCAATATGAATAACAAATCTCACGTAAAATGTTGCAATTTAAATGATTCCAATTGAAACAAGATTTGGAGAGTTATCCTTGACGCCCAGCTAACATAAAAGTATCTATTTTATTTTATTTATTTACACACATATTCAAATTTATTATAAAACACCAGGTTGCCATACAAAGCAAAAATCGTCATTTAGGCGCCAAAAAATAACCCAGGTGCGTCTGCGATATCTGTACTGATTTAATCAAAATTATCTTGGTTGCACCGCATATTGCAAAATTAATTAAATCCATGATAATTGTTTCATTCTCAGATTAAAAATAAGAAAATTGGTACTTCTCTATTATCCCGTCGACCACTTTTCATAACAAAAACTATCGCCAAACTGTAACGCCAAATAAACGGGAGAACGTTGCCATTGGAATATCAAAATAAATAAATAAATAAAACACATGAATTTAAGGACACAATTGTTATTTTAATTAATGAAATAACTAATAAATCAGTAAAACATAATGAAAAATAGACGCAAATGTCGAATTAAAAACCACTTGATGACGTAACAAACACGTATAATGCTTCTGACATCAAGTAAATCGGACTGTGTTTTTGGCGTTTAATTTTACAGTTTGGCGATATTTTTTTGTTATGAAAAGTGGTCGACCGGATAATAGAAAAGTACCAGAAAATTTAATGTTTAACGAAATTCAATTATTTGATCGATCGCAAATTTTGGTTCTTTACCGTTATACCGACACCATGCCATGCATGTAAATATATGCTTGGCGACAATGGTGTCCGTATAGTGGAAAAGTACTCAATTTTTTCTTAGTTCGGGCTATACCAAAAACAAACATTTTACAGGTAACAAAAAAATCGCCGAAAATGGCTGCTTCATCAGCTGTTATGACAGCAAAGTTGGATAAAATCTAATAACCTGAATTTTGCAACGTTTATGTGAAACACCACAGATAACACACGCTATTTTTATATAAGTTGGGTATATTTAAACGAATAAGAGAACTAACAACCTTCAATAATATAATGCATGAAAAAGTAAACAACTAAGTGATTCAGCAAATCATAAAAATATGTATTTCTTAATATAACTATAAAATACAGAAAAATATTCTGGTACCATAAAAAATATTCATTATCCCGTCGAAATTCCGTGCATTAACCCGTCGTCCGATTAAGAAAAAAAACCTTTATGCAAATTAGGTACTTTTCGGTTAGCCGGCGCCAATAAAGTATATATATATATATACACATAATAACAATCTCTAATGGAAAATTACTTGGAGAATCATTATCACAAAAGCCAACCAAAATCTATAAACCACATAAATTCGATACTAGAAAAACAAAACTATATACATTATATATATTTGTATATATGTATGTATATATATATATATATATATATATACACTTCATTGGCGCCCTGCTAACCGAAAAGTACCTCAAATAATTCGCCAAACTGTAGCGCCCAATAAACAAACGGAAGAATGTTGCCATTAAATCTCAAAAAAAGAATAATAATAATAATAATAATAAAATAATTAAGAAAAGCCCCATTTACTAAAGTATCATTTATCAGTAACTTTTAACAATAAAATTTACAATATATTAATGAAAACAGAATCAAAAATAATCTTGGATATTTATTTATTTACATTATTTCTCTTAATTATGGGAAAGGAATAATCATCCTGATTATGTAAAGGAATGAAGAAACCATACAAATAAATTACACTTGAAAACATTAAAAATCTCCTTTATCTGCAGATTGATTTACTATTGTAAAAAAAATTCTTCATCTTTACATAAAAATTGATTAGCTTAAAACAATAGATGCGTTTCAGAAGATATGGATTTAAAACGAACAATGATTAAAGAAGACATTTTAAAAATTTTGATCAAAACATTTTAAAACTTTTAATTAACGTTGAATTTCGACTGTGCGTTTGGGGAGAAGCAATGCACATGGCATAGGAGCTCATTCGGTTGCATTATCACAGGGGGGGGGGGTGTGCCTTATTTAATATGTTCTTTTATTGACTGAATATGAGATGAACGTAGGGATATGCTATTTGTATGATACTTCATAGGTTCAGGAAATTTTCTTTCTTGCCGTGGGGAATAGGGCGGTAATGTCAAACTGATTTCCATTTTGTTTACGGATTGTTTGTTTGGAGTTTGCATCGGAAATAATAACGTAATTCACTGGGGGAATTTTTTTTTAATAAAATATTTTAAAGATTGTTTCATAAGCACCCCTACTTATGTAATAAAGAAGCTTGTTTTACTAATATTGCTATTGAATTTTTTTCCGTCAAGTTTTGACGGGTACCATCTAGTATCGAAGATATCTCTAAGAAATGTACATCTAAATCCAATTTGCCTGTCTTTCTGTTTCAAAGCTTGAAAAAAAAAATCTATTTTGATTTTCAAATCGCACATCACATATAAGTTAAATTATTTTAAAACTGTATACACACAATCTGATTAATAAAGACTATCATTTTTTTCCGAATGTAGAATATTAAATGATGTTAATTCAGCTTAAAAACCACAAGAATACTATTATCATAACAGGAAGATTACAATAAACATAAGCGAAAAAAAGGAAGAAATGATTTAATTAATTAAGAAAAAACATTAAAATTTGCATAGTAAATATACCATAAAACGGCAGTACACTGTTGAAAAAGTGATATTTTTGTTTTCATGCTCCGTTTTTTCCTAAAATTATTTATTCTTCATATCATGTTCTTGTAATATAAAAATCGTTATTTTAGTTACGAGCCTTTCAGAAATATCGCAGTATAATCGTGAAAATAAAAGAAATTTAACCTTTTTATTTACGTTTAACTTTTTTTCTTTTATTTATCAGATTCGTCCGGTAGCGGCTGAGAATAATGGAGGGTAAAACTCTCATGGAATCGACGTCTTCTAGATGTTTTTTATAAATAAAAGCTAAATCTGTAACCAACATGTGCAAAAATTATGGCGTTTTCAAAAGCTTCAAAGAATCGCCAACAAGGAGTCCATTCATTACATCCATAATATAGTAGAAACAACACACAGCACATTGATGCTAAACACAGAAAGCAAGTGAAAGAAACACTTTCAATAAAAAGACTGAGTGAGAAATCATATATCGTTCATTGAACTTATAAACTGAAAAATACCCTCTTTTCGTTATTATAAGTTTCAGCAAAAAAGTTTTTTTCACGACTAAATTCAAGAACCCGTTTCCAACAAAAATGGTTAATTTTATTATTATTATTATTATTATTATTATTATTATTTGGTTTAAGGTTCTTGACAACGTGCGGCGCAATTTTTTCCAAAAAAGCTATTTAATTATTTTTTAACATATTTTTATTAAGATTATAACTATAAACTGTGAAAAAAAGCAAAAAATATTTCATTCATTGATGAAATTTTGGTAAATGGGGGATTTTGTGGTAAAATTTACTGAAATTTGGTCCAATACGCAAAACGCTCTATAGAAAATTCTATTGTATGTATCTTAATTTTCTTTTTACACGTTATACTTAAGACACTGGTGAAGGTAATGAACTAAAATCTAAGATATATTTTAAATGTTTCAAAACTTATAGTATATCGCATCTTTTTACATGCTGGTTTTCATAAAAATCATCAGTGTTATTCCAGGAAAACATCCATAAAACAAAAATTATTTATTCTAAAATTAAATCTTTAGTTCCTTGCCTTCACAATAGTATAAACAACGTGCGCTTTAAATTTCATAGCGATATTCTAATAACTTTTTGAGAAATCATAATTCGCGTATAACATTTTCCCCAAAAATTACATATTCCAAAAAATGCATTTAAAGTTTAGATTTATGTTTTACTACAAGAAATTACGCAATAATATGTATCTAAACTTCACTGTTTTTATGAACTATACTCTTTTTTTTCAAGTACTGAGCTTTTGTTTATTTCTAGAAGGCCATATTTTTCCTTCACCCCTCCCACTGAGTACCTTTAAATAGTACTTCCGGTCCTTTAAACAGTACTTCCGGTTTGAGTGACAGCTGTTGAGTAGTTTAAAAACCGCTACAACTCCGGTTCTATTTATCGTACAATAAAAATAAAAACAGTTTTGGAAAGGTAAAAAGTTGTCTTTAATAAAATGTAATGAAATCGTTTTGACAATTTTGGTCGAAAACCACTTTTTAAACGTAGTGAGATACCTTAAGCATATCCACTACAGGTGAGTTCGGGCTCTTTTTTCGGATCCGGAGCCCGACATCAAAACTACCCAGTAGAAAATTGTTAATAACATTTTAAAATTGTTTCAGGATTAATTTTCTCATTTAAAAATCTCTTCTTACATTAGAAATAAGTATTAATCCTAAAATATTTCATCATGACAACGTTTTGTGATTTTCATGTCCCTGGAAATCTGATAAAAATCGCAAATTTGTTATTTATACCCAACCACATACAAAAATCTGCAAAAGTCAGAATATATTTGTACAAGTACGGCAGAAAGACATTCAGTTCTGTTTGCCAGTCATTATAGAAACGTACTTCAAACAGAAAACGAGAAGAGAGAACGGATATCGCATGGCTTCTATATTTTACTATAACAGTGACTTCGTAAAATCATTAGAATCAGAGTGTTTCTCATTATATCCTAACAATAATAATTCAATTCCCTTTTAAACTGATTTTTAAAAGATTGTAGAACACCTTAAGAAACTTACATTCTTATTTCTCAAATAGCAAGTTTTTTTAATTTTCAATTTTCAATTTGTGGAAAAAAACAGACTGATATAAAATGCCTGGAAAAAAAATGACTGATATAAAAATCGAGAACGAGCCCATTTCGGACCCGGACTCGGGCTAAGCCTGTCTCATCTCTAATATTCACGCATAACTTCTGAATGTGTGCTCCAATCCCAACATTTTTTTTATGTAAGGGGCTTGTTCTACGGGTGTCCCAATGTAATTTCTCTTGTATCCACAAATAGCATAATTGTCTGCCTTTTTGCTTTCTTATCTTTTTTTACTTTCCGAACGCATAGCTTAAGGAAAGTCTTATAATTATGATTTATGTGGTGTGCGAGAAATTAAACACGATAGCTTCCAAACGGTACTTCCCATTCAGCTCCCAGCTGTCAAGTATGGCGATCAATGTCGCAAGAACTGTGTAAATTTTTGTAAAAATTGGCCGACCGATTAGTTATTTAATCCCTTTTTTAACCATTTTGAAACCAATTTGGAGTCGATTCTATAGGGAAAATCACCAAGGAATGTCATAGAGAATAAGTTATAAATATTGTAGGAATGTAATCAAGCATTGGCAGCGCAAAGGTAGTGTCTCCAGTTTCTAAACGGGGGGTATATAGTTCAAATCCAGCAGTTAGAAAATTGTAAAAATACCATCGCTTTTTAAAATTTCTGGATACTACACCAATGTACGGAAAGTCGAGTGGAATTATCAGTTTTTTTTCTTTTTACCATATAAGTTCTATCGTTCATAAAATTTAGCCAATTGCCACTAAATTTGATTATGTTCTTAATACACACAGTACGACCTTTGTTTTAGAAATAATAATCGTATCGTGATTAATTTTTTTACAGAAACATGCCAAAAATCGTTATGTATGATTATCTACTGATAATCATACACAACGTCAAATATGAGCGATGCTAGCAAAACTGTGGTTAAAATTGAATGTGGATAACATTAAAAGATTGCCAAAAAATAAATAAACGTCTCTTGTCCCAAACCATTATTTCTATAATGCGCTAATTGGCTTGCAAAAAGTAAGTAAATAAACTGAAAAGTAAATTAGATGATTTTTTTGCACTTTTGAAAACTATGAATTAAAAAATAATCATCTTAAGTCGGTTTTATTTTTTCCTTAACAATTAATTATTCAGTCCATTAATCACCAAAATTATAAGGTAAGGTAACCTGCAACTTTTTCCCTGAAAGTCGTTTATCACCACAAATTTTGAAAGGTAACCATCGCTTTATTTATTCCGTTTTAACCATCCGTTTCAGACACCTGTGTGTCTGAATTTCAGACATTTTAGTTTGCAAAAAACATTATTGACTTATGAATCTTAATCCGACGTACATTTTTAACAAAACTTCGAATATTTATGAATTTTAACGAGTAAAGTATCTGCTCTTTAATATCGATAAATAAATTTATTAATGAATGTTTTTCTTGCTTTTCAAATAGTATTGGGGGTATTTATCAAAAGTTAAAAACAGTTTTAACGCAAGTAATAATTGTGATTAATTATGAAAGCTAACTTTTGGATGATTATAGGTAACAAATAATTTTCGAAGTAAGTCGCATTTTCGGGGAAAATATTAATGAATCTTTTTTCAATTGAAGTTTGTGCAAGTTTCTTCGGAAAAAAAAGGAGTAGAAATCATTAGTGAACAGAAATAAAAAATTCTAAGAGTGTATGGAATGAGAAACTATAAATAGTTCGTTGAAATAGCTTTAAAGTACTTTTTCAGAAATTGTTGGTTGATTTGATAAAGTTATAGTTGAAATTTTCTTCATTTTGGAAAAAAACAAACTTTTAAGGATTTTTTATTTTACTTGTTGAAAAAACTTTTCGATATAAAGCGCAGCAATTCTCTATTAATTTACGAAACAAGAAATGTGCTAATTGAATCGAAAAATACAACAATGATGTATTTTCTATAAAATACTTTTCTTTTTCGAATTAAGTAGGTTTTTTTATTACCAGACTCATTTTTACTCAGAAGGGCTTAAAGGGTAATGCCGCTTTCATATATCTAACGAGTTTTGTTCTGAATTAGCATTTTAATTTTTATTCCTAATTCAAACCCGTTACCAATTTTTATTAGCAATTTATCCCATTACATCTTTAATATTTGAGTGAAATTCAAGAATTCCGCTCCTAAGTATTTATCATGTGTTTTATTACTACAGAAAAAACTTTAACTTATTCTCATATCACATGATATGATTTATACAGGGTGAGTTTGAGGTAAAACTCACCCTGCATAAATTCATGTTCTCACCCTGTACTCACCATGTACTCACCCTGTATATTGAGGTAAGACTTTGGTTCTTCCAAATCAAAGGAGGTGAAATAAGAATCCACGTGGTTCATAAAAAAACATATAAACCCTATCTCTAACCGTTCCCGAGTTATCGTAGATAGAATAAAATGCACCAAAAATGCGTCGTCTGAAAAACCTAAATTTGTTAAGTTTCTGCAACACTCACATGCAAAATAAGCACATATTTGGAAATAGAAGCCACATTGCTATAAGATGACATTATTTTCAACAGAATATCTAAATTTAACCACGAGCTACAAGTGCTTAAAGTTTGGCGAAAGGGAAAATTAAATTGTTGCCAAAATCTTTAACCGGCAATATCGCAAACACCCTTCTAGTTACAATCGGTCAAATTTGCCAAAAACCTGTCCATTCTACCAGCTTTTGAATAAGATCACAAGAAACCAAATCGGTTCTCTACTTCAGGAGAGCCTTTGATTTGAATTGCATCACTGAAATCACTCGGGATAGTTTGTTACCACAATTGACATCATTGCGTCCAACAAAATCCATTTGAAAGGGCGAAACTCTTCTGGCGATCAACTCATCACTCAAGTGATCGCCAATTATTCCAAGCCAAACATTTAAGCTGAATCGGGTCTACAAAGATGAGTTTCGTGATATTTTTCCGCACATATGTAATTTTCCGCTTTTTGTCATTTTCTAATCATTACAACTTAGATATGTTTTATTACTAATCTTACAGAGTGCCCAATGATCGCGAAAAAAATCATGAAGTTTAGAAATTGGGTGCTCCGAGGCTCACATTTTCAGTCCTTCTACATCCACTATATGAATGTTAGCATTTATGTTAAATACATTTTATTACAATCTAAAGCCTAAAAGGAAACAAAACTGCACTATATATTTCTCATACATCTTATTTTTTCTTTAAAAAAACTTAACTTCACACCATGGTAAATTAATGGTTAAATTCACAATTGAATGCACTGAATTTGCTTTTGTTTTATCTCAATAACTTTTTAATACTGTGTCAGTAAAGAAAAGTTTATGTTGTTAGCACTGGGATGCCATTTAAAAGGTAGGAGAGACACCCCCCCCCACCTTCATTTTATACATTTCATAATAGTTTAAAACATCATATATATATATTTTTTTTAGATAACCCTCCCACCACGCACACACATACAAAAAGGAAAAAGAAAAGAAAGAAAATGAAAACTGACCGTTTTGTAAACTTATGAAGTATGCATGATAACAAGCATGTTAAAATTCGTTTATCCGACTCGGTATTGAACTGTTATTCAAGAATTGAAAAATTCTGAAAAACAATTATTACAGAAAACGAGAAATTACGTAAAAATAACTAGATAATTTGTAAATATATAATTTCTTTTGAAAAGATCTTATTATGTTTTAGTTACATTCTTAAAAATGTAACTGGATTAACTTGGAATGAATTACAAATAACTTTCATTCTAATTTATAAAAAATGTAATTAGAATTAGCCCGTAATTGATTGCTGATTAATTTAAATACATTGTATAGAATTTAATTTAGATTAACTTGTATTACATTACACGTTAACCAAATTATATTCTTAACTAACGAAATTGATATTAATACATTACAAATTAATCTAAATTATATTTTTAAAGATGTAATTAGAAATGACCTAAAATCCATTAAAGATCAACTGGATTATACAATTAAAAACGTAATTGAAATTACCTTGTAATCTATTATAAATTAAACTAGTTATATTTCAAAGGATAAAATGATAATTGATTTGTAATCCATTACACGACAAACAGATTATACATTTCAAAAGCGTAATAGAAGTAACTTTTTAATGCGTTAGATGTGTTAGATGTTATAGTCTAGTAAAATGATGTTCAAAAGAGCTTGAAGTGGAAAATTCTGGCGTATTTTTTTTCTTTTTTTTTTCTGGAAGGGGCTGCTGAACACGAATCTCAATTTGTCCAACAAAATTTCTTTCGGCAAATTTCAGAAATCCTGAAAAAAATACTAAAAATTACATTTTTTTTTTTAGCTCACAGGCTATCAAAGTCTGAGAGCTAATGTGCCCGCAGGTTCTGTATGTACGTAACGCGATAACTATTGATAAAAATATCCGATTTGATTGAAATTTTGTATATAGGTTCATTCTGATAAGGCGCTTCCCTGATTAGTTTTGGGGAATCATTGGTTAAGTATAAAGGGGAGAACGTGGGGCTAATCCCCCCCTTAATTTATATAAATGGGTTTTTCATGCAGAACTGTCCGATTTGCATCAAATTTTGTATATAAGTTCATTCTGATAAGTCGCTTCCCTGGTTGGTTTTGCGGGTTCATTGAGAAGGGGGAAATGGCGGATAACCCCCCCCCCCCTCCATAATTTAGATAAATGGGTTTTTCATGCAAAATTATCCGATTTACTTCAAAATTTGTATATAAGTTCATTCTGATAAGGCGCTTCCCTGATTAGTTTTGGGGGTTCATTGGTTAAATATAAAGGGGGGATGGGGCTAATCTCCCCCACTTAATTTAGATAAATGGGTTTTTCATGCAGAATTATCCGATTTGCTTCAAATTTGGTATACAGGTTTATTCTGAAAAGGCGCTTCCCTGATTATATTTGGAGTCTCATTAGATAAGTATAAAGGGGAGAAGCGGGAGGGCTAATCCCCCTTTTAATTTAGCTAAATGGGCATTTCATGCAGAATTATCCGATTTACTTCAAATTTGGAACACAGTTTTATTGTCGATTTCTTTATTTTTCAAGGGGCATTTTTCTATGAAATAAGAGTATAATATACAGTTACTGTGAACAGCCTGTGAGCTCAATGCCATCAGTTTAACTGGGCACTTTTCTTTTTTTATTTTGTGTTTGGCTTATAACGTGCAAAGTATGCTTTTTACGCAAAAGGGGATCCTATATTAAAATAAAGAGGGAAAAAAATTACCTACAATTTATTATTCTTATATATTTTTTTGTTTTGTACGACATATGGTTTCCAAAGAGGCGTTAAAAATTCGCCATAATCAGTAATACTCGAAAAATTGCAAAAAAAAAAAAAAAAAAAAAAAAAAAAAAAAAAAAAAAACATTATTTTATAGCCTTAAACATTATCCTATCCTTTGAAAAAGCAGATAAAATCCTCTTCAAATTACGTGTAAGTAATTTTTTCGGACATTGAAGATTTATGGGAAAAACAATGACGAATGCAGGAAGTAATCAGCCGTCTTCTTATTGAAGGTATGTAACTTAAATGCATCTTTATACATGTGCACATATATGTAACACGTTAAAGTTAGGTTATACAGGCACAACAACATGATAAACAGCAATTCAGGGTTGATTAGTATGAAAATTGTTTAATAATAAATATTATAATAAAATAGGTAGGTAGCTATTATATACAACACTTATTAAATAATTATTGGCATTGAAGTGAAACTCATCGAGCCTTCTTGGTAAAAGTTCCATAATTTCTCCCAATTCTTCTAAACATAAAAAATAAATTAAATATAATAGTTATTTATGCACACGGGCACAGAGGGGCCGTTTTCGTTCCGAGACGGCAGATTACTGCCCGAGCCGTAGGTAGGAGCTGCAAGCACAGGAGGGTCGAAACTTAGGCTCCTGAGCAGCCCTGATGTGTAAAATATTTTTTTAACGGTGGATTTAATTATAATAAAGTAAGTAAGTAATGATTCTTACAACATTTTATCATAAGATAATGTTTACCTCTTTATTATATTAGCATATATAACTCCTCTATACCGACCCGATAATGATGGTGAGTGGTAGCGAGATCAGATCGTTGGCAAAGAGAAATTCTCGCATAAATTAGAAAATAGAATTTTATTGCATAACAATATTAATTCTAATAAAAATATGTACAAGATGTTATTACAGCATTTAATTATTTTTCGTGGGTCAATCGCTTATAAATTAATGTCCTCTTGACTCTAAGTGCAACTCAAACTAAAAAAAGTCTCAGAGAATTACAGTCAGTCGTAACTTCTAGACAGAGTTCATACGGATCAAGGCACGTCCGTTCCTTCTCTTTCGGAAAATCTACTAATTCTCGATGATTCAGAGTTTAAGAACTCTCACTCTCGCACGGGTCGTACTTTTCTCTTCACTGGGATTTACACCTGATACCTGCTGTATCAATCAAATAGAGGTCAGACCTCACTAGGGCTTCCACTGCGCTAAGTCCCGAAACTGACGTTCCGTCCTCCCTTTTCCAGAGAGTCACCACTCTCGTTCAGATCTATCCAAAAACTGTCCTCTCTAACTTTTTCATTCTCGCAGGGGATCTTTCCCTAGGGGCGGGATTTTGGTCGAGGCGGAGCACTTAGAAACTCTCCAGCCTCTTAGCAGCCTTGAGATACGTCTCTTTCATTTATAATCAGTCCGTCATTGGACGTTCTAAGACAAAGGGCATAGTTTCGTGTGCAAACCTAAAAATCGTGTGCAGAGATCGCTTCCCTCGCAGATGCTATCTTTCCCACGGTTTCGGCACAGATCAAAGCATAAGACCCCTTCTTGGGTACCACCCTACCAATGCATCAGTGTCCGAACATTTCGCTGGTAGTACAATAGATATTCGGCATTTTGCCTTCCTTCAAAGATACGCTAGCGTGGGAAGGTATGTAGGAAAAGTTCCCTTCTAAGTGCTCTCACAGGAAAGTTTAGGATGACATACGCTGCACCTGGGTGTAGAGGCTCAATTCTCTACATTATATTAGCCCTCTTTTACAACTCAGGTCAGGAATCTGTTAATTTTGGATTTCAAATCAGGGAACAAAGTAGCCTATTTCATTACGTACCACCGTTTTAAAAAATAATGACTTAGTTCTAATTGCTTGAAAATTTTATATTTTTGTACACTCTATTTGGATACATATTTTGAACACACAAATAAAAAATAAGTGAAAAAATAAAGGTGAAATGGAATTATTTATGCATAGTTACCTGCAAGTACTTCAGGGAATTCCGGGTCATCCTCGTCATCTTCGATTTCAGTAAGAGGCATGTTATACCAACTGCTTTCGCAGTTCACACACATATTGGAGCACTTGAGGCTTTCTTTTTTGCACCCACAGTTTTTCTGGCATGTTTTCTTGCATTTTCAAGAAATATGTTTCAAAACGGCTTGAGGTGCTTGTGACTGTAGCGTGGTTACTGATTTTAGGCCATCTTTGGTTTTCTTCTAACACCATTGTTAGGATCTTTTTCATTCCCAAGCCATTGTTAAACTTGAAAATACACCCTCAAGGAATGTTGTTGAGCTGCAGCCTCTGTAGGGGGTAGGGACGACGAATGGATTGATGTCTTGTACGTACACCTAAGGTAGCATAAATACCTCAATTCGTTTAATGACGTGGCTTCCTTGTAAGCCAATTTATACAATGAGGCAAAAAAAAAAAAACGATTGTCAATATCTGTAACTGCATCAGTATCTTCCATAGCACCTTTAAACCTTTCAATGATCTTAGTTAAAGCAGGATTATTCTTCAGAGTCTGAAGAAACCTCTTCTTTCTACTTTGGATTTAAATTTCCTCTGTTTTATGTCACAGCTTGAGACTAGTAATAAAAGTTACAAGGTTTTCTAGAAAAATGGTAAATTAAACAGCATAAACTGAATTTTTCCATTGAAACAGTTAGTTTCACATATATTATTTTGTCCATGGTTTCGGTTAGGGAGAGAATAAATTATACTTGCCTATCCTTATTCATGGTAAAGGCGAAACAAGACGAAAAATCGTTATTTTTCAGGGGATAATTTAAAAGAAAAAACTTTCGACTCAATATAAAAAACACGTGCTCATTTTTATATAGTGTAGAATATGTATTCCAAGATGTTATAAAAAGAATATTGGAAAACAATATTTTCCCCCTTACCCTGAAATATAAATTGGCTTCTTCAATGAATCTGTCTGTTCTGAAATTAACAGTGATCATCCTGAATATTTTATGAGTTATTTTCTCATGTATTCGAAATAAGATGACTTGCTAATGATAAGATGATTTTATAGATTCATATAATATTCTCTTTTATCTTTACATTTTTCTCGATTTTCCATACATTTTTTATTATTTTGATTCTAAGGAAATATTTTTATAACACATTATACGTCTCAGATAATCCAAATTTACAATATTATATATTTTAGTTTCCGCATTTTAAGGTTTGGGTTTATTGTTTTGCGCAGAATTGTCTGGTTTTAAATCGTCCTGCACATTCTATTTGTAAATATGTCAGCAAAAATATTTTAGAGTACTAAAAAAACAAAGTTAGAATAAATTTGTTCCAAGGCGTACTCAAATATACAGACTCCTCCTGTTTTTATGAATTTTTGAAATGGGAATTTTTATATGGAACACGTACACTCTCAGAAAAAACTGTAAATTTATGAGCGTTTGCCTTTCAATTTTCACGGGCAAAAGCCTTATTTGATGAAAAACGGTCTGATCCACTAAATAAGCGGCCTTATCCCACAAATACTTAGAAGATTAAGAGCAATCCACATATTCTTACAGTTCTAGTCCATATGTTAGCAAAAATACGGTACGACCACATACATTGTCCTCCGCTAGGGTGTAACCCTTCCTTTTACTCGTGTTTCGAAAATTTTAACCCGCCAAAACAGCGATTCTGTGATGATTATCTAACGTGCTACGTGCTACGGAACAGTAAACAAAGTGTTATTGTGTTTTAAAGTGCATTATAGCCTGTGCATTATAATGCTATATTACTTTGCCCCGTAAAATTACGGGCTGCACAAAATGATGGGTATGAATTTTTTTCTTTACGGGGTGTGACCGGAATCTCTGCTGCCGGCCTCTGCCCGTAATTTTACTGCATTTTTTTTTTTTACAGTGTATGTATACACAATAATGAAACACCAAATTTAATTTTGTATAATTTTTTTTTTTTGATCTACGGAAATACGTATTTCCTCTTTCTCCAGATAATTTCATCTTTCACTAAACTTTTAATCGGTAATAATATTAAGCAAATTTAAAATTGCGCCAAAAGCAGTACTAAAAAAACATATTTCAGACGCTAGACATTTATAATCCGCCAACACTTCACACTACTTTTAGAATGATAAGTCCTTATAAGCATATTTGCTTTCCCAATATTTTTTTATTTATTTATTCAGCAATACATATCTCTCGTTTCGTACCAAACTTTCCTAATAGTTCTCTCATGAATATTAATAATCTTATTACAATATTAAGAGTCAGAAATAAATTTAGAAACCCCATAAAAAATGAATAACTTTATTTTTTCGCCGGATATAAAAGCAAACTACTTTTATGAGAACAATTGTTATAGACATTTGTAAGTTTAAAAGCCTAAATTATTTTCATCTATTTTTTTTATGAATCCCTTCAATTTCATTTCTAGGACAATTCTATTAAAAAATAAAACAATGTTCTATATTTTGTATACGTTGTGTATTTTGTTAGCCCTTGTTATATTCCTTGCTATATCCCAAGAACTTTCTTTAAGGACGCACATTATCTAAAACTTCCTAAATCTGACGAAAGTATCGCTTATTAAATTTTTATACTAAAACAGTCCATATACGCTGCAGTACATAAATTAAAATTTCTCACGCCCTACAACACCAGATAACTTTGTAAAAAATTCTGAAATACGTCATTTTGAATGGAACATTTAAACAAGTTTATCTAAATTTATCTTCTTTATAATTTTTGCTGTCTTGAAAACAAAAAAAAAAGAAAATGTAAAATTGTAAAATGTAAAATTGTAAAATGTAAAAATTTATTACATTCTTTGACATTTTTTTCTAGTTCAGCATTGTATTACATGCAAACGATTTAGTGGTCAGTTTTGCAATATTTAAAAATTAAAAACATAAAAATAAATATAATTGTAAAATACCCATGTTATCTTTCAATTTTCTCATTAATGGTTTCCTTTATAAACTGTCTTTCGAAAATTATTAAGAATAGCATTAGATAGTGGTAATAACAACTGGTAACAAATATTCGAAATTTTTAAAAAAATTAAAAAAAAATAAGTCAAAATTACCCTTTTTTTACATTAAATTATTTGCTTTTTACATTCATGGAATAATAATTAAAATAATTTTTTTAGACATTGGGATGTTTCTGAGATTCAGAAATCTCTAGTTAAGAATGTAAAGAAAAAATTCTCAGAATTATAAAATTTCGATTCAAATTGAAAATTTGTTACTTGATTAAAGTACAGTAGAACTTTTTTTTGTATGTAACGACGAAATAAAGCATAAATATAAGGGAACTGTAAATTACGAACAAACATAATAACTTTCAATTAAAATGGTTTTATTCAAAAGTTAACAAGGTTTTTAAAAAATGCTTTTAAACAGCCCCTGTTTACTCTTCAATTAATAATAAATATAATTCTTTACCATACATATTTTTTTAACTAATTAAACAAACTTTCACGGTTGATAATACGCCTTAAGACAGACAATTTTGGTATGGAAAACCAAGAACGGGGGGGGGGGGGGTGTAATCCTATTAAATGAAAAATACATGGTATTTTAACTCCAAATCGAACTCGGATTTTCGTACGTAACTTTTATAATGATGAAGATATTGTAATGATATTTCCAAAAGACTTACTTTTTTTCTGTGAAATAGAATGACATCAAGATAAATGCTGAAAAAGACCACTAATCGTTTCCATATGACACAGACGTTCCATAATTCGTGATGTTTCGGAAAGTACATACGGTGTGACTGACCAAATTACAGTGCATTTCCAGCATTTGCTGTGATGATATTTCATACAAAGTGAAGCTAACATGGTGAAACTCTTGCTATAATATCTTCATTACTGTCAAATTTGTAAACGTAAATTCGTGTTACGCCTATAGTGGAATAACCTGTAACTTTGTCGAAAAAGGTGAATTTCAACCCTAATTGCCTACACAAAATACTAGCCTTCAATTCCTTCAAGCCTATAATCGCCCCTTAAAATTTGTTAGATTAATCTAGAAGTATTCTGTTATAATCCCACCTTTTTTCTAAGTTTATTTCTTGTACTTGATGATATATGACTTATGATGATATATAACACATAAATGATACTCAACTATACTTAAAATCTGTTGCTTTTGATGAAATGTCAAATTTTATTAATTAAAATGGAAAAGCAACAAAACTTATATTATTCGTTATGTGAAAAGGAACGCAGATACTAGTAAATCTCTTCGCAATAAATCAGTGATCTTTAAAAACTGATATTCTTTACGGAATGTTATTATTATTATTATCAGTATTATTATTACTTAGAAAAAAATACTTTTATACATAAGAAAATAAATGGTTAGAATAGATATCTAAGTTTATTACACAGAATTCTTATGCGAACACCAAACTGAAGCACCATCGAGCGCGGTCAATACTTCGGAGGAAGATGATCCCTCCTAACAGTGTGCTTCTCTTGGCTCCGTGTGGATGTCACATACCTGCATGTAAAATTAGTCGTGTGGAGAGTCCTCTAGCTGAGAGGTCGATATGTGGAGGAGCGTTACCCTGCCGGGAGATTTCCCTTTCGCTAAGAATCAAAATTATAGGAAAAACGTTGAAGTCTTATTAGTCATCACACGCACTTCCTGCTAAATGGAAGCTACCTTCTTTGTATCTCCGGAACGTGATCTGCCGTTTTGTAATCTGGGACGGTATTGGAAACAATAACAATAAAATTTCAAAAGATAAAATTATTTTTAAAAAGCTTAAAATGTACGAAAAAATCTGCCTTTTCGTTGTCAAATTTCAATTCAGTGCCATCTTATGGTCAGTCTGATCTTATGATTAATCTTTCGTAATAAGGTCATAGTGAGTCCTCCATTGGTGTATTTAAACCATCCTTTGCGAAAATCAGGTGCACAAAATTATTAATAAATACAGTGATGCCTCTCTTTCTAATTTATCTGATGTATTTTTATCACAAAGTGCGAAGAGTGAGCACATAACGTTATTAGTAAACTAAGATAGGCCTCAAGTTCTCATCCATCTGAAGTAATTTTACCACTGTGCAAAGAGCGCGTTCATGGCATAATTATTAAAATTGTAACTTTTTTTTTGGCAGCTTCCAAAAGTGGTCTTACATTATTGATGACGATGAAATATCATAGTGAAAGGGTCATAACAACAGAAATGTATTAATGCCTTGAATGCCAAACATTAATGCCTTTTAAAACTTAATCATTACGGATATTATAAACAATAAAATTTTATTAAATTTTTTTATAAGAAACAAATTTATTTTGTTTATGAAAATGAAATCTAAAAATCCATTTAAATCACCTAATATAACACATAACTGGAAAATTTCCCAAAAGACAAAAAAAATAATAATAATGATGATGATATAAGTATAGAACGCTTTGTGAGCATTTCTAATCTGAAGCTGGTATGCTAAAGTTTACGAAAAAGAAAAACTTTCTGTGTATGCAAGAAATTAACTGGTTTTGAAAAAAGAAATATGAAGTCAAATAATTTGTGTCACAAAGTTACACAAACTAATTGATTTAACTACTACCTCAAATCAAGTATTTCTCAATTATTTAAGAAAAACATATTTTGGCTTTATTGAGAGAATATGTTTTGGTGTTTATTGAATGATTTTTTGAGAAGATAAAAAAAATAACATGTATCACATTTTATTCATTTATTTATTTTAACGTACGTACGTACTTCGTTACGTATTGTTCTTTGATATCACCCTGGAAAAGAGGATCAGCCCCTACTAATTCTGTGACAAATAATCATATGAAAAAGATATAGGTATCGTCGGCTGAAAATAAAATATACTATGAAATACTATTCAGAAATTATGCTTCCGAAATCATATTGAAATTTGTATCGACTTTTATTTTCAAATTAAACACTTACTTTTGACACTTTTGTTGAGTTCCCTGAAATGTATCAACCCAGAAAACTATATAATTTATTCACGTTTTTTTAAATCTTCATAGCGTCATAAAGGACATAAAGAAAAATTCTGCATCATACATAGATTATGAGACCCTTTCCAACACTAACAGCATATTTTTAAGAAATTTCCCTTTTTCATACAATGAAATGATTTATCTAAATAAGCAATTTAAAAACACCAAACTTGGTAAAAATTGATTTTCAGCAATTGCTACTCATATCCAGTAATGCATGCGAATTATTTCGGGAGCCCTGTATACAACCAGTCGAATTTATACACACCATGTAATAGACTAAAAATTACATAACTTTAAAAATTCATACTACAGCGGAAAACACACTTCCAGCAATTATCGATCATAGTCAGTTCTGTAACCGAATTATTTTGTACGTCCCTGTAAATGAACTATTATAAATGCTACTTAATCTATACTCCTGAGAAAGCACTTTGTAGCCATTTTCGGCGATGTATATTAATCGCATTATGTTTCAAATATTGTAACATCAATAAAATGCACCGCAGACTATTTTTGTCCATAGATGGTAATGTAATTGAATTCTTTTAAGAGTCGTGTAAATGAACACGTATCCTACACGCTTCATTTTCAATACCAAATATTCTATAGTAAACTTCAATAACACATAAAAATTACATAGAAATCCGAGTACACTTTCGAGAGTTAAAACATGGACAGACAAACCGAAGTCACAAACACCTTCAACCATTCTGGAAAGTGTTCAAAAAGCATTTGTTTTTTAGACTGCTGACCAGGGTCCTACCTGCCGGGTTTTTGCCCAGCTTAAGTGGTTGATGCCTTTCAACGTGGCGAGGATTCGCCTGATCTCCGCATGGCAAAGATCTGTTTGATAAATCACTAGGCCGACGTGGCTTCAGTGCATCTTGTTGCCTAAGTTGTTTTTCCTTACTTTGCCGGTTGCTAATTGATGTTTGGATGCGACGGTACAGCACTGCACAGTGTAGCGAAGTGATGCTAGACGGATGTGAGGTGCAGGAGTATTCACTAATTCCACGCTGAAACGCACATCCATACGTCATGCCATCGATACTCGAGTTGCTTTGGTAATTTATAACCTTGATCAGGTGACGAGACCTTCACCTGACTAGGCACCTCCAGAGATATAATTCGCAGGCAACTGGGAGAACTTTGCACCCATGAACGGATTTTACATGCACCAGACGCCGCCGTTAGCGTACATGATCGCCGCGCCTGAAAAGGAATGGGGTTAGACATTTTATAACACTTTTAATACTAGAAACCAGGTGCTACTTTTAGACTTTAAGTACTATTACTTTACTTGGTTGTTTGTCTTAATTCACCTATAGTTATACCCTATGATTATTTTTACTAAAACTAAAGATTTTACAGAGTTACTTATTCCTACAGGAGGGACATTACATTCATGATTTACTAAATTAAGAGAGGGGTTGGACCTTCGGCTATATATTATATATATATATATATGTGTGTGTGTGTGTGTGTGTGTGTGTGTGTAATTTAATATATACAATTTAGATAACTTAGATAAATCTAAAGATGGGACGGGAGGAAAAAATGACTTTATTTTAACTAAATATAAGTTAATTATATAATGTTTACAACTAGTACTAACTGAGCTGGGCAGGTGCTAAAACGCTCAATTTATGTAAAAAATTGCTAATAAAAACAGCTAAGCTGTACGTGGCACTTCTATCCCCTAGCGCTGCGGTTAAAGGAGCGATATTGGAAAGGACGGTTTGTGTATCCCTTGGGTCCTGCGGTCGGAAATCCTTTCAGCCTCCGCCCCTAGCTTAATGCTGCTTGCTGAGATTAGTAGAAAAATAGTGAGAGTTGGTACGTTGCGGCCTTGGCTCTGCCCTTCGGCAGGTCGCGGAGATCCTTCCGGCTCCCACCCCGGTTTAGTGCTTGCTCCCCAACCTAGAAGATTGGAAGGTAGAAATTTTGTTGTTTTGTGGGAGACGAAGTGGAAATTGTTGGGCATAATTTGCGCCCTCCCCTGGCATTAGGACAGCCTTACCTTGCCATGGCTTGGTGCGGGCTCGGGCCAGGTTTCTTGTTAATAAGCGCATTAATATTTAACAGGGAAAAGTACCGGGAACATTCAATTAGTAACTAAAAATTATTAATAGAAATTCTAAATATAAAAAAAAGTTGACATGATTTAAAAGATTATATTGCATAATTTGTTTAGGTTCTTTTCGACTAATTTATTTTTTATAAAAGAAAGAGATAACAGAAGACGGATCCTCTAGAGTAAGGATCTTCAATCATGGCCCGCAGAGAGTACTGGTGGTCCTCCGTGTCATTCAGAATATTAAGAACGAAAAGTTTAGTGACACGGAATGATTTCATTACCTTATTAGGGCAAATCCATAGCTCACAACTTTGTTGTTTTTTACGTGTCAAATGAGCTTCAATTGAACTAGAAAATTTATGTAATAAAATATTTCTTTTTTCTATGTGGCACTTATTTGATTTCATTTATTAAGCAAATAATTGCCTCATAGTTACTTTTAAAATTTATATTTCAAAATGTCTTTTTAACTTTAAAAGTGCGTAAAAGTTTGTAGCTATGGAAATTTTCTTTTTTAGATAAAAAATTATCACGAAACAGGAAAAAATCCCTCGGTGTATATATATTTTTTTTACATCAACTCAAATGCAGGCGAAATGAATTTGATTCTCGGTGCTGTAAAAAATCTGGAACTGTTTGAGACCGACAATTGCTTCAAATGGCATAAATGTCTGCATTCTCATGTATAATTATGGTGCATATAATGGTGCTTGTAACTAAAGATGTAGAAATTGGGAGTGTTTTGTGAATGAAAATTTCATAGTTAATAAGACAGCTATACTTAGCTCCCCATGATATCAGAAGTTTTTGCGCTAAAAGAGTAACGTGGCTTGAATACATTTTTAAACATGTGATGTTTTTGATGGGATGTTTCTTTTTTAATGCGATATTTTCCAAACATAATCTAGGCATTTTTTTCTATTCATTTTTTTAATAATGAAAATTATTAATAAAATCAGATTAGATATAATGTCATACATTAATTATTTCTTGAAAAAAACTTTATCAAAAAAGGCTACAGTGTGCTTTTACAGCTCAACTCATTCCTATCTTTATCTTTGACATATCGAGAAAATCACTTTTCCATGTTTTAAAATACAAGTCTGCAAACTTTCGTACTCCACATTAATAAATTCTTAAAACTCAGCCCACAATTCAATGAAACAGCGTAGGCAAGGATTGTGTACATGCCCAGGTTTAAAGATCAAGGGCAGATTCTATATAGGCGCTGCAGAACTACGGAATTTTCATTTTCTTCTTGTTTCATAAAGAAACATTTTATTTATTTATACTTGCAAGCAATATCTATATATTTAAAACGCTAAGCGATTTCTTTCGACAATCCGTGAGAACAAACTACTGCATCAAATTACATCGTTCTTTATTTAAATGAAAGATATTTGGACACAGATTTGTTATCGTGCATTCGTTTGTTCGAAAATTTAATTAATTAACCGTAATTTTCAATTAAACTTTTACTTCTGCTAATGACGTCATAATCGGATAACGCCTACTGTTGCGAAGCACAGAGTTTATTCTCTAAACTCTGTGGTTGAATAAAAGAGAAATAATAAATATTAAAAGCACTCGGTTTTTAGGCCGAATTTGTTAATTTGCAAGTTAAATTTCGGTAAAAATACTTATCCGCGTGTTTTATAAGCGAATAAAAATTCACATTTATTGTGAGACGTCACGGGAATATTGTCCATTGGGTTTATTTTATCATTATGCATTATAACTTTGTTGATGATTTTTTTTATTACAATTAAATACAAAATATATTTATATTTATGTGCATGGTATTTAAGCATTAATGTAAGGTGTATGAAGTACGTGTGAAAAGTTTGCGCCGGTGAAAATGACGTTATGCTTAGCTTGAAGTGCATTTTAACATTGATAAAACTAAAGAGAAAAATGTATATGATTGTGCTAACATGACATAATTTTACTGATTTTTGCATTCATAATTATAAAGATTAGAATTTTGAGCCGTCATTGATTTCTTCATCTTGATTGCATACCTTCATTACATGTTACCAATTGCTTTTTTTTTTAATTATAGGACAGAAGATTTCCTTTTTTAGTAAAAAAAATCACAAAAGTAAAGGATTTCAGGAAATTTAAAGTTATTAAAAATAGTGTTATGGTAGAAACAAATCTTGAAATAATGATTGTATTTTTAGCTAGAATAAACAATGTAAGACTAATATTTCATAGGAATTATTTTGGTAGATTTATTATAAGTTCATTTAACAGTTCCTTATTAGCGCAAAGTCCTATTTCTTTCACTGTGAATTTCTCTTTCAATGTCAAAAAATGTTTTTTCTACTTTTGGACGCCAGCCAAAATACAGTGGCAATTTTTAGAAATGTACAACAATTGTGACAACAAAGGCGCTATCGCTTTAGCTTTAATCGCGCTTACATCAATTCGAAATACTACAAATTTCTATTTTTTACTACATTTTACCATTTCAATTCTTACATCATCAATTAGAAAAAAATTAGCTTTCGATTGAAATTTATTTGAAAACTGCCGCGTAATTTAACGACCTTTTAAATAATTTTCAAGCATGAAAAGTTTTTCAATTCTATCTTATCAATGACCACCAGTTTGCTTCAATAATGTAAAATAGCCCGTGGGAAAGTTGCCACAATTGAAAATAGATTTCCCTAACCATCATAAAAAGTGAATAATAATTTTTTTTTTAAAGTGATAAATCATAAGATCAGATTATCCACAAGATAGAACATTTTGGCGCTAAACAAAAATCTGTCAGGATAAAAAAAAAAAAAATAAAAAAAAATAAAAAAAAAAAAAAAAAAATAAGACTATTTTTAGTGTTTATGTTGAACATAAAATTGATATGTTGAATTCGTTGATGAATATGTTCCATCAGATATCAGGATATGCTAGGAATTGTATTTTTTTTATTTTTTTACATTTGCCAACTGTGTAAGAGGAAAAATATCCCCGACTGTGATGGAAAAGGGATAATCATCCTGATTATGTCAAGGAACCGAAGAAACCATACAAGTAAATTACACTTGAAAACATTAAAAATCTCCCTCATCTGCAGATAGATTTATTACTGTAAAAACACTTCTTAACCCTCTAAGCGTGTGGAACGTAATATTCCGTTCACTGAGCTCCAGGTTTCACTGCAATATATGCAATGTTTAAGATAATATAATTCTATAGATTTAATGAATTTTTAAAACATTGAAGAATGATTAATACTCTCAAGGGTTACATTCATATTTGTAATTAAGTTTTATTTATAATGCTGGAAGAATCATATTTTTTTAGCATTTAAAACAAATTCAGAGAAAACAACATTACAATTTTACCCTTTTTCAAAACGCTCAGAGGGTTAATCTTTGCATAAAAATTGATTAGCTTAAAACAATGGATGCGTTTTAGAAGATATGGATTTGAAACGAACAATGATTAAAGAGGACATTTTAAAACTTTTAATTTAATCATTTTAAAACTTTTTTAACGTCCAATTTTGACGGTGCTTTTGGGCAGATGCAATGCACATGCGCATAGGGGCTCATTCGGTTGCATTATCACAGGGGGGGGAGATGTGTGCTTCATTTACTATGTTCTGTTATTTACTGAATATGATATGAACGTAGGAATATACTATTTGTATATACTTCATAGGTCCATGAATTTTTTTTCTTGCCGTGGTGAATATGGTGGTAATGTCAAACTGATTTGCATTACACATTTATTTACGGATTGTTTGTTTGGAGCTTGCATCGGAAATAGTACTGTATTTGACTGGGGAAAAAAATATTTGAAAGACTGTTTTATACGCACCCCTTCATAAATAATAAAGAAGCTTATTTTACTGATATTGTTATAGTATTTTTTTTTGCGTCAAGTTTTGACGGGTTCCATCTAGTTTAATTTTAAAACCAAACATTCTTTAAAATTACTTTATTTAGTATTAATATTGGTAATAGAACATAGAGATTAAGCACTCAAAAAAGGAAACAGCACTACGTAACACCAGAATGTGACGCTCAGTGGGGCATTTGGCTGATTTAGCCTGCCAAAAGTCAAAATTTCAAAATACAGTTGAGGAGAAAAATATGCAGCTCACTGTGCAGGTAAATACGGGGTAGAGTCAATAAATTCCCGGAATGGTCGCCTACATTCACGCAGGTGTTCGTTGGAAGGGAAATATATTTTTTGTTGGTTGGCAGTACTGATAAGGAAAACACACAGGCATCTGTAATTCATTTCCGGTACTGTTGGCGTTAGCTGCAGATCATTTCTGACAAAGCGAATTTTTCATTCGTCGGATTTTGAAATGTCGTCTTTAGAGCAGCGTGCACACATCAAATTCTGCGTTTTGCTCAAGAAATCGCCTTTTGAGACGCTCGAGATGCTGAAGAAAGCGTACGGAAACGATGGCATAAGCATTTTCGTAAAGGTCAGCAAAAACATCACCAAGGAAGGGAAAATTTCGCTTGGACAAAAGCCGAGGGAAAGTGATGTTGGATGTGTTTTTCGATTACGAGGGCGTCATTCACTACGAATTTATTCATGAAGGCCAAACTGTCAATAAATAACTTTACCTGGAGATCCTTAAAAACTACGAGATGCAATCAGACGAAAACGACCTGGAAATGTGCAACAAATGATTGGTTTCTTTTACATGACAATGCTCCACCACATCGCGCTCTGATTGTGAAAAATTACCTTGCCAGACACTGTGTTATCACTCTGGAACAACCTCCTTATTCTCTTGACCTAGCACCAGCGGATTTTTACCTGTTTCCACGGCTGAAAATGAAATTGAAGGGACACAAATGCGATGATCGAAAATTCGACGAAGCTGCTGATGGACGTCTCAAAAAAAATGGAATCAAGGAGTGTTTTGAATAGTTATACGAACGCTGGAAGAAGTGTGTGGATGCAGGAGAAAAGTACTTTGAAGGCCAATAAGGGAAAATTATTTTTCTATTTTTTAATAATTTGTAATTGACCTATTCCGGGAACTTTTTGACCCTACCTCGTAGTTGGAGAATTTCCGTACAGTTGTAAAATTTTTCCATGTACAAGGAAATTAGTGTCAGACAAGTTAAAACTTACTTGTAGCAGTAGGTTGTTTATCTGTGCTTTCAACGACAACTTTTTGACTGCTTATTTCAGATTGATTTTTTTTTTGTTCAAAACTTTTACTTATATGAAATAGTTATGGATTATGAAAGACCAGATAAGTATGGTTATATTTCACATGAATATGTTTATATTTACTTAATTAAAATATATGATAAAGCGACATGAAATGTACCGTATAGTTTGGAAAATTTTATTATTAATTTAAATATTCCATAAGGAGTTTGTTAACCTTAAGGGTGAGATCCGATGATATTTTTTACACGAATTGAGAGTTCAAGATATGTAGTTAATAACTTTGAAAACAATAGCCGCTAATAACCGCAAATTTAGAAGAATATCTGTCAAGCACAAATGTGTATGTTTCTGTAAATGATGATGTTTTCATTTCCCTCCCTTTTTTAAATGTATTCTACCATAGCTAAATTGCAAATGTTGTAACAAATTGTCATCTTCAGACATAAGAGTTCAAGTTTGCATATATGATCACTTAATTTATATATGGAATGAAAATTATATCAAAATAAATCCTGCTCAACCTTTTGAATAAACCAGAATTTTGAAAATTTACGAAGAGAATATTAGAGGATAAGAAATTTTAATTTCTCAAAGGATTACCTTTGTTAACAAAGATAATTATTAAGAAAAGCAAAAGCATCAGATAAAGCAATATTTAAACATTTTTCTGTGAAAAAAGTTATTCTTTATTGCAAGGAATATTCCAGTTGCCGTAAGTACGTCCGGGTTGGCCTCAGAAAATTTTCTGTGAATTGTAATCAAAGAAGCAAACCAAAGAAGCACACAGCAAAAAAATCGTGAAATTCTTTCTCATGCTACCCAATCACAATAGTATGTTACTGGACACAGGAATGCTTTTATAGTAGTCAAAGAAATGACATGTGTTCTATATCTTGCAGCTAAAGATAAACAGGTCTTATGTAATTATCATGAAACAACTTATTGGAGCTCTCGACTGGTTAGGCTTTATCAATGTTTATTGAAGCAAATATCTCTAAAGTGCATTATAAAACAGTCAGAGATAGACATTCACATAAGAAAACATATCCGTCCTATAATTTGCTACGAATGGAAATAATTATTACCCAAATAAGGATTTTTACAAAGTTACCGTGACATCTGGAGAAGTTCAGATGCAACGTTACATGCGTCTTGCACTATCTGAAAGAAGTTGTATAGACAATAAATGATGACGAACGCTTTATAAAATTAAAAGTTAGAATGTGACGGCTTTGAACAAAGAGAATATAAAAAAAAACCTCAAAAATTATGTCAATTTTTACTGAAACATTTTTTGAATTCATTTGTAATTTTTAAAATTGTTCTTGAGTAAAAGAAAGAAAAAATCGTTTGGCAAAGTCTTCCACGTCTAGATTCTGCCGACCCTTAAGAATTACGATTGTAAAGGATATCTAGAGAGTCGAAGTTTAAGAGAAATCGTGTAACGCGGATATTCTAAATTGGTAAGTACTCATTGAAGATCCACTCTTATCTTGTATTAAACGCATACCAAGTTGACAAAATGGGAATAATTTTAAAAGGCTTTATCACTACTGTTATTCCTGTTGAACATTTCAGTGCAACAGCTCATGAAAGTCAAATTGAATCAGATAGTGATGAAAACTAAGTTGGCACCTGCACCCCGTGGAGGAGACATCACAATTACAGGTATGCATCGCCAAGAACAGTCACAGACCCTCGCAGCATCCAACCATCTACACTGACGGGTCACGCACTGAAACTGGCGTGGCCGCAGCCTTCTGCGCCATGGTAAATGGAGTGCCGACCTATGAGTGGGCCTCCAGAATTGGAGACGATAACTCAGTATATCAAGCTGAACTGTTTGCAATTCTGAAGGCTTTGGAATGGATTGCTGCCTCCCCCACGCAGGAAAATTTTAAAATTTTCAGTGATAGTCTTTCTGGCAATTTTTGCCTTACGGACAAAACACCCTCTCATACTGGAAATTAAAATAAAACTTCACCAGCTGTACAAAAAAGTTACCCTTGGCCACATCACTGCACACATTGGTATCGCAGGCAATGAGCTGGCGGACAGCCTTGAAAAAGAAGCCACCAAACGCAAATCAATAGACTTCTCTCTTCCGGTACCCCCATCTTTTATTCGCAGAGAACTCAAATCTAAAATACTCCCCAGCTGGAAAATCTACTGGGACACCTCCACAAAAGGTAGACACACTTACAACCTAATTCCAAAAGTTTCCAGAGAGCTACTTAACCTCACTCCCTATACAAGTGCTTTCTTACCCGGGCATGGCCCGTTTAAAAATTACCTCTTCAAATTAAAAATTTCACGAACCAATGTGTGCGAGTGCGGCGATAGTGGTACCCCCATGCATTATTACTTCTCCTGCCCACTGACTGTTACTTGGCATCTTAGGCCTGCTCCTTCTAACCCACCTCCTTCTTGGCTGCTGAGTATAATTACGCGTCCCATCTTAACTCATAAACTTTCAGAAATTTACAGTCTTACCTAAGAACTGCACCCTTCTACTAAATAAGCGGACTGTACAACTGGTGCAGGCGCACCTGTGGACCTCGTCTACCCTGTCTGTCGCTCCTTGTCGCGTAGGAACGCTGGTTCTAGCGACAGACCCTGTAATTTTTTTTGTGTGTCTTTAGTTCCTGCCACCTGTCGCGTGGGGCTTTGCCCGGCAGGACCCGCCATGGCGAAGTCTGTACTGCCACGTTTAATCCCTGCGTGCCGGGGAGCTAGCCGGGGAAGACATTAAACGCTCAACGGCTGGGTTCGCCCTCAGCCGAGTGGTCTTCCTCAGGCATTAAAATATTAAAATATGATGACAAGTTTCCATCATCTGATGAATAATCTTCGATTTTGTTATCAAATATGTATATTATATCTATTTTCATTTATTTATATCTAATATGATATTTGTAAAATTTCTTAAATTAAATAAATAATATATGTGATTAATATATACTTGATCAATACATTATTAATTTACTCTATAAAAGCCTAAATGAAAAATTTTCATTTTAAAAAAGATTAAAGTGTAAAAATACTTAAAAACAGAGTTTTCTAAAGTTGGTACAGTATTTTTCCTTATAATGAAATATAATGTAGTTTAAAATCGATTTCATAAATTTCAAAGACGCACGTAGAAAAGTAAAAATCTAATAATCTATATCTTTTTTTATAAAAAAATATATCACCAAATTTAACAAAAAAAAAATAGAATATGACTTCAAAAATTAAAACTTTGAGTTATTCTGTATAAAATGTTAGGTGGATAAAGTACAATTACAACGAGAGAATTAATCATTAATATTTTATTATAATTAAAGTTAGTGTTACATGTTACAATGATTTTCACATAACCTGTATATACAAAAAAACCTTTTTTTTTTTAAAAAAAATTACTATAAAAGTATACAAATATGATAAACTAATAAAATATAAACATTCCATTGTTTTTTTTTCTTTTTTCGGAAGAAATATTTTTGGCCGGCTAAATCCGCAAAATTCCCCACTGTGTGACGGCTGTTTATAATTGGCCTTAATCAAATAATCCCATCCCATCCATAACACAGTAAAGTAAGGTGTATAACTTCCCTGTGCTGCATAATTGCCAAGTCACAAAATAATCATTAACTAAAGATTTTAAAACTAGGAGTGTTTTGTGAATGAAATTTTCAGAGTTAATAAGGGAGCTAAACTTGGTTTAACGTGATCCCAGAACTTTTTACGGAAAAAGAATCACGAGACTTGGCTGCATTTTTTTACATATGATGTTTTTGATGAGATTTCGCTTCTTTTTATAAGTAAAAATCCTTTTCTTCACTTTGGGCTCTTTTTGGACATTATTGACTGGGTTTCGTCAAGCCCATATGCCCCTATTATTTGAAGGTAACAAAAATTTGGAGCTTTAGTCCTCTAGATAAAAAAAGGTTCAAGTTCCTAGGCAAGCACTAAGTTATGGCCGGGAGATCAAAATACTTTCATTTGCTTTCAGAAAAGGTGCTATCGATCTGAGGTATTACTCGTAGTCCTAGATACTTGGTATTTGGTATAAAAGTAGTGTTTAAGATACAAAGAAATGTAAAATTAAAAAATCAGAAAAATTCCAACAAATCGAACTATTTTCGATTTTTTTTATTTATTTATTTTCTTTTTTTTAGAAATTTCCGGTTTTTAATGTTTTTTTTTTCTTTGTACCCTAAAAACTAACTTTATGCCAATTTTCAAGTTTCTAGGGCTACAAAATCTAATTATTTTCAAATTTTCGAATTTTTTGAATTATTGATATTACTTTCGAATTTTCCGATTTATTTAATTTTTCCTTTTTTTTAAATCACATCCTTTACACCAACTTTTAAGTTTCTAAAGCTACAAAATCAAAAAAAATTTGATTTTTCGATTTTTTTCGAATTTTTCGAATTTGACTTTTTTTTTTATTAATTTTCGGGATTGTTTCATTTTTTCTTATTTTGTATCCTAAACACTAGCTTTATGCTAAATTTCAAGTTTCTAGGGCTACGGAATGTAGCTTTTTGACGATCGGTGATTGAGTGTAAAAAAAAGTTTGAAGACATATATCTTCTGAACTAGTAAAGAAAACGTGAAATTTGAAAATTTGATCCAGTTTGCAACGTACTCTAGATGAACAGAGTTTCAGGATTTTGGGAAACTCCAGCTCAAAGATATGTGGGGGTCAAAAGTACTCTCAATTGCTTCCAGAAAAGGATGCTTACAGCTGTGTTTTCTCGACTGGGTGGAAGCACTACCATGCCTCCTGATTTCAATGGATGATTTTTTGTGAAGATATAAATTAAAGATTGAAGAGTGGATTTAACGTTAGCACCCTCAAATCTGGACCCTCGTCTAACTGTATAAAGATTTAAGAAAAAAATTTATAAAACATGCACTTTTTCGGATGATTCTCTCCCAGGAACTCAAGTATCAAAAATTATACTATTATACGTATAGAGTATTTAGGTTACTAATTCACTTTAAACTCTGAAGTATATTCATTGCCCATTCTTTCATGATGACTTACGTAATTCAAAAAGAAATTTCAAAATACATAGAACTATCTTTACTTTTAGAAAGAATTACTTTGTATCGCCGAGCCATCAATATTAAAAATTGAATTAATTATTAGATATAAGAGAGCGAAATGTTTACCTGATATAACACCACTTTTATGTAAAATGTAAAAAAATTATTTAATATTACGCATATTTAATTTAGATTATGTGTGTTCATCCTATGTGTTCATCCAAAATGTAGGCAAAAGTATTAAAAGTATAGTAAAAATTATTTCATTAAAATTCTTCTTCTAAATTGCGTTAAAACCAACTAAAAGTTTGATGCATAACACATAAACAATTTCTTTACAATATATATATATATATATATATATTAAAAAAATTAAATTTCCAATTACATTTTCAGCGCAGGACTGAAACTACGCTTAAATTTAATAACACTGACAAAGGATGTGAATTAATTTTTACTTTGCTAAACAGCGTACAACCAACAAAGTGAAAAATGTGTCAAGACCGGGGATCGAACCCAGATACCCTGGTGTACCCAAAGTAAAAATTAATTCACATCCTTCGTCAGTGTTATTAAAGAAATTATTTTTTTAAATAAAACATTTTCTACAAAAAATTTTCTGTATCATAATAAACTCCTTTAAAGTAATTTTCATCGTACAATGTTTAAACTAAAAAGAAAATGGCACATTACTCCCTAAAGTGAGGCAGATTCTTCTTATTGTCTATCTTCTAAAGAACTATTTATTAATCCAATTTCGAAGTATAATTAAAGAATTATTTAGTAATTAAATTTCTAAATATGATTATTACTATATCACTGTTACATTAATGTGAAACATCTATTTTTTTATACGTTTAATAGAAATGCGTGAAAAAAATACATAATAATTATGACGAACGCAACAAAATTTAAAATAAGGAAAACTTTTTATACTTAAACAAAGAATAAAATGTTATATAAAATATATCTTAACTTAAAATTATTATCTCACCATAAACTCGCATAAAATCTTTCTAATTTTTAAGTGGCAATTAGCAAACAATAAGTATTTTATAATATTATTATTTAATGGCAAAATTCAAATTAGTTGCAATAAAATTTGCGAAGTCTTGGCTCATAAAATGTAATTGTATCTAATTCGCAATACTAAAGATAACAGGTTGAGCTATAAAATCGAAAGATAGGATAACGCTGCCAATTTCTCCTTAGTTTTGCATATTTATTTTATGGTAATGAAAATTCTACTTTAAATTATTCTGGCAAACAAGTGTTTATTGTTACTTCACGTGTTGAAAGATTATTACTTCATATATTGAAATTACGTTGCTGAAAAATATTTTTTAAATTACCAAAACTCTGTAAGTAACATTATTGTTCTCATATAAATTTTATTTGAAGTGCATTCTTTTAATTGATAGAGTATGATACGATATTTAAAGCGAAGATATATGCTATCAATATAGTGTTACTTATGTTAATAGCGTTAATGACGGGTGTGTCTGTGCTTTATAACACAAATTTTAAAAAATCAAGAGATTATTATAGAGTAGATACTCAGAAGATGAAGATAATGACAAGCAATAATGACTCAAAGATACTCTATATAGCATTGTTGGATTTTCCATAACACTTTAATCTAAACTCATGACAAAACAACTACTTTAAGCAAAGTTTACTCAACTGTAATTATTGTCTACAACATGATTTCATTTCACTTTTACCGTATATAATATCATTCTATTCTCATTAAAAAGGTTTGTAATAAATATGGTACAGTTCAATTACTATGTGCTAAATTGCATGCATGTATACGTGTGATATAGTTAAAAAAATGGTTAAATAGACCAAAAATTGAGTAATGGACGACAACTGGTGGCCATTCACGAAAACTTGGGATAAACTTCATTTTGGCACTAGAAATGAAGATCGCATTAGTCCCTAAAAAATAGAGTTGTTTTATCATGTTTTGAGGGTTCTAAAGGGGGACATTTTAACTCAGGGAAGGCGGTAAACTCAACTTTTTTTTAAGTAAATCAAGACACCATCGAATAACAACAGCCGCAAGTCGATACGATGATTTGTTACAAAGTTACGGCATGTTTTATGTATAAAAATTCGAAAATTAGTACCGGTAAAAAAGGGTTTTACAGCAACAAATGGTTGTCCACTCACGAAAATTTGGGGAGAATTTCCTTCTGTCACTAGACATGAAGATCCGAAAATTTCAACGAAAACTTATAGCTGTTTTACTATGGTTTGGTCGTCAAGTGGGGGCATTTTAACTCAGGGGGTGGGAACTCAACTTTTTAAAAATAGGTCGAGTGAAAATTTCGACAGTAAGTGCAACTAACTTCCCTAAACATTTATTTATTTATTTATTTATTTATTTAAGGTAGTGAATACATAAATGGATTTTTCAGACTTATCAACTTGTGTTACTAGCTCATTTTTATAAATTATTTTGTAAAATAGATTCCTACACTTCAAGTTGCTCTCATTTAAAGCATAGAAGGATTCCTGAAATTTAGTCTTATTAGTGCTCGCGAATATACGTTTAATACGTTTAAAACGCATTGCAAGCGGTAACGATGTTGTATAGGTATAATATGGAAAAAAAAGGCTTAACTACGTATACGTTTAAACGTATGTAAACATATATTCGCGAGCACTAATTCTTATCACACACTTTTAATATGTTCATTAAGCTATTTCTTGCAATTTTATTGCAATTCAAAATATTTCTGATCTATTTAAAATCATTGACCAACTAACGTCAACCTAAACATTCAGTCATTACATCGCAACTTACAATATTTCACATAGACACATTTCCACGAAAATTAAAGGCCTTGAGAAAATAAGACATTTAGCCTGCAATTTAATCTGTCACATATTAAGAGATTTGTATTTTTTTTAATTTATTGACTTACATATATGCTTATAAATACTGTAATAGAGTTAAATGGATTTATTTTTAATAGTATACATGCGAAATATTTAAAAAATCAATCCTCCTAAATATTTTTTTAGATATGTCAGTCAAAAGTAAGTAGCGTACGATTTCTAAAATTCTGTCATAATTATCTTCATTTATTTATTTATTTATTTATTTATTGAAATTAGATATCGAATTCCTGAAAATTACAAGATCCTAATTTTTTGAATGCAAGCAAAGCTATAACTTTACTTCACATAAAAAGTTAAATAATTCATTAGTTTTTTCCCTTTACTATTTACTGCGTCAAATAACATTTTTCAAAACATTTCATAGTTATGTTTGGAAATGTATCTGCGTATTCCTTTATTAGGTAGATAGCTGCATTACCAAAGATAACCATGAAATTGCTAGAAGAATGTCATTGAATGTTTCTTTTTATCAACAATTATGAGTACATGTGTTAAGTTAATTTGGCCGAAAATATTTTATTTTATTTGTTTACTGGCGAAATCTATTTCCTCTAACGGATTTAATTTAGAAATTAATCTATTTTTAGGGTTTCGTTCATCTCAAGAAACCCTATTACTCCCGCTTCGTTGTCTGTCCGTCACAGATCCGGTTCTCAAACTATTTAACTTACAGAGTTGAAACTTTGTGTACTTATAGCTGATTACCTGCTATGAAGCTCAAAATCATAAATTTTAAAAAAACGTATTATTTTAATATATAGAGATAAAAAACCAAACATCTAACAGTCTTTTTTTATTACATTTAAACATTTTTCGTTATAGCAATTGCCAACAATTAAAAATCCACAATAAAATTCTTTCTACAGTAATTTATTTTCTATTGAAAGATTTCCTCGTGAAAAATGAAAATTAAATAAAAAGTTTCACCAGTTGAAAAAAAAAAGATTAATATGACGTCATATTGGTAATAAGACAGAAATTTTCAAACATTTCTCAATAATACAAGGAGTGTGAGTATGTGTAAATACAAAAAGCAACTTAATATGACGTAATTTGAGAATTAGAAAGAAAATTAATCTGACGTCATAACGGATTTTTCAAATATTTGAGAATAATACAAAGAGAGTATCAATATGAGTAATAGAGAATAGTAAATATATAAGTTTGAGGAACGTATTGAATCATGATAAAAAAACCCATTATGGAAATATTGGCATATTTTAACATTTTGAAGGTCTCTATACAGCATGTTTTGTTTTTAATATCGCATTCAGTCCACATGATAGATATTATATTATGACAAAGTATAATAGCGGGCTTCGCCCACTATTAGACCGGTTTAGATTTTCGAAAAAACGAAAAAAATAGACCGGTAAATTTTTATTTTATAAAAAACATGACTCTTTTTTTTTTTTTTTTTTTTTTTTTTTTGAAAATGAAATTTATTTGTATTTATTAAAGAAAGAATAAAGTATTTTGAAAGGAATATTAAACGAAACCCTTTAGGCGATTGTCGATCACACTTACCCACTTGTTATGAATTTAATTCTGAACAAATATGTAAGTGATATCAGAATTAGCCATATATTTTTGCTTGTGACTAAAATTATACACAAAAGAAAAAAAATTTAAAAAGGTAGAAAAACTTACTGTAGCTTAAAACTATTAATCCCTATAGGGATACTTTATACATGTAATAATAAAAAAAAAATTCTTCTTTTCGCCATTTTCTTGTTCCTTATTCCAAATTATCACCATTCTATTAAATTACTAAATATTATTTATTTTAGTATTTCTCTGTCTTTTATTAATATCTTAAATCCCCCTTTTGTTTCAATTCCATATCTTAGTCAAAATATTCTTTAAATCCTTATTCTAAAAATTATTCTAAATTGCAAAAACTTCCTAAAAAGCATTTGATTAATTTCCTTTTATTGAGACATTGAAATTTATTCTTTCAGAATATTTTTTCTTCACATTCTTTTTATTTTTATTATTTTCAGATATCGTTCGATGTCCCGTCATCCTCTGCTTACGCGCGCTGACTTTTAGGTTCAGATTTCGTCCGACTACAGTAATAAGTTCTTACATTTACGTCATGCTAACCCTCCCTTAACCTAAGGCTCCTATAATAGGAGCTGACGCATATCCATTTTGTTTCGCATTATTCGGGTCTCAGTTCAGCATCTCAATCTACCGCTGCCGGAGCTGGGGTTGCCTAAGGCCACCTTCTGAAAGAGGCTGGATGTTAAATGGCGGAAAATTAGCTTGGTTTTTCGACTTTGAGACACATATCTGCGAGGATGCGTCAGCCTGTATTATAGGAGCTCTACCTTAACCTAGTTTCCTAGACATTGACGTTTCAGTATTATCCATCGCTCTGCTCATGGCCACACCCTTTTTACAAACTATTGGAGGGTCATGTTCGCGCGTTCGTAATCATACACCAATTTTTTGAGTATAAAACATACTGCGTGGGAATGGACCGTCAGAATTTTTGCTCTAAATTGGTTGTTAAATAAATACGAGGCTCCAGTGACTCCAGCCTCATTCAACATTGCATTGTCTCATTGTATATAGTGTATCTGTTTAAGTGCATCGTATATCTTCAATGTCTGGTATCTCTTCGATGGTTAGCATCGTATTTCTTTGATGACAACTTGTTACTCAGCATCATGTAACTCATAGGATTGCTTGTATTTTATACAACCATGTGAACTTCAAGCCTCTAATGAGTCTCTTTAGTATGACTCATGTAGTCATAATGACTTCTCTCAAAATAAAAACATTGATTTTCCTGCAACAAGTATCTTATTCTTGAACTACTGCTCTGGTGTATTTATCGAGTTATTCTGTGGAATTAATTACATTGGGACGAATGTTTACTAACTCGAACTTAAAAAAAATTATAGTGCAATTTCAACATCACGAAAAAACCGGTCGTATACCGACAGCGTGGATGTCTGGATACTATCATTTTTATGTAAGATTGCGCTCCTCCGCACATTGCAAATCGAGTGAAGCAGTTGTTGAAGCGGCATTTCGGAAATGCTAGAATTATCAGTCGTCATTTCCCTACAACCTGGCCGGCCCGATCACCTGATCTTAATCCGTGTGATTTCTGGCAGTGGGGTTATCTGAAAGACGTTGTGTTCAGTACTCCGTTTGCCAACGAAGGTGAATTGAAGACACGTATTGCGCAACACATTCTGAACTTGACCCCGGTGACACTTCGATCGGTTGTGGAACATGCTGTTTCCCGATTTAATCTTGTTGCACACAACGGTGGACAGCATATGGAACATGTTTTGCGCCTGTCTCGCGAAACTTAAAAACCGATTGGATGAATGCTTTTTATGTGGTTTTTGGCCTCTGGACAACGAAAAACCGATATTTCCCATCCGATGTGATTCGACCTTGCCGTGGTGGATGGGTCTACGTAACTAACAGTATCACACGTGTACAGTCATGCACACTGAACAGTACAGTTGGTTTATCATGTAACTTACGCCTTAGCCGTTGTTTTACGATTTGTCATTTGTAGTCGACATTCTGACGCTTACAGCGCCATCTGTCGCTAAAATTTGGAACCATTTTTTGGTTCATGTTCTTTCCCCCTTCTTCAATAATACGCCGTTCAATTTTGACGTCATTCTAATCAGTGGTTCGTTTTTTAGAGCGTTTTGAAACTTAAACTTTGATTATAATCACCCTGTATATTATTATTTAACTAAAGCTCCTTTCATTTATTCCTCTACAAAACTGTTATGATTACATAAAAATATGCTACACATATAAAGACGCTTATTTCCTTCTCTGGCATTACTTATAAACTAATTTGAAAGCTACTTCATTTTATAAATGACTTTTCTTCAAAACAGAAACACATTTTATAGCTAGAATTGATTAACGTGTTTCTCTTATTTGTTTAAAGCAGAATATAAAGATGTTATGTACATAAAGAATGTAGGTTTCATTTTTTCTGTTTTAGCAACTCATTATGTAAAAGAAAGTTTTGCTTTTCTTGTATTCTATATTGTGCTTGTAGCCTTTTAAGAAAATTAAAACAGCGCGTTTGCACATCCTTCATTTCATTAAGGTTTTATTTGTTTTGAAGAAGTGAACCGAAAAGTCACATGAAAGAAATATCAATATTAGAGAAACAGATAGTTATTTTACAAAGCAGAAAAATGTCTAATAAGTTTATTTTCGTAATATAATAAGTTAGATCTATAATGAATTTTATGTAGATAGATCTTTCTAACAGAAATTTCTTTCATTTCGGGAATTATTTAAAAAAAACGATTTTTATACTATATAATTGATAAACCTAAAAGTGTTTTGAAAGAAAAAAAATGTTCCTTCATTGAATGCAAAAATCCTTTTAGCAAATCAATTTTGTTAAAGGGCGAAATTATGGCCTCTTTATTCCTAAAATGGAAAAAAAGGTTTATTTTTTCATCAAATGAATATTCCTTTATGAACACATTTATAGTATAAGTTTCCCTATATTAATTATGTGCGGACATTTATAAAAATAAATTCGTACAGAAAACACGCGAGGAAATTTTTGTAAATATAACCTCAAAATTGCAACGTGAAGCAAAGACAACACAACAAAAAATGCTTTAAATAAATGTTCTTTAATCAGAATAGCATATTACCTAGGTATTATGTGTTATTTAAACGAGTAAAAAATTCAAAAACAGTTACGGTTGACAATCTTGGATAAAAAAAGATCCCCCCGTTTTATTTTTCACCAAGTTATCGTATAGAGATGCGAGAGTACCGTTCGACTATGAAATGTATCCACATTCTGAATATGAATACTGTTTCCTCCGTAGAACATTTTGTTATCCAGGGGGCGCTGCCGAGCGCTCAAGACGGGATGATGCGCGCAGCGGATTCCCGCCAGTAGAGATGTTTTGCTTGAGACGTAAGCACAGTGTACCTACCGCTGCCAGTCATTTTTGTTCTCCTTGTAAATAAATGTAATTTGTTAAGTTTTAACTCAACTTTTTATTGAGTACGAAATGATCATCTTAGTTTTCTTACATAAATACAGTCCAACGAGAGTAACCGAGCTATCTACGGAGCATGTTTTGGTCCTCCGAGCCCCAGCGCTCATTTAGAACACTGTGAAGAATCATCGCCCTTGGATTTTTGTATGTAGTTATAGATATAATTATAATGGCTACTATTAAAGGTACTGTGATCCTCAATCGGAAACGCGGAAACATACGCAGCCAAGTTACACGAATATCTAATGCTATAAAGTCAAAACTTGGCCAGAAAGAATTGGAACTAAAGTTCAATGCTCTTCAGACATTAAAAAAGAAGACAGAGGAATTACGTAATGAGTCGTATTCGGTAATTTCTGATGATGATTTACCGGAATTTGAAAATTCCTTGACGCAGATAGAAGAACAGTTAGAAACTCTCGAAGTAAGTCTTCTTGATTTAATAAAGCCTAGTGTTTCTAATGTTGAATGTCAAAATAATAATGATAGAATTAATGCTAATGAGTCAAAAATTAAATTGCCGTCAATTAATTTACCCCAATTTTCGGGACGCTACACAGAGTGGTTTAATTTTAAATTACAATTCACCACCTTGATTGATAGCAACGATGAATTAAATGATGCTCAAAAATTATATTATTTACAATCGGCTTTAACAGGCCCTGTGAAACAATTGCAAAACATTGATGATTCTTATGCTTCCTTATTCGAAGCTTTAAAAAAACGATTTGAAAACAAACGGTTAATTGTAAATTCTCATATTTCTGAGTTATTGAGTAACAACAAAATAAAAATTGAAAATGCGAAAGAAATACGCAATCTGGTAGATAATTTATTGAATCATTTGAGGGCTCTGAAACAATTAGGACTAGAAAATAATAACTTATCATAATCAATTTTAATATATTTTGTGTTACAAAGAATCGATGATGAGTAAAGAAAGGCATTTGAAATGAGTCTTAACTGTAACGACTTGCCTGAATGGAATATTTTTATTGATTTTTTACTAAAAAGGGCTCAAGCTCTCGAAAACCTAAAAAAAGCAACACCGTTACGAAACCTAGGTATGAAATTACTCAGAAACAAAAAAGTTTAGTATTACAGAATGACAAATTTAATTGCGCATTATGTAAACAACCTCATATGATATTTCGATGTCAAAGGTACTTAGATTTATCGGTTCAAGAGAAATTGAACCAAGTAAGGAAGTTGAAGTTATGTTATAACTGTTTATCGTTATCTCACGCTGTTAATCGATGTAACAAATTAAATAATAAGTGTAGGATTTGTTACTCCAACCATCATAGTTCTCTTCATGGAGCTAATTTTTCAAAACCTGCTTATGAAAATAGGCAAGTTAATTGTATTGCAAATGAACCGCAGTTGAAAACGGAAGACAACGTAAATTGTAATTCAGTAGAATCTACCGCAAATGCGTTTACCTTGAGCTGTCAAAACAATTATGATCAAAATTTGTCTGGCACCAGTTATAATGGTTTGATTTCGACAGCTGTGATTTATTTAAGGGGAAGTAATGATTCTTTTTTTCCTTGTATTGCGATTCTTGATACTGCGAGTAATGTCTCATTGGCGACGTTTTCTGTAGCAGATATGTTAGGGTTGCAAAAATATAAGGTCAAGTCATTAATTACTGGATTAAATGATTCTGTCTGTAAAATTAAAAGCAGAATAAATGTAGAAATTTCCAACAAGGATAGAAGTTTTAAAAAATTATCCAACATGTTTTTGGTTCCTAAAATCACTGATTTAACCCCTTCAAGCGCCGTAGACATTTCTAATCTGCACTTACCACAGAATTTAACTTACGCGAACCCAAGATTTTTTGAACCTCAGCGAATTCAAGTGTTATTAGGAGCAGATGTATATTACGAATTGTTATTAGCTGGTCAAATAAAAATTCCTAAAACTTCTATAATTTTACAAAACTCTCATTTAGGATGGATCGCGGGCGGAACAATACAGGATAGAAATGAAAGTAAATTCACGTGCCATTTAATAGAAAATCAAGATGAATTAGATTTGAAAACCTTTTGGGACTTAGAGACGTTGGGAATTAAAGATGACCCAAACAGTGTAAAAAACGAAGAGATCCTAGAGAAATTTCATGAAACTGTGCGTTTTGAAAATAACAGATATGAAATCGGTCTCCCTTGGACAAGGGATTGGAACCATTTAGAAAATAATTATAAAACCGCCGAAGCGCGACTCACAGGTCTAATAAAAAGAATGAAACGTGATACAAAGTTATACGAACAATATCGCTATATTTTGAATGAGTATTTAGAGATGAACATAATTGAAAGTTTACCCAATTTAGAAAACCCTTCAGATAAACCAGTTTTTTACTTACCGCACCATACAGTATTTAGAGAAGATAGTGTTTATACTAAATGTCGAATAGTTTTTGACGCAATTTCCCATGAAGCAGGACAATTGTCCTTGAATGATTGTCTTGACGCAAGAACTAATTTAAACCCTAATATTTTTCACTTATTGATTTTTTTCAGACTAAACAAAATTGCCTTTCTAGCAGATATAGAGAAGGCTTTTCTACAAATTGCCATAAACGAAAAGGACAGGGATGTGCTGAGATTCTTGTTTATAGATAAGAATCCTGTTGACAGTGACGCATTTAATGTTATCGTCTACAGATTTTTACGCCTAACATTTGGCTTGAACTCAAGCCCATTTTTGCTATCTGCTACAATTAAGCATCATCTTAACAAATTTGAAACGGAATATCCGATAACGACAGAAGTACTCCACAATTGTATTTATGTGGACGACTTAATAACCGGGACAGACACAGTCGAAGATGCGGTGAACATTTCGGAACAATCTCATAAAATAATGAAGGAAGCTAGCATGAATTTACGGAAGTAGATTTCGAATAACCAAATGTTAATGGAAATATGGGATAATCGTGGATTTAGTACTATGCCACAACCTTTTGAGGATAGTACAATACATAAAGTTTTGGGGATATCGTGGCAACCCAAGCAAGATATACTTTTGATAGATATTGATAATTTGCTAGAATTTTTGCGTAACGCAAAAAATACAAAAGTTTTGTATTACAAGTTGCAGGTAGAATATTTGACCCTCTGGGTCTAATTTCTCCGTATACAATACGAATTAAATGTTTATTTTAAGAACTGTGGAGTAGGAATTTAACGTGGGATGAAGAACTGCCCTCCGATATTACAAAGACGTGGGAACAATGGTGTTCCGAACTTCCCCAGTTGAGAAATCTAAAAATTCAAAGGAACATTTTTCAGTTTCCCGATGACTCCAATTACACCCTAACTTTGCATACCTTTGCCGATGCCAGTCCAAAAGCATACGGTGCTTCCGTGTATCTACAAATTGATTCACTAAGTGAATCTTCCTTAAATTTGATCACATCAAAATCCAGAGTGGCACCATTGAAAAAAGTGTCACTTCCTCGACTTGAGTTTCTAGCATCATTACTTGCTGCACGTTTAACTTGTGAAGTAAAAACGGTACTAGATCGAAAGGGACCATCGTCTATGTATTTGTGGACAGATTCGCAGATTGTTTTGTACTGGATCAAAGGCTCTGCAAACAGGTGGAAGTCATTTGTGTCGAACCGTGTAAAGGAAATCCAAGCTCTGACTGACCCATCCAGGTGGTTTCACTGTGCAGGGTCCGAGAATCCTGCAGATTTGCTAACAAGAGGTGTCAAGTGTGACCTTCTCGTTCAGAGTTCCAAATGGTGGACTGGACCAGAGTTTTTGAAAGACTTGGATCTGTGTAACAACGACCAGACTTTAGTGATTCCTAACAAGGACATATATATAAACGAACTAAAAAGAGACTCTGTGAACATTATTAAAGATGACTTTGTTACATTAACTATTTCTCAGGAAAAACTGTTAATTGACCATATTTGTGCACATACTAATAATTTTGTAAAATTAATTCGTATAATGAGTTTTATTTTTAGATTCACCTTTAACTGTCGTAATAGACTGAAGAGAAGAAGTGGACCACTATCCCTCGACGAGGTGAGAGAGGCTGAATCGTTTCTAATTCGGTCAGCACAAAGGGGGGAATTTAGGGAAGAATTAAAATGTCTCGAAAAAGGTAAGCCTGTTCACAATAAAAGTAGATTATCTTCCTTAAACGTATTTGTAGGAGAGGATGGATTAATTAGAGTTGGCGGCCGTTTAGCACATGCAGACTTGCCGCTTAACTCAAAGTTTCCAATTGTTTTGCCTGCCAATCATAAGTTAACGGATATTATTTTAAATTACTTCCATCTCAAATACATTCATTTAGGCCCACAAGCGTTGCTTTTCCATGTAAGACAAACATTTTGGCCACTTAATGGCAGGAATAATTGCCGAAGCATTGTTCACAAATGTGTGACATGCTTCAAGAATAAACCTGTTGTCAGCTCCCAATTAATGTCTGATCTGCCGGGAGAACGTGTGACACCAATTTTTGTATTTTCGGTGACAGGTCTGAATTACTGTGGCCCATTTTCTATTAAATTTAAAAATCAAAGGAAGGGCGTATTGAATAAAATGTATGTCGTAGTGTATGTGTGTTTATGCACCAAGGCAATACACCTGGACTTTGTTTCAGATATCACAACTCAGGCTTTTATAGCTAGTCTAAAACGTTTCTTTGGCAGAAGGGGAAAATGTGCAAAAATCCTATCGGATAATGCAAAAACGTTCATCGGAGCTGACATCGAGTTGAAAAAATTGCATAAACTGATTAGTTTCCCAGATGAGGAATTGTGTAATTTTTTAACCCATGAAGGTATCAAATGGGAATTTATTCCCCCCAAATCCCCGAATTTTGGTGGCCTCTGGGAGTCTGCTGTAAAATCATTCAAGTTGCATTTAAAACGGGTAATAGGTGAGCAAAAATTAACCTTAGAAGAGTTTCTTACTATACTAGCGGAAATTGAGGGAGTTTTGAACTCTCGTCCCCTTACCCCGCTGTCCCCAGATTTCGAAAATTTTGAAACTTTGACACCCTCTCATTTTTTAATCGGTAGACCTATCACTTCGATCTCCGAACCCCCATTATATAACATTAATGAAAATAGATTAGCAAAATGGCAGAGAATCACCAAATTTAGTCAGCAAATTTGGAAAGCTTGGAAGCGCGATTATTTAAATAATTTGCAGCAGAGGGGGAAATGGAAATTTAAAAAGGAGGATGTACAGAAAGGAACTTTAGTACTAATAAAGCAGGGAAATTTACCTTCCACCAAATGGCAGGTTGGAAGGATAGTTGAAATTTTTAAGGGAAGGGATAATATAATACGAACCGTAAACTTACGGTTACCAGACGGGCGAATTTATAAGAGAAATGTCAGAGATATCTGTATATTACCAGTTCAGTAACAGATTTCTTTTCTTTCTTTAAGCAATTTTTAAGGTATATATTATTTCTGTATGTAATGTAGAATTATAGTGCATTTATGATTGTATTATTATTTTGTATGTAAGTTGTTATATTTTATAATTTTTCTTATATGATAATTTTTGCAAATTTATATGTGAATGTATATTGAAATTGCATTTCAATCCCCGGGGGAGTGTTTCCTCCGTAGAACATTTCGTTATCCAGGGGGCGCTGCCGAGCGCTCAAGACGGGATGATGCGCGGAGCGGATTCCCGCCAGTAGAGATGTTTTGCTTGAGACCTAAGCGCAGTGTACCTACCGCTGCCAGTCATTTTTGTTCTCCTTGTAAATAAATGTAGTTTGTTAAGTTTTAACTCAACTTTTTATTGAGTACGAAATGATCATCTTAGTTTTCTTACATAAATACAGTCCAACGAGAGTAACCAAGCTATCTACGGAACAAATACAATTTTTAAATTAGGGGTAACTTACATAAAATGAAAATTGTACAAATTTTGAATTTCAAATGGTAACACCTAATTTAAATCTTATTTAAATTCCTTGGATGAAAGCAGCCCGTAAACATGTGTATTTTATATACCTTTTTCTTAAATTTTTACGTAATTAGAAGGGGTCAAAGTATGAGCATGCTAATATTAAATAAACGTGATGAACTTTAATTTATATCTTCCAAAAAACAATCGATTGATTTTTTTTTCTTTTTAGCGAGATAGAATGAATAGACCCTAAGGATAATCCAGGCATTTTTTTCGGTTCAGAAACATATTTTTTATTATAAAATTTATTAATAAATTAATATTCAAAGACATTATAAATTATGATGAACTACATTGATTTTTACATAAAACAAATGCCAGTTGCCTAAAGTTATAAGGCATATTTGCGAACATCCCGCTATTCTCCCATAAAATATATATTAACATGATCTAGGTTAACCATGTTCCGAACAAGAAAATTTATTTCATAAATCTTTATTTAATTTCGTGTTTCAACATGAAACTTATTCGATTTTATTTCTTAAAAGAATTTCTGGCTCGAAACGTTTTTAACCAGGGTCAAATTAACCCACATTTTACGGAAGATTAATGGATTGTTGGCAGGTATGTATAAGGTGACCGTCTCACGCAATTTTGGCAATTAACAGTTTTTTTTTTTTTTTTTTTTTTCAGTAACTCCGAACTTATACCAGAAATTCGGAATATTCTGTAAATTTCACTTGTTTCTTTTTTAGACATTCTATATGTGAAAACAAGATTTATAGATCTTACTTCTCCTATAATATTTATCAGTTAGTGTAATTTTAAAAAAGAAATTGGTCAAAATGCGGAGGTAATGTTCTCCAAACAGAAAGTAATTACAAACGGGTTGCCAAAGGAGTTTAAAAGAGAAAACGTGTTTAAAATGTAACAAATTGTTGATGCTAAAAGAAATGTTAGTGAATAGTGGAGGTATGTAATCCCCTTAAGTTCGAATATTTGGAACTTTCGCTCAAATATTCTAAAATTTATTTATAAAATTAGAATGTAAAGGAATCACATTTGTGTAGAATAATCCAGTATGCTATGTCGCTATTCTAAAAACTCTGTTATAGAAAAATACATTTAAAAATGTATAAATTTCTTACATAATTGTTATAAAAATATTAACATAAAAATGTTACTCAAAAACATATACAAAAACGCCTTAAAATAAATGAAAACATTTAAAGAGAGTATTTCAAGTTGTTTAAAAAATGGGTTCAATCAAATATCCAATTAGGAATTAAAAATTTAGTTTCTTGACTGCTTTTATATATTAAAAAAGTTTAGGATAAATTATATCCGATCATATTTATCAGGCGGTAGATCCATAATGAACAATGCAAAACTACTCTAACACGGAACGAAAAAAAAATATATGTAATCCTAATTTTTCTTTTTCAATTACGAGGGCACTTTGATAAGTTCTCGGTCTGACACAGAGATGGAACAAGTATGACCGAATGACAATGATGTTTGTAATTTATGATCCTATAGATGAAATGCTGCCGAGTTTCAGACGCGTGAGTTTATTGGTTATTGATGGGCGATAAAATAAAGTAAACAAGTTTTGACACTTTCTAAAAATGAAATAAATGAGTTCGAGCTGTCATAAAATACTTTGTTAAAAAAGATTTAACCCCCCCCCCCGGATATACGAAAGGAATTACATTCCAGCTTAAAGGATTTTTGTCCATCATATTTCATGATAAAAAGTGGGCTGCTGAATTTAAACATGGTAGGAAATCAATTCACAATGATGAACCACCAGGACGCCCAAAAACCGCTATGACCAAAGAAATCGTCTCAAAAATTCAAAATGCTGTATGGAATTATCGCCGATTGAAGATATTCGAACTTGCTGATATTGCAAACATCTCGATGGACCATATCCAAAACATTTTACACGAAGTTTTAGGTATGAAAAAGCTTTTCGACCAAAGCGTCGACCAAAAACGCCAAGAAATTAACATTTCTCAAGAGTCTTCTGAAATGCATTGTGTTGCAAGTTGAAAAATAAAATGAAATATTGCGAAAAATCTTGTATTTTTTTTATCAGGCCGAGAACTTTTTGAACCACCCTCGTACATGGCTACACTAAAGAATTCGCACACAAGAGTGTGTCTTAAATGTATTACGTTTCAAGGGAACTACATTGAAAAATAATATGAAATTAGGTCAAAAATCTTGTGCTTTCACTGTCAGGCCGAGAAATTATTAAACTACCCTTGTACATAGAAATATTTTGAATACAAGGTGTTACCCTAAAACCGCCAATTATACATATTTTAAATATTTCTGTCACAATACATAACATGTCATAATGTATACAGCACATGTCATAATGCATACAATACATGTCACAATAAATTATTTTATAAAGCAAGTACTTTACAGGTTAATTAAATAAATATAAAATTAATATTCTATTACAATTAAAAACATAGCTGATAATCTTCTGGGGTTTTTCAAGTAATAAGACCCCCCCGAAAATTATTTAATAAAATGCTTCTAAGTGGTACTTGTTTGATTTCATTAAGTAAACTTTCGTTCAAAATACTGTAGAACCCCGTTTTAATTCTGCAGGCATCAATTTTCACCACTACTTCATGAGAAATTCTCGCCATATTTAAGATAAATTCTGCGTGTAAATAAAGCAATAATATCTATACTAATATACTGGCGAAAGTTTGCTCTTGGAGAAATCTAGCCTTGTTTACACATTTCAAAGAAGGTAGTGGTAAAGGCTAAATTGTGGCAATTTCGGGAACATAAAAGCCGGGTTATACTGTATATTTATTTGATTTGAAAAATAAATAAATAAAGAGAACACTGGCAGTTATGGAATAAAAATATCCGTACTGCCATTGAAAGTTGTCATATAATGTACTTTGAATGTACTTTGAGTAATTGTGTGGTCATTTAAATCAAATTATCGGTTAATAACTAAGCTATTAAACAATTCAAATATTCTAAAACTTTTTTTCCGAGCTGTCTTAAAACAGAAATATACGAAATCACAACTTTCCGAATATGATTTACTTTTTGCTATTATGCTTTATCTGGAAAGTGAGCTTTAGTTTGTTCATTACATTTATTTGCAAAAGATTTTAAAAAGTTTTTGAAGTCTATAAAACGTGAACCAAAATCATAGTTATGCCAGCGCATTGAGTATATCATGTGTTTACGTCTTACGTTAGATGTTACATTATAAGATCTTCCATAAATTCAAATTTGCTTTAGAGCTCTTATCCTCTAAATTTGACCATCATGTCTTCATAAATATTAGGTTAATGGGCATTACAACAACACTATAAAAGCAGAAAGTATCAAACTAAGTAAATATTTTGTTGTGACTAGAAGATAAACCGTCCAGAAAAACATGAGCTGATGTTAAAGTAAGATAAGGTTAGTAAAAAAGAGTAAGAGGAAATTTTAGTTTTAAAAAATAAAATGTGATACGGCCATATGTCATCTTGTTACAAAATTAAGTGTTAGTTAAAAAGTTTCATACACAAAATCTAAACATGTTCCCATTGTTTGATAATAATTTTATAGGAATTTTATTTTTATTTTCAAAAACAAATTTAGTTTTTTTTCCATTATCAAATAATTCAAAAATATAAAGTAGAAAAATAAATATATTTTCAACAAAGAGACAAGTTAAGCTAACTTTTTTAATGAAACTTTACTGTAACTTCAAATCTGTTCCTTTCTTATTGTTATAATGACATTTAAGTGAATTTCTGTAATAAAATCAGTTTTTGTATTATGAATTAATATAAAATTATGAAGTAGAAAGATGAATCTCAGTCCTCTAAAAAGATTCAAATTAAAGTCAAAACATTGCTATAATGTTGAGCCTTTAAGCTTTTTCTTTAAGCTTTTTCTTTTTATTGCTTGATAATCTTTTTATCAGGATAACATTTAGTTTAATTTCACCAACAAATTCAGTTTTTGCATTATGAAATAAAGCAAAAATATAAAGAAGGAATATAAATATTATTTTTCTAAAAAGAGACAGGTTAAACTTTTAAACAAAACGTCATTGAAACGTAAAATCCATGAAATATATTGGTTTCTTAATAATCATTTTATTTGGTTTTCATTTACCATTTTTGTGACAATTAGGTTTTAATTTTTTCCCAAAAAATGTAATCTTGCAGAGTAAAAATAAAAGTAATACAATAAAACCTACTACGACGTGGTCGCAAATAACCCCAAATTATCCATTTCAGACAGGTGATGTGACAAGTGCACATTCTGTTACATTATTTTTGTCGTAACATGTTTTAAAAGATATTATTTGTAAATCTAAACATAGAGTTCTCCCTTTACTTAAAACCAACGCAGTCTACAGGTCTCTAGTAAGGACTGTGACTCGGTTTATGTTCGTATGTTTTAATAGATTTAATTTGTAAATCTAAACCGAACATAAGCGAGTCTATAAATCTGGAAGTCTTCAATCGAATCTGGTGCAGCATTCTTTGGATACTGATCGCAGTCCGGATTTTGCAAGTGTCGTAGTAATTAGCTCCAGCTGTAATAACATTAAGAATAGAGTTTTTCTTGAGGGCTGGTTCACTTGGTTTCAGAATTCGGCGATTCATGAATCTTGTATGATTCCTCTGAATATACAATCTTACTTTAGCGTAAGCGCTGTTTTTTTGTTGTTGTTGTTTGTTTGTTTGTTTTATTGAGAACATACGTCTGACTTGTGTGCTTGATACAAATATCCGCTTATAAGTCATCATCGAGAAGAAGACTGGATAGACACAATAAATAACGTCACTAAAAAATTACAGCCCGGACCTCCACAAAGAGTGTGCAATGGAGGTACCGGGAATTGAACCCGTCTCCCTGACTCCTACACTCACAAGCGATTAGCGGAGGCGTAAGCCCTGTAAAATTTTCTTGAATTTAACTGGTAAAACTTTTGACGGTAAACATGCTTGGATATAGTCTGGTTATCGTATGTTATTGCACTAAAGAGGGATTCAATCGTAGCCAGAACCATTTTCAAACAAGTTTTTTAATTGTTTTTTATAAAATGTGTGTTTTTAATTTAGTACTGTCTGATTAAATGCAATTTTTACAAATTTAATTTTACATAGCACACGTAAAAAATGTTCAGTTATTTGTAATTCAGTACATTTCTTAATTTACTGAAACATAAACAATGTAGTTTAAACTCATACGCAGTTGGCAAGAGGTCGAAATGTACTGGGTGCAATTTTCAGTTCTAGTTTGGATATTCGCGTTCTGTTTTAAGCGTAAATCCTCAACTGTTTAATCTTTGTAAGCAAAATCTGATTTTAATGTCACTAAACGAAACAAAACCACTTTGAAATGTAAAGATATATTTCGCGGTAGTATTACAGGTATTGGTTTCCATGACACAAGAATTCAAAATCTACAGAAATAATATTTTTGTGGCTATTAAGAAAATAATAAAAAATATCTGTATTATATAACATCATTGAAATTTTACGGAAACACAATAACTGTACTAAATTGTAATTCAAAGAAAATTCATTAACAAAGTTGATATATTCCAGCAAATTTTTGCATTTTTTAAATATTATAATCTCAGCAAAGGTTTTTTTATTATCAAAATTTACGTCAGTTTAATTAACCTACTAATTTTTCATTAAAATTGCTAAAGTGGAGGAGCAAATTCTCAAATTTCATTGTTCATTAATTCGACAATGCGTTCAAATTGATTTCTGAAAAAATTTAAATAAACTGAAAAAAAAAAAGATTATTTTTATTCAAGAGCATTCTGAACTTTTTATGAAAACAACATTCAATTTTGGCGGCTTTCTTCAAGTTTGAATGGTTACAAACATACCAAGAAAATAAGCTCATGTTATTAACATATTTCAAATATGATTGAAAGATTTAATAAAAGTGGAAGAAAAGAGATATAGTTTCAGAAAATAAACATAATCTGATAAAAATAATATATTTTTTTTTAATATTTATGAGATTTGAGAATAATAGATATACGACTGATTTTAATATTTAGTGTCTTCTAATGATAGAAAAATATTTAACACGTGATCTTCAAAGTTACGCTAAATCCCTTTTTCGGGACATGTGAAGATTACATACCTTTAAAAACATAGCGTATAGAAATCCCTTGTTCCTATTGTCATGGACTCCTAGATGGAAAAAAGAGTGAACATTGTGTTTGTTGTAAGGTTAGGAAATCAACAATAAAAACTTATGAAATGTTCAGAACTGTTTACTGCGAGAATACCCTACCCCGTGGCCGTGTGTTTGAATGGCAAACGTGATTTGAAATGGAATACAGTTTCAAGAAATATTAATAAAGCCTCAGTCCCCAGGGGTCACATCATTGGCTTTCGCCGAATTGTCTATTTTCCTCAAATTAAATTGGAACTGGAGAGACAGCATTATTACAATTTTCCCGGTATTATATCCATATATTCATGACGACACAATTCAAGCGTCTTTCAGAAAATACACTGTTAAACATTTTGTGGTGGGTTGAGCCAAACTTTTGATGCTGCAGTAACTGCAATAATAAGATGGAGGAATCGCGTTCGAGCATTTGGAGCTGGCGTTCAACCAGAGCTAGAAATCCTTTATGATTCTCCGCTATTATTGCAACTACTGAAGCACCAAAATTTGCTTTAATGTATCACAATCTTTTAACAGTATAACATCAAAACTACATTAAAAGACCGTAAATTGGCCAAGGCTGTGTATGAAATATTGGCACTACTATAACATGGTTCGCTGTGGTGTCTACAACTTTCCAAGTACGAAAATCAATCCTGAGCTTTACTGCCAAGCTCATTATATGAATGCAAGTATTTCTAAAAGAGAAAGAAAAATGTGTGTCATTCATGTTATTGTTTTCACTTGTTTAGAAAAAATAGTGAATGTCGTGTAATTAAAATTTCCGCCTGCATTCAAGTTGAGAAGAACTTGAATAAAGTTTCGACTTCAAGAATGTGACATCACCAGGTATAATTTTTGCTAGTAACTTCACTATATTCTTGTCTGGTTTTCCTGAAATATGCTGCTGTGTACGTAGTGTGTTTCTAGATGCATTATTTATTCTCAATTATAAAATTTATGGAGTCATTTGTCTGTCGTTTAATTTTCTCCCAATGCATGCTACTTACTGCAGTTCTTTCCAATCAGTATTCTTTGACTTTTTAATTATGTTATTCTTCTTTTCTATTCTAAATGGCTCATACAGTTATAATTTTGTCCATAAAAATATTCACACATTTTAAATAAAATATTCTTCATTACGTGTATTAGAATTTTTCTAAGTATTTGGAAATTTCTGTAATTAATTTAATATAAATTAAATATAGGATATATAGGGTGATTCAAATTAAACTGTTATTTGTTGGAACGCTCTGCAGAGAAATCTCATGGGTGTGACTACTTCATATTAGGAGGATATATATTTCAGATCATGGGAAAATTATTGATGCAATAAAACATTTTAGTTCAAAATATGTCCTTTAGGTAATAATGTGATGCTGTGAGCATTGTTATGTAATAAATGTAAAACGCACTAGTATCATCATACGAAGTGTTAATATGTAAATTTAATTATTCACAACATATACACACATATTCTGAGTCACACAGAAATGTTAAAAACGCTATCAATAAAACACACGTCACTAACATCACAGCAAACAAATTAAATTTAAAACGCACTAGTATCATCATACGAAGTGTTAATATGTAAATTTAATTATTCACAACATATACACACATATTCTGGATCACACAGAAATGTGAAAAACACCATCAATAAAACACACGTGACTAACATCACAGCAAACAAACCTTCTATAGAAAAGTCCCCAAAATGGTCTCACTGTGTTCAATACGCTACCTTGCTGGAAAAACAATAATTGATTCGTGTCACAACATGATCCAGAGCAGCACGTAATTGATCAGTAGAATTATTACGTTTGTGCAACCTTTTATGATTCCTTCTGTTTATAATTCTTCCTCTTTCAGAAAGCACGATTAATTGTTGTATAGGCCAAATCCAAATTCCTCGCTGTGGTGTGAGAATTACATATTACTACTGAACTGCTAAAGAACAGCGGCTGCAATATTTTAAATCACTTGCGATCACTTCCTTTTTTCGGCTTAATACTGTCTGCACTGCAAAACTTCCTGACAACTGGACCAAAGAAACCTTCATCACAAACTAACAGCTCTTAGTGGACCTGTAAGCAATGTCTTCTGTTTACTGCAGTCGCGAATAACCTTTCAAGCGTTTCCGCTATTTTGATAAAACAACTTTAATAGCAATGCCAGTTTCTCCAACAACAGAATCATCGTGTTCGTCGAATAATGTTTAAAAAAAATTTCATACCCTTTTATTTTATAGGTCCTTTGATGCGCATTAGGGTGGGTTGAAGAAACCTAAATTTATATAATCGAAAGATAATAGTGCATGAAAGTTGTCATTGGCAATAAGGAATAAATTCGCAAAATATTACACCAAATGGTTAATATCGTTTGAGGCCGCTCGGAGCTGAAGTTTCAAAAAATCGCAAAAATTGTTGTTGTTTTGTTTTTTTAAATTAAGTTATCCAATCATAGCAATACAATTTCCAATAGAATGCTACAGCTACATCAAGATATTAGTAATGTTCCAATAAAATTTCATTATGGTGAAATCATTTCTGTTACCGCCACAGAAGCGGACAAACTTTTGAAAAAAAACGACGAAACTTTCAATTTTCCGTTTTTTTCAATGTATACCATTTTTATTATATGTCTAGAATTAAATAAGTTTACATTATATCTCGTAATAACTTATAAATGTCTAGTCATTTTGATCATGGGCGTAGGCAACCAAGGGTAAGAGCCTCCCCCCCCCCCACCATAAATTTGAGAGAAAGGGGCTTTTTGAAGGTATTTTGGGGATTTTCTGGGAATTTATTGGGATTTTTTTGTAGGGGGGGGCACGAAAAGTAGAAAATGATGGGGAATTTATGTATAGAGCCCCCCTACAAAAAAAATCGCCAAAATTTCTCAGAAAATCCCCCAAATTCCTTTAAAAGGCCCCTTTCTCTCTCAGGTGGTGGGGGGGGGGGGCTAGCCCTCAGTGGCAATGCCCATGACCAAATTACTAGACATTTATAAGTTATTACTAGATATAATGCAAATTTATTTAATTCTAGACATATAATTAAAATAATGGGGAAAAAAATTGAAATTTTTGCCGTTTCTTTTCAAAATTTTGTCCGCCCTTGTGGCGGTAAATGAAATAATTTCACCATAATGAAATTTCATTGCAACATTGATAACATTTTGATGTAGCTGTTGCATTCTATTAGAAATTCTATTGCTATGATTGGATAATTTATTTATTTACTTATTTTTATTTATTTACTTATTTTATTTTTTTTGTTTTTGTTTTTGAAAAAAAAAAAAACATGTTTTTGCGACTTTTTAAAACTTTGGCCCCTTTGAGGCGGTAAAAGATATTAACCATTTGGTGTAATATTTTGAAAATTTATTCCTTATTACCAATGGCAACTTTCCCGCACTATTATGTTTCGATTATATAAATTTCGGTTTCTTCGACCCACCCTAATATGCATGCTATGCAAATGACGTATTGAATTTATTTTGACCTTTTGATTTTCTCGAATAACAAAAGTATTGCATATAAAGATATGGAAACTGGTAGTTTTATAGAGAAATGTGTGATAAACACGCTAAAGAAGCATAAATCTTGGTGAAAATTTATGCAATAATTGTTGAGATGTAGCTATTGAGGAAATCGTGAAAAATGCAGCATAGCAGGGCCAGGTGTTGGGCAATTTATAACTAAACCTAGTTCGCACCAATTTATGTCCAGGTACAACTAAATATGAAATTTGATTAAATTCTGACCATTAGTCTTTCAGATAGAGTACCCACAAAATTTGAGTCACTTACAGACAGGCAGAGCACATACAGCACATGCAGACAGGTAACACACAGACAGACTCACGGACAAACTAAAGAGCAGACATTTTCTAAAAACAGTAGATTCGTGTTTAGGCCCTTCTAAAACGTATAAATCCATCAAAAACCGTAAGAATTCGAAATTTTACACGAATTTTTTTTTCTTAAAGATAGAAGATAAAAAAGAAAGAAAATTTTAAAATAATTAATTTGTTTACGTGCGAAAAGCCCTAAATGAAGAACATATTTCATATTTAAAACTATTTTTTTATAGCATCTAAAGTAAAAATTTTCTTTTACAGTTCATTCAAAACTATGAGAGAATTTAAATAAACATAATGCATACACTAAAGACTACAGTTTAAAGACACAATATCAAACTGTAGCACAATGAACAGACGCACGTTTCGTGAGTAACTTGGACTCACATCATCAGTGTCAGTAAAAACATAAAATTACATCGCCCCCAAAGACATGAAACAAACTAATGGTTGTCAAATACGCCACGGAGTTTCAGTTGTGCGCTTTTGTTCGCTTATTTGACGATTTTATATAAATGTAAATTAGTAAATATTTGTTTCTAAAAAATATTTAGAAAACGTTGTTGACAAATATTTAATGTTTAAATGTAATTCGGCAAAAACAATAATTACATTTAATTGATACATTAATTGAACAAATTAAACACTTATTTCATTAAATTGCAATCATTGTTATGCAAAGCAACGATCGCTGTTTTGGCAGTTATCAATCAATGTTTGCCTGGCTTTCATTATAGGTCAATAAATCGTAAAATTTGCCAATACGCACGTGCTTTTATTTACTTGCCTTCTCTCTTATTTTTTGATAGACTACAGAAGTTATTACAGAAGTTCGGAAGGAAGAGACATTTACTACTTAACCATTTTGTACAAGCAGATTTTTAAATGTGTCATGATCTTACTTAATACATCACAAAAAGAGTCGTGATCTCTCGCGACAGCGGTGGCTGTGGCTTTGGGAACCGACAAATGCCCCAGTCAATAAGAAATTCATGGCAACCCGATTACAGAAGATCGCCACTTGTCATAAAGATATCATTCAATCTTAGATTCTCGGGAATTTTTTTGAAACAAGAGAAACTAGCGTATTTTTATAGTCTTCGGGGTCAAGCACCCTAGTACAGAATAATCGAACACTGAAATCACTGAAGTGAAAAAATATTTTTATTATTTTTGGACTCATGTCTACCGTTAATTCAAATAAAATTTGTGATGCAGAACTGTTTATTTTTACTTACCCATCACACGTAGTATAGGGTAAGTTTTTGTAATCGTTTTGAAAATCGAAAAAAAAAATTTGACGGATTTACACGTTTCAGACATTGGAGATTCCGAAAAACATATTTTTAGAAAAAAAAATTTGCCGTCCGTCTGTATGTCTGTGTGTGTGTGTGTCTGTGTGTGTGTCTGTGTGTGTGTCTGTGTGTCTTTAAACGCTCTATCTCCCAAAAAAATTGAGATAGAGACTTGCAATTTGGTATGTACTTAGTATGTAATAATGGGAAGAAGCCTATTTCATTTCAATAACATCGATTAACCGGAACTATTTTTTTCGGACTCTCGAAATATTCGTTCTGATGAAAGGTATATAAAAATTTTCGAAATTGTTTATTTTAAGAAATGAATATAAAAGACAATGAAAAAACATAAATTTTGCATAAAGCATGAAGTCGATCGGATAATGAGTAGCCGAGATATTTGGAATCCTATTTGCCACACTCTTCGATTTTTCATGACCCTGTATTTCATCCAAATTTCACTTCAAAGATATATTTTAATTGGAAATTTGATGCTTAATCAGATGCAATAAACCGCTAGTTAATAGGATTATTATTTTTGGAGTTATAAGGATGTTTCTTTCAAGCAATTCAGTAATCGAGCCTTTAAAGTTTGTGACGTCATCAAGCCACGATTTTATTTGAATTGCAATGCACTTTATAAGTAGTTTACACATTTTTATTTTAATATTTTACATTATGCATATCCATGATGGGTAAGTATTACGGTGGCCCCCAACGACTAGTTTCATTTGCAACGGAATAAAAAGGGAAATCATCATAAAAAAAAATCCAAATAGTAATGACGTTATTTAAAGAGAAAACATAGAAGTGAAATTTTCGACCAGAGTAACTATTAAGCACTATATTAATTTTTAACTTCTTATTTCAGTTTTACTGCACATTTCTTATAGTTACGTTTTCAAAAACGCCTAAAGTATAAAGAGGAACTTTCAGTTGAATTTTTTTAAGCATGTAATCAAGAATGTAAAGTTTTTTTCGTTACAATGAATATATTCTATACGAAGACAAAAGAAAAAAATATCTTAGTTGAACTTATGTAATGCGAACTGTATATATTTAAAATTAACATTGTTTTTGAGTGATAGATACTAATACTATTCCTTAATAATAGCGATAATTCTACTATTCATAGTAATGTAAAAATGTCTGTTTAACAATTGACAACAAAATCGATGTTATTAAATGAAGCTGTAGTTACAGATATTATCAACAGCATATTTTTTATTATCCATCAACAATACGTATATCTTTTACGCAGTTTAAAGAAAATTGAAATCATTTAAAAATGCCATTAATAATACATTAATGGCATTCAGAATAGCTTTAGACAGCTATTCTGAATTTACCATGTCTTGTTCATGTAAATTATCATTCTTCAATAATAAATTGATTAGTAGAAAATAAAATATAACAATGTTGCTTTGCTTACTGTATTTAATTGTGACAATATTTCAATAAAAAGAAGGAGGACTTATCGAGCTTAAGAGTAATCAATTTATTTTGCTAGTATAATCCGAATTTTCGGACGATGAAATTACATTCGTATACAAAAATGAAGACGCAGCAAACCAAAAATCATCGCTATGTTGACATCAATAGTTCATCTGGTAATATTTTGTGAGCACTCATATGTGGTAATATGTAATTACACCATAGGCAAAAAGAACAATGAACTAATAGATTTTTTTGTCTTAATCGGAATAAATTAATTCCAGAGACATTGAACATACAATCAATGTCTGTGGAACAATAAGTCCCTATGCTTCGAGTGGTACAGACGTGTGTTATGTTGAAATTACATAAACTTGTAATTTTTCCCTCTTCTACAAAATTAATAATGCATCTCGATTATGTTTTTTGTTACTCAAAATTCAATTTTAATATCCATTTTTGGTCCTTTTAAAAATAGTATAATGATTTGAGATAATGGTTCTTCATTTTGAAATTTTATTATATTTCATATGCAAATAAATGCACTTTTAATTATAAGTCCGAATGCATTTTTTGCCTGTACATTAAAATAAAAATTGAAACAGTATTATGGCGGCAGTTAAGCTCATACTAACGTTTCATCCGTTACACATTTACAATTATTAATTTTTATTGATATCACTGTCTCTGCGAAACAATGTATCTCTGCATCACAGTTTTACATTTTTCTCAACTTAGAAAACTTATTTTGATATCTGTGATGAATTTACTCAACACACTTTCAACGGCATTTTGGGTTTGCAAAGTTAATAACCCTACCGTTCTAAGTTCAAATATATTTTACTGTTTAATGCCTAATGGGTAATGTTTCTGCCTATGTAAACCTATGTGCTTTGCCGCCAAATGATTCAGGCCAACATGTTTGATAAAATTGTGCAGGATCATTTTTGGCCTTCTGTCTGTGGTTTTACTACGAAAAGGATGTAAGACACCCATTATATCGCAATGACTAATTTAGTTATTATATTTATTTCTATATATAAAAAAAATATTTAACGGTTTGACTGTTTTTTTTTCATCCTCCAGAAAAAATATATAATTTTTACGAACCACCTGAATTAAACAGTACCGGGATGTTGTATTGCCCCAAATGTAAATAGTATTCCATAATACCCGAAGTTCCTCTAATCATTCACTGCAACATCGTAACTTCCTGATAAGGCTAGAAGAAGATCACTGAGAGAAAACGAGTGATCTCATATTGCAGGGCAATTTCCAGAGAGAAAACTTCCGTAACCCAATGTCGGTTTTATATTTCCTTCCCTATTCGCAGCGTCTGTGCCACTCGAAGCATTGCAAATGGCAATTCTCACAAAACTTAAGGCTCCTCTTCAGTAAACTTCCCGATTCCCCTCGCTAATGTTATTCCTATGGGCGTAGGATGAAATTCGTATTTTTAAAATATCTCCTCGGAAAATTAATATTTTTAACTTCTGTTTTCTTTGTATCGTTCTTAAAGAATGTCTCTTTTTTTCTTAGTTATCAAAATATTTCTAAATTATGTGTTTAATTTACATTTTTTTGTTTTAAAATCTTAATAAGATTTTAACGTTTCACATAAAATAAAGTATATATTTTAGAAAAAAATTGACAACTAAGAAAAAAAGAGACATTCTTTAAGAATAGTACAAAGAAAACAGAAGTTAAAAATATTAATTTTCTAAGGAGATATTTTAAAAATACGAATGCATCCTACGCCCATAGGAATAACATTAGCGAGGGGAATCGGGAAGTTTACTGAAGAGGAGCCTTAACCTCTACAAGGGATGTTCTTCGAACTCTTATTTCTCTAAAACCACTGCATATGACTCATTATCTCATCGCTGTAAGGTTTTTGAAAGATAGACATACTGTCTGTGGCCCATTTGCACACATAAAAACAATATTTCGCTTTGCTTCATTGTGTCATTTTTTTTCTCCCCTAATGCAATCGCTGACATACACGGACTCACAAAACACAACACAATCAGCCCTCGGTGAGGATCTAATCCAACGTGTTTTTTTTTTATTATTTATTTATGCATATTCTTGTTGTATTTAGTAATAATTTTCGTGTATTATTATATAGAAGTGTACTGAATAGTTCAGGGCACGAAATTTTCGCTCGCCAGCTCGCCATTGGCCTGCAAATATTTAAGGTTGGCGAGTAAGTTTCGTCATATGAAATGTTGTGCTTCAAATCAAACTGTATACGCTCAGAATATCGTGCCTCAATCTAGCGACACGCGGAAGTGTTTTAAAATTAAGCGACGGCATTTATCTTCCAAAAGAAAAACGTCACCCATTTCCATTTCTCTCCTACGGAGTAACGAACTTCCCCCGTGTATTTGTTCCCTCGCTTTCGCAACAGGCACGCGCCAAGGCTGTTATTTTAACTTCGAGGCCAAATCTAATTGCTCTTCACTCCTGCACGAAGTGAATCAGGTTTCGCCACCTAAGTTCAGTGGCATGAAACACGGTAAAAATTATTCGCTTTCTCCCGAATTTTTAACATTTAAAAAAAATTTTATATTTTCCATCAATGTAAAATATTCTGGATTTAACAGACAGCTCCTTCTAGCACTGGTCAATTTAAATTCAGTTTGTCATAAATAGTTCATTTTCTGGGCAGGTGTGGTGGCCAAAGTTACTGTCTGAATGAATGTAAAATAGTGGCGAGCAAAAATTTTAGTCTGGCTAGTAGCTTTTCAACTGAAATTTCATGCCCTGGAATAGTTAGTTAAATTATTTAATTTATAATTGTATGTACTAATACATTGCATAGAATTGCTTAGCATATGCTCCATTGACTTTAGTTTATATCCTTGTGTTTTACCATATTTAATGTAAATGTTTACTACATGTAACCTGAAATACTGTATTATTACATCTATTTTAATTTTATATTATTTACTACTATAACAGTATAAATTCTTTTTTGTATTTTTTCATACATAATAGAACAATTTGCATCAAAAATAATTATTGTGTAAATTACTAGTTTGGTATTGAAAATATGGTTATAAATTACTGTATTGCCTAATATTATATTAAGTTGTAATTGTAATTGCAAAATCATATAAATGTTAAGCTTGTTGCTTGGGAAGGTGATAATTTGTTGTAACAAAATTCCTACCGCGCATTGTGTCTTTGGCTGCAGTAAACTTCGAATTAGGAGTCCTGGTAGATCTTCTGTTCTCTGTTAACACAGAAATGTCGCTTGGCGCACTCCTCATTGAATAATCAGAATACTATAACTATGAGTACAACGTGTGTTGTCATTTGGTGGAGCGCTTCAAAACAAATTAAATATACTTTCTATTCATATTTTATCAGCAGTAGTTCTTTCTACCTTCAGTTTTTCAAGTAGGGAAGGGGTTACCAATTTGTCATCACAAATGAAATTATTTGTAACTTACGAATGTGCTTTCGTTTGTTACACTCACTCGTTAGTTATGTTCACTCTAAATTTTCATATATTTTTTTAGGGTAGCTGTATACGCCCTTTTCTTTAAATCGTGATTTATAACTGTGGCACTGGTGTTCACTTTTCTATATAACATTAGACTTTAACCATATAACAGTTTCGTTTTTTCTGTCCTATTCTCAAAACTATGCAACTTTTTGCTAAATAATTTTACATTTAAATAACTTATATAAAATCTTAGCAGCGAAATAAAATGGTACAAGTATAAAATTTATTAATATAGCTTATTTTTTTACAGAGAAATAACGGAATTTTTATGGTCAAATCAATTGACTAGTGTTTTAAAACTTTTACAGGGATAATTCAACTTGCACTCTCACTGTCACTATAATAAAGCTTTAATAAATGAGCTTATAACTCAGAACTAAAGAAATCGCTGTTTTTACTTAAAACATACACTTACAAAGTGCAAACACGCATGAATGACTTTCGGAGATCGGAACTGAACCGTCAACTCCCCATCACAAAATTTCCAAAACCCTTCTATACAAAATGCAAGATATCGGATATGCAAATGAGTGGAAGACAACGTCCAGACTCGCAAGCTGGTTTACGCATGTGCGAGGCCATATTGGCGGGAAAATACAATGTACATTTTTTAATGTTAAGAAAAATAATTTTAATAAATTAAATTAATTATTATTTATTTTTTGTTTAATTTTTTTTAATTTAACACAAAAAAGTGACACAAGTAAAGTAATTTCAAAGTGCAAGAGCACGGATTTATTGAAAAAAATCAAAGTTAAATATACACGACATGTACATTTTTACACATATTTGTATCCTTTAAATGTACAATCAACATAACATGTAACATACATATTAAATTGTACAGGCAAGTCTTCTGAAATTTGAGCAGTTTGCTCTTTATCCTCTTTAGTAAACAGGTCACGTAAACTTCCAAACCATGTGTTGGGAGCTCTAAAATTGCCTTGTCCACAACATTCCGTTAAAAAATCACCTACATTCTTATCCGTTGATACATTTTTAACGGCTTCACAGTCAAGATAATGACGTACTAGACTAGGTACGGTGTAACGAAAAACTTTTCTTTTTTTCGAAGAAACAACAACAGTTTTTGCATGGGGATCACTGGCAATTCTATCACCGCTAGGTACGGCATGATCAGCACTGTTTATTGATGGGGCATATTTGTTATCCAAATCCCAAGTAACATAAAATGGAGTTCCGTCAAAACCCTGTATTAATCCAATTGGATAATGAAAGGTTTCAGTCCGCATTTTGTAAGTTCCAGTAAGGGTCCAATTCAAACATTCAATGTAAACACTGTAGGCAAATCCGTTAAACTTAACGTAGCGATATCAACTCAAATTATTTCGGAAAAAAGAATTCTTGCAAGCACTAGGCAGCACAGGGCTCGTAAACTTCAAAACATTGGTATTTTTCCAAGTCTGGGAACGGGAGAAACTGTACTTTAACTTAAAAATGTCACAGTCTTGCACGTTAATACGAACACAGTTCACTCGACGCACATGCCAATTTAACAAACTACCATTGCAGGCAAGATTGGAAACAGAAAAGCGGTGGTACAAGTGAGTGCAAGTGTACTGTGTTCCGTGTCCAGTAACTGTGTTTTGCCCTGCAGTGTTCCTTGTGAAAGTGAGGTTTCTAGTTCGAACGCCGATGCGGGCGTGTGTTCAGATGACGATTTCCAGCCTGTCCGGAAAAAGTGCCGGTGATTTATCCGTTCCGAACCAGCTATAGAGTTCGTATTTGTATTGAGCCTGCTCTTTTTCATGAAAAAAGCCTAATTTTGTAAATATTTCAAGCAGATTTGTGATAATAATTTTCAATAAATGCGTGCATTAGCACTTTGAAATCTAAACTTGTGTTATTTATTTTAATTTTAATTCAATTATTTATAATATATTTTAATTATTATTTAAATATTTATAATATATTCTAATTATTATTTATTTCAGGCTTTTTTATTTACTGTGTGCTTAAAACAAGAAAAACCTGTATAAGGCGAACATTCATATGAGCGAAAAACCAGCTTGCTAGTCTGGACGTTGCATCGATAAAAGGGAGGGAGGGCAGTGGGTCAGCTTGTTGCCTGGAGCATTAATCGTATTGTATAAAATTTCTATTGCTTCAGCAAATGCGTGCGTGTTTCGAAGTTCTAAGAGTTCAAGTTCCGCTTCGTCAGGCGTATTTGATCTGTGTAATGTATTGGCTTTCGCTGAGTTTCAATAAAAGTGCCGATGGCATGTGTAATGTGATTATATGATTTCAGAGTCCAGTTAGATAACTAAGCGTATATATAGAGATGCGTTTTTAAGAGAATTTATATTGCCTGCAGTAATGAGTAAGTGCAAACGTTGGGTGTTTACACATTTTGATCTTTCCCGAGAGCCTGCGTATGATGCCGAGTCTATGGAATATATTATCAATGGTAGAGAGACTTGCTCGGATACGGGTCGCCGCCATCTCCAAGGCTTTGTGGTCTTTAAAAACCGGAAAAACTTGTGTACGGTTAAAAAGTGGCTTCCAGGTGCTCATTTTGAGAGATGTAAAGGCACTATTTCAGAGGCTTCGACTTACTGTAAAAAAGATGGCGACTTCTCGGAGTTTGGAGCTTTATCGACTGATGAGAGAAAGTGTAACGCTTATAGAGATTGCATCGTTAAGGCTGAAAGAGGTGAAATTGATTCCATTAAGGTTTCATATCCAGGCCTCTTTCTCCGTTACAAAACGAATATACTTTCTTCTCAATGTTTTGATAACTCGGCACTGGAAAACTCTTTCGGAGTTTGGATTTGCGGCCCGCCAAGAATCGGGAAAGATTTTGCTGTGAGGCATTATCAGCCATTGTATGTGAAAAGTTTAAACAAGTGGTGGGACGGCTACGGAAATCAACCCTATGTGTTGATAAGTGACGTAGACGTTTCCCACTGTGTGTGGCTTGCCTCATTCTTAAAAATATGGGCTGATATGTACCCGTTTTCGGCCGAAATTAAAGGAGGTACAATTTTGATTAGGACTAAAAGAATAATTGTGACCTCGAATTTTCGAATGGAGGATTGTTTTTCATCTATTACATTAGATGCTTTGAAGGCTAGATTTAACGTTTATGATTTTTTCGGCCCGGAACCAACGTTTGTTCCAAGATTGGAGGCCAGCCCTAACTACACTGTTCTTGACATGCTCAAGAAACATGAGAAACTAGAAGGTTTGGTGACTCTAACCTCAGACAACACAACAACGTTGGAGGTGGGTGAGGTGGAGGAACAAGTGAGTGCAAGTGTACTGTGTTCCGTGTCCAGTAACTGTGTTTTGCCCTGCAGTGTTCCTTGTGAAAGTGAGGTTTCTAGTTCGAACGCCGATGCGGGCGTGTGTTCAGATGACGATTTCCAGCCTGTCCGGAAAAAGTGCCGGTGATTTATCCGTTCCGAACCAGCTGTAGAGTTCGTATTTGTATTGAGCCTGCATGAAAAAGAGCAGGCTCAATACAAATACGAACTCTACAGCTGGTTCGGAACGGATAAATCACCGGCACTTTTTCCGGACAGGCTGGAAATCGTCATCTGAACACACGCCCGCATCGGCGTTCGAACTAGAAACCTCACTTTCACAAGGAACACTGCAGGGCAAAACACAGTTACTGGACACGGAACACAGTACACTTGCACTCACTTGTACCGCCGCCTTCCCCTCCGCCACCATTAATTGTAAAATATTGCATACGATATGAAATTAAAATTTCACATAACATGCAGGCATGTTAATAATTATTTGAAATCACTTTGCAAGCAAAAACATTAACTTACAAATAGCTTTAATGATGAATCAGTAAGCTAATGTTTAATCATCAGTTGGGTACTGTGTGCAAGATCACTAAAGTCGTAATGTATTGTCAGTAATTATACGAAATATATAAATTAAAAAGGGTTAAGCTCTTCATGTTGTGAAATAAATAAATTAAATAGTTAACAAATATGTATAATCATCAGTTGGGTACTGTAGGCAAGATCATTAAATACAAATGTTTAAGCATCAGTTGATTATGTATGCAAGGTCTATAAAAAATATTTTTAACATCAGTTGGGTACTGTATGCAAGATCACTAAAGTGGTATGCAATATTTTACAATCAGCAAATCAAAAAAAATAGCATAAATGCGTAAAATAATATAAATAAATTTCAAAATTCATCATGAAATAGACATACGACTCAAACTTCCTGATACTGCTTCAATTTCGGTCGCCGTAATCGTACCGAATTCAACGAAATTTGAATTTTTTTTTATGGCTTTGGCATACACGTCACTACAATGCCATGCTCTATGCCAGCTCGCATTTTTTAACCAAGCACAACATGAAGAAAAATCTTGTTTTTGTCTAAAAATCACAAAACCGTAAATTTCACCGTCGTCCGCATAATCATCTCTGCCTTTAGCATAAATCAGATACACATGTTTTTCAGGATCAAACTCCGGTAAATAACGATCAGAAGTAAAGAAAAAGGTCCAACGTGTAACCATCATCATAATAATTAAAATTATTACACAAAATAATGATTCTCTTAAAAACGCATCTCTATATATACGCTTAGTTATCTAACTGGACTCTGAAATCATATAATCACATTACACATGCCATCGGCACTTTTATTGAAACTCAGCGAAAGCCAATACATTACACAGATCAAATACGCCTGACGAAGCGGAACTTGAACTCTTAGAACTTCGAAACACGCACGCATTTGCTCAAGCAATAGAAATTTTATACAATACGATTAATGCTCCAGGCAACAAGCTGACCCACTGCCCTCCCTCCCTTTTATCGATGCAATCTGATATCTCTTATCTGATAAATCAGAAACAAAATGGCGTTCTAAAGGAACAAAATGGCCGCCATCTTGGACGTCTGACGTCATCAGTGACGTAATCTGGACGTCTTGCGCAATCATTTACGTCATTTTCTGGACGTTTCAAAGGTCACTTGGACGTTGGACGTCTTCCACTAAGGTAATACTAATCTTAGTGGAAGCCAACGTCCAGACTCGCAAGCTGGTTTTCGCTCATATGAATGTTCGCCTTATACAGGTTTTTCTTGTTTTAAGCACACAGTAAATAAAAAAGCCTGAAATAAATAATAATTAAAATATATTATAAATATTTAAATAATAATTAAAATATATTATAAATAATTAAATTAAAATTAAAATAAATAACACAAGTTTAGATTTCAAAGTGCTAATGCACGCATTTATTGAAAATTATTATCACAAATCTGCTTCAAATATTTACAAAAATTAGGCTTTTTTCATGAAAAAGAGCAGGCTCAATACAAATACGAACTCTACAGCTGGTTCGGAACGGATAAATCACCGGCACTTTTTCCGGACAGGCTGGAAATCGTCATCTGAACACACGCCCGCATCGGCGTTCGAACTAGAAACCTCACTTTCACAAGGAACACTGCAGGGCAAAACACAGTTACTGGACACGGAACACAGTACACTTGCACTCACTTGTGACTTGAACGAATTAAATGCACGATTGTTTTCTTGTTTGCATAGTATGCGTTATAAAAGAAGAAATTTATTTGGAGACATTAATAATGTGAGGGAAAATCCTAATTTGGATGTTATTGAGTCAAATGAATCTATTGAAAATCTACAAAAGCTAGACAGGCACCTAGAAGCCCTTGAAGAGGTGACTCGTCGTATGCTTTTTTCTGAAAAAATGCAACTTTATCATAAAGTGATTATTAAAATTTTGTCATTTCAAATGAAATTGAGAGCCATGCAAAGTTTACATAATGCACACATACAAGAAAACGTTCGTGCTTGTATTGATTTATCAAAACGCTTGTTTAATATGCTTCAAGAATTATATTTTGAAGTTTAAAGCCTGCTTGTTGAAACCTGTTTCGTTGGTGTTATCTGATTTATTATCAGACTTTGATCTTCAGCAAAGCTATAAAAGGCTGTGATATACTTCGCGTTCATCATTAGTTTACGTCATCATGTTGTTACACAAGAAGCGTGCTCTTCGTAACCGAAACAGAAAACAAAGAAAACCCAGTAGGTGGCGGAGGGGAAGGCGGCGGTTTTCTGTTTCCAATCTTGCCTGCAATGGTAGTTTGTTAAATTCGCATGTGCGTCGAGTGAACTGTGTTCGTATTAACATGCAAGACTGTGACATTTTTAAGTTGAAGTACAGTTTCTCCGGTTCCCAGACTTGGGAAAATACCAATGTTTTGAAGTTTACGAGCCCTGTTCTGCCTAGTGCTTGCAAGAATTATTTTTTCCGAAACAATTTGAGTAGATATCGCTACGTTAAGTTTAACGGATTTGACTACAGTGTTTACATTGAATGTTTGAATTGGACCCTTACTGGAACTTACAAAATGCGGACTGAAACCTTTCATTATCCAATTGGATTAATACAGGGTTTTGACGGAACTCCATTTTATGTTACTTGGGATTTGGATAACAAATATGCCCCAGCAATAAACAGTGCTGATCATGCCGTACCTAGCGGTGATAGAACTGCTAGTGATCCCCATGCAAAAACTGTTATTGTTTCTTCTAAAAGAAAAAGGGTTTTTCGTTACACCGTACCTAGTCTAGTGCGTCGTTATCTTGACTGTGAAGCCGTTAAAAATGTATCAACGGATAAGAATGTAGGTGATTTTTTAACGGAATGTTGTGGACAAGGCAATTTCAGAGCTCCAAATAATTGGTTTGGAAGTTTACGTGACCTATTTACTAAAGACGATAAAGAGCAAATTGCTCAAATTTCAGAAGACCTGCCTGTACAATTTAATATGTATGTTACATGTTATGTTGATTGTACATTTAAAGGATACAAATATGTGTAAAAATGTACATGTCGTGTATATTTAACTTTTATTTTTTCAATAAATCCGTGCTCTTGCACTTTGAAATTACTTTACTTGTGTCACTTTTTTGTGTTAAATTTAAAAAAAATTAAACAAAAATAAATAATAATTAATTTAATTTATTAAAATTATTATTCTTAACATTAAAAAATGTACATTGTATTTTCCCGCCAATATGGCCTCGCACATGCGTAAACCAGCTTGCGAGTCTGGACGTTGTTTTCCACTAAGATTAGTATTACCTTAGTGGAAGACGTCCAACGTCCAAGTGACCTTTGAAACGTCCAGAAAATGACGTAAATGATTGCGCAAGACGTCCAGATTACGTCACTGATGACGTCAGACGTCCAAGATGGCGGCCATTTTGTTCCTTTAGAACGCCATTTTGTTTCTGATTTATCAGATAAGAGATATGAGATTGCATCGATAAAAGGGAGGGAGGGCAGTGGGTCAGCTTGTTGCCTGGAGCATTAATCGTATTGTATAAAATTTCTATTGCTTCAGCAAATGCGTGCGTGTTTCGACATTTGCATAAAACTGGCAATTAAGCAACCTAAACTATTTAACAAGTTTCAATAGGCCTGTCTTGGTCACAGAAGGTCGAGATCGAATCAACAACTCCACATCACTATATAATTAGTACAATCCGCAAATGCTTGCTTTTATGTGATTTCTAACTTTTAAAGTGGTCTATTAATAATTTGTTCAACGCGTAATAGTTTCAGTCAGAATATGTTAAAGTTTTCATACATTATTGTTTATTTCCTATTATTGTAATTAGATATCTACTGTTTTAATAATAAAAATCAACTTAAGTGTCTGTCTAGTCTAGAATCAAATAACATGAAAGAATTATCGAAAATACATAGTTCTATAATAACACTTAATTATCTGGTAAAATCAATTTAGATATTACTTATGAGGTGTCTTTTGTTCATGTAACAAACTATTTTTAAATCCGTCTTTCCTGGGCAATTAAAGGAACAATGAATGTAACGATCTTATAAATAAATGCACTTCACTACGTAGGAATTAAACTAATTAAACGAAGATAACTAATAAAAAAATTATAATATCTGACAAAGTAAGTAATATTAGTTTACTTTTAGAATTCATTTCAGAAAAATTATATTTATGCAAATATTTATTCAGAATTTTTCTCGGTGTATCTCCATTATTGAAATATCTCATTGAGAAAGTACAATCAGAAGTACAAATATTATCTTTGTAGTTTATATTTCGAAACGTTAATTATCTTGTTTCATTAAACATCTCTTTCCCACTTTTTTCACATTAAATATTTTTTCCGGATTTTCTTCTTTTGAATAGAGATTTTTTAATACGATTTTGTATCAGGTGCTTAAAAATAATCTTCCATGGTCAATTTAATTAAATATACTTAATTAAACAAAGCAATTAATTAAATAAAAGTATCCTTAATTAAAAAATCAATTTTACACAGAATAAAAAAAGAGTAACTGATAAAAAATAATCTACATTTCCCAGATGCATTATTATTTTGTACCATCTGCTTAAATATATCCGTATTAGTATATATTATATGTTATATTGATTATATTAGGTGCCAATATCGCATAAATATTGCATTCATCGGAAATACATTTAAAGAACTATAAATACTGATTAATATTGGTATTACCTTGGAAATATTTACAAATAAATGCTACTATTACCGAGATATATTTTTTTTTTGCTTAATAGTTGTATTTTCAAATGAACGCAAATATTGGAGAAATGATAGTTTAAGTTAGATATAATTCATAAATGTATCTTGAATTATTAACTGGAAAAATAATAATTTAAGTTAAATATAACTGGTAAATGTATCTTGCGTATATTATTACACCAATATTGCCAAAATATAAACATACCAGTATTGCTATCATGGCCAAGATATAGCTAATACATACAATATTGGTCCAATATTGTTTTGTTACTAGAGCATCATTAATAAAGTCTTTTTCATGGTATACTGATTATATGATTCAGCGATTGAAGGCCAAGATATAGCTAATACAAACAATATTGGTCCAATATTGTTTTGTTACTATTAGAGTATCATTAATAAAGTCTCTTTCATGGTATACTGATTATATGATTATCAGTATATACTGGTATACTGATTATTGACAAGTTTCTATTTAAAAGTAGAACATTTATGGAGCATTAATTTAAACTATGAACTCCAAATGGCCATACATAGCGTATGAAAACCATGCGTCTTAAATTAAATGATATAATCAGTATACCATGAAAAAGGCTTTATTATCGGCTAACAATCTAATAAAAAAAACTGTCATTTTTATGTTATTCAAACAGGCCGAAAAAATGACCCTGCCTTTCGTCTATTTAACTTTAATAATCTTTTAAAAATAAAATGCGACATATTGGTTAGAAAAACTAACTTATACATTTTACATTAAATGTTATATTTAAAAACTTTTCAAAAATTCAAACTCATTTTAAAATGATTTATTTCCTAAATGCATCTCTTCTTAAATATTTTATTAAAACTTATTATAAGAAGAGTAAAAAAGCTGCAAGTATCAAACTAAGTAAATGAATTGTTACCAATTGAAGATATACCGTCAAACAGTGTGTTGCTAATTTAACCACTTTTTTGTGAAAAAAAAGTAACTACCATTGTACCAGAATTTCTGTACAGTATTTTTTGCTTTTATTTAATGACAGACATTCCCTGATTAAATAACATAAAATTCCCATACAGAAATTCTGGTAGGATTGTAGGTTTTTATTCTTACTTGAATTTTTCAGATGTTTGTTATATTTGTATTGAAACAGAACGTGTTTTGTTATTTTCAAACAATCATTACACGTTTTCAAAAAATTTTATAGAGCGTATATATTGCACTATCTTAGAGATTTGTTAATACTATTATTTACGTACAGGGTGATTATAAAAAAAACTATCCCGATATATGACTCCTTAACTATCACACCGTTCACAGAAACTGACTGAAATTTTGGTTTTAAGTATTTTGAGGTATGCGCTCAAGAATCGTATGAAAAACAACAGTTACGGTTACAGTGACAAAATTTTGAAAATTTCAAATGGCAACACCTATTCTTTTATTGGAATGTGATCTTCTTCATAGTGAAAAACCATAAAAAGCGTTGAAACGGTACCTGAAACACGAAAATTGCCGGCGCTAGAGAGACTAAGAAGAAATGTGAAAACTACCAATAAAGGACAGAGAAGCAACAGAAAGTAAAACATTTCATTATTCAGCGCTATCCACCATCTGCCGCATGCAGCGTGTCGTCGTGTGTGACGTGGAAAATTTTTGAAACACAATAAAATGTTTTGTTTTCTGTTTATTCTGTGTCATAATTCGTTGTTTTCACTTTTCTTCTTAGTCTGTCTAGCGCCGGCAATTTTCGTGCTACAGGTACGTTCCAACGCTTTTTATGGTTTTTCACTATGAAGATCACATTCTAATAAAAAAATAGGTGTTGCCATTTGAAATTTTCAAAATTTTGTCACTGTAACCGTAACTGTTAGAGTTTAACTGTTGCTTTTCATACGATTCTTGAGCGCATACCTCAAAATACTTAAAACCAAAATTTCAGTCAGTTTCTGTGAACGGTGTGATAGTTAAGGACTCATATATCGAGATAGTTTTTTTATAATCACCCTGTATATTAAGTAGAATGTTCATTCAATAGTAAACACCGTGTTTGGATTGTTCTGACTTTCAATACAAATCCCGATAATGATTTAAAAAGTAGTTGTGTTATGATTTGCAATCCAGATTTTACATCAATAAATACTTTTGATACATATCCACTAATATTTTGAACACTTTTGGGAGGATGTTCACAGAAATGACGTCTCAAGCACTTTTGTCATTTGCAGGAGTAGGTACAAAAATACTTGATTTAAGATTATATTACAAAAGTTAAATTCATAAAAGACTTTTTTGCTACACAAGAATGTCTTTTTTTTTTTTTAAATATTGATAGGTCAAAGAAATTCCATTTCTCTTTTTTAATATTTTACAAAAAATGTTTCTAACTTCGTTTCCTCTACTATCTATCTGTGCTCTAATTTTCATTAATTAATCTTATGTTGCCAGAAAAAATGTGTTATTAAGATTTACAATAGCATATTTTCTATTTAAAATGGTGTGAATAGCGCTTATAATTATTTTACAGGACAACAAAATGAATTAACGTACATTGCGGACTAAAAGAAGTAACTGTTTCATGTGCTTTTTAATTACATTATAATATTTCAAAAAAATAAAATTGATATGTTATTGCATCATATGTATGCTTATAAATATTTGGGTTATATTTGCAAAATTCCTAGTGTAATTGCCACGTGCAAAATTTATAATTCTTTTATATAAAAACACAAACAAATCCGGATTCTATATGGCCTACGAATGTTACTTATTTGAAGTTAATTTTGACCATCTTATTACTATGTTGGTCAAAACGAAATTGATGAATATTATTCAAATTTATAACGAAATGTTCCCTGCCGAAAGAGATGTGAATAAATTCTTTTAACAGAGACATTCGAAAATGTTCAAATACATTATAAATTAAAATAAGTCAAATACATTCAAATATCGAAAGTTCATATGTGTTATTTTTTTGCGCTAAGAGAATATCTGCTAGAATGATTCGCAGGCTTCCAAAATTGTATTAAGAAGATTATTGGAAATGTTTTACTTTTTGGAAACCTGAAACAATCATTTACATTTATTTTTCATTGAAATTTGTTTATGCAGTAAAAATACGTAACTGTTTGCCTCAAAATAGAAAAAGCGATGTTGCATTAATGCGAAAAAACAGAGTGATGACTTAGAGATTCAGACTAAAGTCATCTATATATCAAAGAAATTAATATTGTTCATTGTGTTCCTTTCATATTAGTCCTTCAAAAACATATTTTTAAAGTATTGTGTGAGCGGTAATAATATCTCCATCACATCTATTTTTATTCTGCAGCAAATCTGCTAATATTAAAGTTATCCATATTATTATATTATAACTCTATTGTAGTAATCAAAATATATGTTTACCTCTCGGGAAAAGATCCATTTTTAAACCTATTATCCACAATTTTAAACCGCTGGAAACCTAAAGTTTACCTTATTCTTTTTAAGCTCACTCAATTTCTCAAATCTACTTATATGTTTAGAACATAATTTCAAAACTTTTATAAAACTATTATTACAATTCTTACAAAAGTTTTTGTCTTGTGTATAAAGTTTGAATTGAAATTTATATTGTATCTTTGGAACATAGTTAAAAACTATTTCCTTAAATAAGCTTTTGAGACATAGTTCTTCTAATCTAATGAGAACTTTTCTGACTCTTGGAAATTTGCAAGAACAAAAGAATGAATATTTTCTTAGGCAAAGATGATATTATTGACGGAGAAACCTTTTACTCGTGACTAATCACCACGTGTCGTGAACGATAAGGAAAACTGCATCGAATATTACTCAGTGACTAACAAGTATCTTTATAAACAATGCAGCGAAAAAACACTAACTGTTAAAATCAGAGTCCAATTAATTCTTGCATCTCGAATGAAAACTTCAGATGTGATCTAAATTGAATGTATCCAGATGGACTTATGTTGAAACTAAGAACTCGTCAAAAGTGCAGATTGCTCCTTTAACCTTGAACTGTTTTCGCGCGTGTGTGTACTTCCTATAAACTTTCTACAGTATGTAAAATGTAACTCTATCGTCAAGTTGTGTGCGTGAATGTGCCAATGCATCTTAATTTTAATGTAAAAGTAGAGTACCTCTACACAGCCTCTACGCTTATTGTAATCAAGAAGAATATATAGTGTTAAAACTAAAATGGATCTCCGTTTTTTATCTGTGGTAATCTAAAATTCTACAAATATTATTTTATCTCCAAATATAGTGTCCCGCCGATAAGTGCAATGGATACGTATGATATGTGATACTGTGGATTAATCTTCGCGCGATGGCAAATTGCAGGTAAGCTGAATGAACTTTTTATTATTATCAAAGCTGAAAGTTAAAGTATCAAAAGTGATCTAACAATTTATAAGTAAAGAAAAATTATCTTGCTACCGAAAGTTCTAACAATTATATTTAAATCTATCTATCTATATATATATATGTGTGTGTGTGTGTGTGTGTCTGAGTGAGTGTGTGTGTATGTGTGTGTAGGATTTAAATTTATCTTACTTATGACATATTATCAAATTGAATAACTCTCTTGTTTTTATTTCTTATTAATATCTTGAACGTATGAATTTCAAAAATAAAAATTCACGGATCACCTGCATGATTTTAGACTTTCAAAATTGGTAAAGCTCAGTCCTATATTTTCAATCATTCATGAAGCATGAACCTAAACTGTTACGAAAACAATAGGCTGTGTTCGGCCTAATTGGAACATTCTGCAGTTATTGTGTAAATTGTAATTCCTAACTATTTATCTTGATGTATTTAAAAGGCTAAATATAGCGGATTGTAAAATTATGTATCTCCAATAATTAAATCTCAGTTTGTATTATTTCATCAACTTGTAATTATTTAAACATTATGTACAATTTTGCATTTTATTTTTTACCATATATATATATAGAGAGAGATAGATAGAGAGATAAATAGATATTTAATTTTTTTCTTGAAAATAACCGGATTAAAGTTTTTTTCAGTAAAGTATAATCCAAGATACATAGTTTTCAAAACATTTAATCTTTGACTTATAAAAAAAAAAAAAAAAAAAACATTATAATATCTGTGTATCATCTTTGACATTTAGTGCACACGATGTTATTAATAGTTACATAAGTTAAATAATAAAAATAATAGGTGCTGTTGACATTGTTTATTCTCAAAAGCTTTACACTGATTTGTTTAATGGGATATTGTCTAACACTGTATTGCACAATTTAAATTTTTATAAGCTGCGTCCCATATTTAAGAAACTTGGATTTATTTTCGGAAGATATTTCCGTTTTCAGCCCACTTCAGCGCCTTAGTTAGTAAAATATTTCAGGAGGTATTTCAGTTTAAAATTTTAATATAATATCTTATAGATGTATCTTGGGAATGCATTTTATTCATGCAACTGCATAATTTATATAGCTATATGTTAGTTCGCCATTTTCTTCGAGGAAATAGCCCTGAAAAATGAAAAAATAATTATTATTTTTTAATTAATAAGTATTGGTTTGCAAAATTTTGGAGAGGGGTTTGAACCCCATAACTCCACCCCCTCTTAAGTGTGTACACTTAAAAATGATAAGTTAGGCTTCAAATTATCCAAACTTTAAAATTTCAGATATACAGTATACAGTCTTGGCCCACTTTAAAATTTAGAGCTAAAATGGTTGGTTGGTTGGTTATTTGTTACGGCTGATTATCTGCACTAGGGATATATAGAGCTAAAAATGAATCTGATAGTAAATGCAGATATAATTTAAATCAAGATAACTGTTATTATTTATTTCCTGGAACAAAACTGATAGCATTAAATTTGGTAATGTTGCTAGCGCTATTTTATTAACTGTTCAGGAAATTATCTATAAATTTTTAAGCCTTTTATCTGCAATTTCAAAGTTTGGGTAATTTGAAGCTTAACTTATCCTTTCTAAGCTTAACTCTTTAGAATTTCTGAGTTTACTTATCTTTTTAGAACATAAATTCGAAACTTTTATAAAACTATTACTACTATTCTTTCAAAAGCTTTTCGCTTGTTATTTAAAGCTTGAACGGCAATATATATAAAGCATATCTTTTGAACATAGTTTTAAAGTTCGTAATACTTCTATTTTCCTAAATTAGCTTTCAAGATATATTTCTTTTCATACAATGAGAAAACTTTCATGAGCTTTCTAAATTTATAAGAGAATAATATTTTCCTAGAGACAGATGAGACTATACTTAGCCTAGATATGCTTTTAACTTTCTTTTATGAGAAAAGGGTTCATTTGGTGATTTTAAGAAAAGTATAATACGATTCCTTTGACTAATAAGTAAATTCCAATAAGACTACTAAGTATCTACTTTAACATTTTACTTACTGATGTTATAATTGATGGTTACAGAGGTAATATATTAAAGTTTCACGGCTAAAATGTCGTCGGACAAAATATCTCCATACAAAATCTCGTATTATCGCGAATACTAAATTTCAGGCGAAAGAATGAATATCAAAACGGAAAATTTGAAAAATATTACAGTTGGCATTTTAAGTAAACAAAATAAAAATAACGATATAATAATAATCCCCGTTAATATTTTTGTTTTCCTTTTGACTAAATGTACAGGCAAAACATTACATTTTCCGAACTAAAATATTAACCTTCTTATATTCAAAAAATTTCTGTCATTAAATTACGCGAAGATTACAATTAAAATTTAGTGATATCAAAAATCTTTAAGTAAAAGAACAATCAAATTCTTCTTACTCGTCCGGTGTACGCGCAAAACTGTTAATGAGTTAATGAAAGTTCTTTAAGAAATTGTATAATGTAACAATAGCCCAGTGGTTAGGAGGTTGAATTCGGAATTAATTAGGGGGAGGCTGGAAATTGTTTTAATCCCTTTAGTTTAGGTCTATAATGAACATACTTTCCCCACTCGTACTAGGTGAGCTTTAGACGCTATGTACTCTTTTATAATCGCAAAGCGCGCTCCTTTTTTTTAGTTACAATAACAATATCTGAAAACAACCAAGTTTATCAAAAACATTTTCTATACAAACGTAGTCGAGCTTAAAACTCTGAGTAAAATGAGTAACCTACATTTAATATTTTTTGTTGAACATTACGCTCAGAACTCTATTTCAAAGTTTTACCGAAATCGCTAATAAAGAACTTGAAGCCAGAATAGACCAAGTTACCAGTCCACCCTGTCTTACATGTTTGTTTTTTATTATTATTATTTATTGAGGCCTTGGTGATGTTTTTGTAATTAATTATTTTAGGGTTTTATTTTGGAGATATACCCGCTACGAGCAAATTAATAACTAAAATAATGCATTTTACCTGATTTTAAGCATATTTCATAAATGATTAATAAATGATGGAAAATATTATTTGTTATTCCCAACATTGTATTTAAAATATGGAGCAGTACTGAATATGACGTAGTATTATTATTTAGAGGGAATGAAAATACCTATACATTAGAATTAATGAAGTTGAATATAAATGGCAGGACTGGGAAAGAGGGGGGAGGCGGAGGAGCAAACAAATGAGAATGTAGGAATCTTGTTTCTAGCGGAAATTCAAGGTCAACAAATAGCACGATTTGAAATTATAGTATGTTACGGAAAGGGCTAACATGCTTTTAATAAAAATGATTTTAATGGATTATCATAGACAGGTATACGAGGATTATAAGTTAACTTCATAAAAGTCTAAAAGCTTCCGAATATTGAAGAAAAATATTCATAATCTTTACATAAAAAAAAGAAAATCGTTCTTTTAAAACTAAGCTTTCAGGATGGCAATAACAATTGCGAAATGACATGTAAAACAGCTTACATTGATGTATATTTTACTCGATAATTAATGAAGTGATTTCAATACTTTTTGTAATAATTTTGGCAGGAGCTATATTATAAATTGATCTGATTGTTTGGCGAAAAATATAAATAACAAATGCAATTGATATGTTAATTTTATAAGAAAAACCAGATTTTATTTTTCAAAATTGCTTAACTATTGTATTTTTTTTTCTTTCAGAAACGATGAATTTATAAATTAATCACTGAAAAAAAAAAAGCAGAAAAACATTGTTATGTCATTAAGTTTTGATCGCTTACGAAGGGATGTCTTATTCGATAAAGTATACTTCTGTAAATTTAAAATCTGCAATAAAACTAATTTTCTTAAATATAATAAGTAAATTTGATTTAAAAATATGAACAATTAAAAAGTGTTAATTTGATGAAAGAGGACTGCGCAAGACCCGCAAGTCAGTATGCTATGACTTATTTTCTACTACGACTGATGTTGTAAATTTCATTTCAGCTTCTCGTGTAATTGATGGTTGATTTCTTTTGCACCGTATTAGGTGGAAATCAAATGATTCAATTTTCACCATCCTTCAAAAATCTGTTGATTACGCCAAAAGGCACTTCAATGCTTGGCCAAAATATTTTTTTAGGGTTAAAATGAAGCCAATACATAAAAAATGATAAAATCAGCAGAACGTATCAGACGGACAAAGGAACACATAGCTGATCATGTTATGTTTCATGAGTCGATGTCATCCACTCTGTCTTAAGAATAATTTCTATCAAATGATAAGAAGAAGCAACTATAAGTATGTTATGTGTGCAGTTTAAAAAAGAAGGTTTTGTTGTGAAACAAGCTGATGAAAATGCTGACTATCTAATAATTAAAAATTCTTAAGAAATCGAAAACGGATCAGAATGTGTTGTGCTAGTGGGTGAAGATATCAACCTCTTGATAGTAATGGAAGCATCCGATAACTCTGAAAATATTTTCTTATTGAAGGCTGAAAGAGGAAAGACAGAAGATGTCCAGCAACTCTGAACATTGCGCCACACATAAGAGACAACATTTTGTTTTTCCATGCGTTCAGTGTTTGCAAACCCACATCCACTCATTTTAAACAAGGGAAGAAAAATGTTGTCAAAGTTCTAGACACTTTTGTACTGTAAATGTTCACATGTTGTGAACATTTTACGTGATGAAATTGTTTGCCCTGGCATCGTTGAACACACATTTTTTATAACCTTGTATGGTGGAAAGGGAAACGAAGAAACATTAGATTCTTTGAGATTTCACCTTTCTCAAAAATCACTGATAAAAAATAACTTCATTTTAGCATCTCTGTCCCCCATTTCAGCCGCTGTACGTATCTCCGTGCATATCTACAGTTTCAACTTTTGAGTACATTTACCAAAAAACATTTGGATTTGTGTTTTTAAAAAAAGTGGGTTGTTCCCAGTCACCACCCACAATTAATGAGCTTCTCCAGCACTTCTTTCTATGATATCATGCAAGTTTAAAAAACGGCGTACTTTTTCCTGCAGCTGTAGAAAAGCTGGCATCAATCGTTCTACAATTTGCAACTACTGCAAAGAGCAGCCATGTATCAACTCTTCGGCGGATGATGACATCGCTACTAACCAGGGTTGTAATTTTAACCGGTCAAAACTGATTTTGACCAGGACACTGGATAAAAGTGGTTTTAAGCGTCCAAAATTGGTCAAAATGGTCAAAAGTGGTAAACAATGGTCAGAACTGTTACAAATAGTTTTAAATAGTCTTATAATTATTATTATTTTTTGCAATTAAAAATATCTTAATAAGTAATAAAAGTAACAGTGCAGTTAAAAAAATACACTGACAAGTTTATGAGGTTCATTAGTAAAATATGCTTATACAATACAATAAGTGTTAAAAATGGACTATGCAATTGTAAAAGTATAATTCAGTTGCAGTTCCTAAAACACAAAACATGGCACATATGCTGAATCCTGTCTACATGGGTAAAGGTATTGATGAAGAAAAGAAAGAAATAGCAAGACAGTGGTTACATGATAATATTGATCTTACGTTTTTGCCTGTTGTGATTGCATTTCAAGCCGAATCCTCACCATATCCAAAATCCTATTTTTCTGAAAGTGTAAAAGATACAGTTGGACCTGATGTCTGGTGGGTGGACAGCAATGAAGAAGATAACGGGCATTGATATAAAATTTGTTGAATTCACATGGCATCTAATGAACTGTTGTGCTAGCTCTTCATCAATAGAAAGATTATTTTCTAAGTTTGGAATAATCCAAAATAAATTACGAAACCGTCTAAGTTTAGAGACAACTGTAAAATTTGTTACTTGTAATCATTTTTTTAATTAAACACAAATTACATAAAAACATAAAAGAGCTTGTGTAAAGAGTAATTAAAAATATTTGTATTGTATCTTGGTGTTATGCAGGGCTCGCAGCGTTCCTAAATTTTTCTACCTTTGCTACCACTATTTTAAAACAAAACTCTTCGTGGTATATTCCTTTAACGTCTGCAATAGAAATATACGACAAAGTTTACCTTTTTATAATAGTGGTAGCAAAGGTAGAAAAATTTAGGAACGCTGCGAACCCTGTGTTATGTTATTTGTGTTATGACTTTTTTTTTAATTTGGCGTTTGCTGGTGTTATGTTATTTATAATATATTTTTAACAAATGTTAACTTAGTTTTAACATGTGCTAGTAAAATATATTTGATTAGTATTAAATAAATTGAATATTGAATTTCAGTGGTCAAAATGGTCAAATTTGATTTTGACCGGGGCGGTTTTAACCGGTTAAAACCGCTGGTTTAAACCGCCATGGTTAAAACCGATACAACCCTGCTACTAACTCAACCAACCAAGAAGCTGAAATCGATATCATGATGGAAAGGGTAATTTCAGAAGAAGTTGACTTACTGGAGGTAGAGTGTAAACCGGTGCAAGTGGAGGAAAATGACAATGAACAAACTGACATTAAAGATTATGACACACCTTTAACATCTAAAGAAATTAAATTGATATAAAAGATTTTTATTATAATAAATTTGATTTATAAATAATTTGATTTATATATAGATTGATTTTTATATAATTTGATTTATATGTAATTGAGTAATGCATGATGCAGAAATATATTTGCGAAATAATATTAATAAAAGACATTTTTTTAAATAAACTTCAGATTCTACACAAAATCATGTTTGTAAATACAATATTTCTTATACTTCCTTTAAAATTTATTATCGTTAAGATTAATACAAATGATGGTCTCCTCACGGGGGACTGCCTAATGATAATTTGAGTCACTTTCTATGTTCCAATATGATTATTTCAAATTATTAAAGTTCTCGAGAATTTTAGATAACAAGTTTTAAAATTCTAATCTCTAAATTATTCATTAAGAATTTTAAATAGTTAGCATTTCCGTTGTTGTATTTTATGATTAAATTATAATCTACAATCACAAATTAACAACATAATGTATATAATAAAAATGTTATATAATGCATTAAATTCAATTTAATTTGTAGAATTTCTGATTAACCATCTGTACATTATATGACCGGGATTTTTGGTTTTATTTAACATAAATAGAACTTTAATTTGGGATTTGGACTATTTCCATCAACTTCATTATTTAAGTTTGTTATTTTACCTTTTAAATACTGAAGAAGGATAGTGAAAAGTAATTAGTATATGTTTATAAATTCCAGATTTCAAATTTTTTGCTTTTATTAAAACCAGGAGGTTCTTCATAATCTTCATTGTTCTGGCTTATGCTTTCATCTCACCACGATAATAATGGATTTAAGTTATGACGTTTGTACTTTGTTCAGTTTGGAGGACTGATCTAATGTAATTTAAAAGGCTTACTGTGCTTCGTTCTTTAACATTATTCGCCTACTTTAAATTTCTGACAAAAATTATATTTTCAATATTTGATTCAGTATCAATGCCTGATTTCTAAGCTTTCTAGATGAGTTTGAATTTTTTTTCTATCTTGCTTAGAACTTGATTTATAGACATTTGTACAAAGGGCATTCTATAAAAACTGAGAGTTATTTTTTTACGCAGTGGCAACACTGCGAAACTAAAAAATAAAACTGCAGGCGATTTTTTCAAACTGTTAACTGTAGGTTTATAAGTATTCTAAACGAAGCAGACGATTTTAATTTCCTAGTTTCGTGCTCTTTTAAATAACTGTTTTTATTTGCCCTACAGAAATGAAGGTGCGTGATTCAGAGTTAAAAAACTAAATGCGTTGTGCCATAAAATGTTGCTATCGTTTGGGCAAAACAGTTCCAGAAACAGTTAAGTTAATGAAAGAAGCTTTCAGTTTCTTTTTCAATTTTTTCCCATGTTTATACATACCACTAACCTTCGCGATCCACTTAGCTGATCGGTATAGTATTACAGTATAAATTATTGTTGAAAAAAGTTCCAGCTGCACTAATATCAGTGTATTACACTGATGTGCAAAACTTAAGCAACAAACACAAAATGCTAATTTCTGAACACGTGAGTGCTCAAAAGGAAATTCTATAAAGAGCAAGTGTAGAAAAGAGGTACTACCCTAACAGCACGTCCAATCGATGTGAAGTCTCCTTGACGTCACACATTGTTAGAAGTGTCACAATCGCTACGGTGAATCAAAATATGGGATATTTCACTGTCTCATTATTACTCTCAAATGATTGTTAACACTGACAAGTCATTGTGACTGTCGCTTTGTGATGGGTCACCAGGTGACATTACAATGAAGTCACCTTGTGATTCTCAAGTCACTGTCAGTTGAAGACTGAACTTTGAAGTCATTGTGAGCATTGCATTGTGATGAGTCGCCAAATTATGTCACAATGAAGTCACATGGTGACTTTCCGGTGATCGACACTCTATTGTGAAGTCATCATTGCACTCCTTTGTGAAAAGTCACCAGATGATTTCATTTTCTGTCACTTGGGAACTCGTCACAGAACAGCTGGTGACTTTACAATGGAGTGTCAAAATAACAGTCCCATGAGAGTCACAAGATGACTTCATTGTAAAGTCACCTGGTGACTCGTCAAAAAACAGCAGTCATGGTGACTGTTCAGTGGAGTGACCAAATGAGAGTAAAAATGAGACGAATGAAAGATATCACATTTCAGTTCATTGTAGTGATAGTAAAAATTGTGACCATTTGTGATATCAAGAAGACTTCACATAGACTGTCTGTGCTATTAGGGTAGTACCTATATTCTACACTTGCTTTTTATAGAATTTCCTTTTGAGTACTCACGTGTTCAGAAATTAGCATTTTGTGTTTGTTGCTTAAGTTTTGCACACTAGTGTATTTATTTATTTATTTAGTCCGTATTAGATGTTGCTAGAGAATTACCCCTCCCCATCACACTGGTGAGCCAGCCGACTGGCAATATCTTTATCTGTACCATTTAATCCATCATATATATACAAAAACCATCGACGCTATTATTGGTACTAAAAGTGTGACGCTACCTTCTGAACTATAACTCAAACACTACTTAGTGGAATGAGCCGTAATTTCATATTCGCATATTTGAAATTTGCAGAAATCGAATTCTGTTAAGGAATTCATAGATTATAATTCCTACTTTTTTTTAAATTAATTTCAATACTTTATATATAGTATATAATCTTCGAAAAAACTAACAATTGTAACACGTGAAATTTTTAACAGAAACCGATTTTTAGAAGCTTCAAATATTCGAATCCAAAATTACAGCTCATTCCACCAAGTAGTTTTTGAATTATTTAAAAAAGCTACTCGTTTTAAAATCTGTTTTGAAACGGTCAATAATGAATTTAACATTTGGAGTTCCAAACTTTAAACCACCATAATTTCTAAACTGTTTGACGAATAACTTATCGTTTAGTATCCTAAGGTAAAAGTAACCGAAGAATCTAAATATCATGTCAAAATTAGGTGTTAGTATTGAAAAATAAATGTGGATCCCCTCAGGGAGATTCTATGCCCACCTATCCCCAAATTCTTTAAACTTAATGAAGCCCCTATCAAAGTGGTTAGACACGGGTTTTAAAATTTTCCAAAATTCCGACGCGTTCTCAAGATAAAGAGAAGTTGATTGGACTTTTGGCGGATACTGTATAACATTCAAATTTTGAATGTCATATTTTCCGGTGGTTTTAAAACTAGAAACTGTTTGAAAATGTTAAAGTTGTATTATCATAAGAGACGGTAGTCTCTTGAGTGACGCAGCGAAAAACCGAAAACCGTAAGCCCAAAACCGAAGATTCCGTCACTCTCATATATACAGCTAGCAGGACATCAAAGGAAAATCGAAACGCCGATATTTAATATCTCAGTAAATATGAGGCATACCGTTTCGATTTTTTCACATTAGTCTTATATCTATGGCCTAACTCTATCCTGAAATTTATAGATTTCTACATGCAGTAGATTTTGAGATCTGGAAACCAATTTTTAAGCGAAAATGGAAAATGTAATGGTGTAATGGGCACAGAGTTGTTATCTCGAAAATGGATCGAACGATTTTTTTTAAAATTAATATATTATATTAATCAGTTTCAGATGAAGCGTTTAAGATATTGCGCTAACGTAGGAAAACTCTTGTTTTCAATATAATCCACTTTTAAAATCGGACTATTTTCTTATGCTTTTTCTGGTAGACTAACATTACAGATTTTCAGCCTTTTCACCCTTTTTTATTACTGCGCAGTAAGGAAGCTCTTGCCTATTACGGTTACAGTTAAACGTTAAAGCATATCCATATCGCTGAAAAACTATTTAGATTCTTTTTTTTTTTTAATACGAAAACAGTTTTTAATGCAATTTTTAATATGTAATATATATGTATTAAATTAAATTATTGTTTCTATATTTTTCTTTTTTGTTATAATAAAGAATTTCTTATTTCAAAATCTTCATTAAGTCGAAAAATATTTAGATTCCTTGATTAAAATATTGAAATATTTTATAATTATATATATACAATTTAATTGTAATTTATATATTTAATTTGTCATTTTTTAAAGGAAAAAAAGATTCAGATTTTTTTTTTTTAATCAGTTAATTTGAAACAGCCTCTAATCAACAAATCAATCATCTGTTTGTTTTCAACCAGTCTCGAATGTTGTTTTTGTAAGAATAACACTCATTTGAGGTATTTTATTATTTATTTATTGTTTGTTTACTTATTTTGATTAGATTGTCCTTTCAGAAATTGTCTTTTGGCGTAAATGGTGAGATAATTGTCAATAGTATTACCTGTTTTATCGTTAAAAATAATATAAGGAAGGTACTTGTTAGCTATATTTTCCAACTCTCCAAATCAAACTTTCCCATCATTCACCTCACACAAATTTAGTAACTAAAACTTTTTATTTCAATGTGATTGAAATACGTTTAATTGTGATGAAACTTTGGTATATTATATAGGGAATTTATATAACGTAAGTTTTCAGTTTTATGTATATAAAATTAGATACGATGTTTTCATTATGAAATACAATGTTTCTAATTTATGTTATGGCTTACTTTAACATTTTTGTTATTGACTAAGCCTATCATTAATATAGGGGAGACCAGTACACAGTGAACCTATGGACACAGTGGACCACCCCCTAATATTTTATTTATTTAAATTTTTTTTAAGCTTCTCTTCTATCCTAATAGACAACAGCACTACAATGATTATTTATAGCCTTCAGAAAGTATGTTTAGCTCAGATCGAACTATATTATCCTGCTTTGTTGTTTTGAGCTTCTAAAAGTAAAATTTTTCATCATATTTTTATTTTTTTAGTAATTAAAGGTTGTAGATAAATAAAATAAAACAGCTTTTTTGAAAACCTAAGATACTTGTTTTTATTTTACTTTAAAGTTAATAAATTTAAAAGAAAGCTATAAACAATATTAATATGATTATTTATTGAACTTCAACATGGGGTACAGTGGACCACCCACTCCTGGGGCACAGTGGTCCACAATCCACTCTGCTCCTCTAATGCAGAATGTTCAAAATATGTAATAATTGCTTGTTTTCTATAAAGAAAGATTGTTTTAAAGTAGAATTAACTGTAAAATAAAGTAAACAAATAAAAATAACAATTTTTTTTAACATAGTAAGAAATATTTTGTTTTGTATTTACTGCCTTTGATAAATATAACTGTAGTCTAATTGTTGATGATTCTATTCAAGTAAGATTCATGAGATGCAAATTGAATGGAAATCAGTTTATTTCTCCCGAAACTGTAGATGAATCTGCTGTTGATGTCAATGATTTCATAATGTTGCGCGCAGACCCAAAATTATTTCTTGAAAATTCCAGGCTCAATCTTACTGATAAGTATTTTGGAATTTCATTTGCAAATTTTAATGTGAGCTGATTTTTTTTGTACTTAAGTAATAACTTCAACTAAATTGCAATTGTTCCTGTATTAATCTGTTATTATTTTCAAAATATAATTAATTTTTTGTTTTTGTTTCAAAATTTATATTACTATGTTATTTTGCGAATGAAGGGGCAACAAAAAAGAATTAGATTAATGAAAAATAGATTTATATTATATTTTAGATAATACCTAATAGTGGTCCACTGTACCCTGGTGGGTGGACCAGTGTATATATATATTTTTTTTTAATGTATTAAAAACTATGTTGTGAGAAAATTATGATGGATGTAAGAAAGTTTAAGGAATATTCAAAAATATTTTCATACAGATTGGCCAGTCTGTTAAAGAGAAAAAAAATTTTAACTGAAAAAGTGGTCCACTGTGTACCGGTCTCCACTACCCGATTACATGAGATTTTGTTATTTGTATTGATATGTTTGTGTTTACGTATTTTATCAAGATTATATTTCAGCTATTTTTAAGTAAGTTTTTTAAGATACTATATAGCAATGTTAAAATGTTGGCTATACTTTATTAGCTTATATTAAAAAATGGTCAGAAAAAAAAGGTTGGCGAGATTAAAAAATTTTGTCAATCAGCTAGTACTCGACTAACATAACAACAGGGCCGCTGGGATGGAATTTAATTTTTAAAAAGGACACATTTTGAACCGGTTTGTTTACAGTTCCATTTTATTATTAGAATTTTGTGATAATTTCCCGAATGACTGGCGAATTTTGCATTTTTTGTAAAAAAAAAAATCTTTAGACTTAAAATTTTAAACAAAATCTCTTCATTCATTTCTTTAATTTGCAAATATTTTAAGTTTTCTTATTTAAAATACTGTGATTAAATGTCCAATCTAAGATTTCCCTTAGTTGAAAATTGTTATGACAGAAATTACACAACTGCAAAAATAATTGATTACTACAACAATGCATTTTCAGGGTTTTATTCCAATAAAATTAGCTATACAACAGAGGAAAGTTTAGTATAGTATAAAACTTCATACTATATTTACATTGCAGTAATTTGGAGAGTTGCAAAATATAGCTAACAAGTAAAACACAAATCTTCTTTAGTCTGCAGTTTTTAAAATACTTCCTAAATATTCACTCGACACGATGCAATTTCCTTACCTTGTATCATTTTTATCGATAAAACAGGTAATTGACAATCATCTCACCATTTAAGTAACAATCTAAAGTCAATTTCTAAAAGGACAAGAAAATCAAATCAAAATAAGTAAACAAACAATAAATAAATAATAAAATACCTAATATGAGTCTTATTCTTGTAAACAAGAATTTGCATTGCAATCACCGCTCATGAATACATGACACAAGCGATAGGTTAATTTATTGTTAATTGATAGTAGAGGTGCCCAATCTTTTTAGGCGAAGGGCCACTTAAAAAATTGTTGGGTTGTCGCGGACCACCATCAGTAGCACAGAGAGAATTTTGTTTCGAGGAGATGTTGGGTAGGGGGGGGGGGATAATTAGCATTATCCATACATACAGCACTGTTCGGTTGCAAATTTGGAAGAATGCACCCACTAGATGGATTTGTGATTTTTATGCGGCTACTTGACAAAATTGTGATTTTTATGTGCCCGTTCTAAAAAATTCATGATTTTTATGTATAGGTTCAACTTTTATGTATAGGTTTTAACTTTTTTACTCAGTGGCCACTGGCCAGTACATGGATTTTTTTACTCCTGTTTTTCAGCAATGACCAATAACAAATTTACAAATACTTGATAAAAAATTTAAGAAATTTGTCAAACGATTGTGGAATAAACGGCGAAATTTGTCAAATAGTGTTGGGAAAGAAATCGCGACATTCGTCAAATGGTCTCGGGAAAGAAATCAGGCATTGCAGGAAAAAAATTAATTATGTCTAACTGTCGTGAAAAAATTAGAGAAATTCGTCAAATAGGTTCGGGGGGAAAAAAATCACAAAATTCATCAAATGATCTCGGGAGAAAAATAGTGAAATTTGTCTAACAATCGCGGAACAGAATTGCAAAATTCGTCGAATAGCAGTGGGAAAAAAGTGCACAATTTGTTCGTTCATGGAAAAAGTCGTGAAATTCATTAATAGATAGTCGATAAATCATGAAATTCATTAATCGATAGCAGAAAAATCTAAAATTCATTGATAGTGGAAAAATCACAAAATTCATCAACTGGTTTCAGGGGAAAATTTTTTGGAATATCGTCGAATGGCTTCGAGAAGAAAAAAATCACAATCCGTCAAATAATTTCGGGGAAAAAATCGTGAAATTCGCCAAATGGTTTCAAAATTTGTCGAGCGACAGCGGGGAAAAAATCTTTTTCCATTCAATCATCGCAATTGGGACTATTAAGTTTGACCAGTGGTGGCAGTAAAGTCAGTCGCCAAGTTTTCAGTATTACTCGCCGATTGGCGAATGGCAATTTTGTCCTATATTTTTACACGCCTGATTGATGAAATTCAAGATTTTTACGTACCCGATTGATGACTTTCTTGATTTTTATGGATCCGTTTGACGAAATTAATGATTTTTATATGCCCGATAAACAAAATTCATGATTTTTATGCATGCGTTCAACAAAATTTATGATTTTCCTTCTCCCGATCCACAAAATTCATGTTTTTACTGTGCCTGATTGACAAAATTCGTATTTTCAACTGATATGCTTTCCATCGGCCATTTAATGAAATTGACAATTTTTCTTCTCTAGACAATGGCAAAATTTTCATTTTTTTTTTTTTTTTTACCGCTTGTTGAAATTTACAATTTTTTCACAAACATTCGATGGAATTCTTGATTTTTCCACGCCCAATATACAAAATTTGCAATTTTCCATGCCTATCGACAAAATTCATAATTTTGCAGAACCGATAGACAAAATTCATAATGTTTTCCCACAATCTATGGACAATTTGCAAATTTTTTCCGCGGCTGTTCATTGAAATTCACGATCTTTCCATGCCATTCGATGAAATTCGTTGCTCGATCCATGAAATTTGCGATTTTAAGTGCCTTATCGACAAAATTTGCAGTTTTCTTCAACTGATTTACAAAATTCAAGATTTTGAGTGATTGACGAAATTTACAACTCCGGAATTACCGATTTTGACATCTCTGGTTTCTGTTGACCGATTATTGAAATTTGCGTTTTTTTTTCTAGCGACAAAATGGCGAAATTTGTAATTTTTCCATGCCCATTCGACAAAATTTGCATCCAGTCGATGCAATTCATAATTTTATGCACCTGATCGATGAAATTCATATTTTCCTACGATCTATGGACAAAATTTGCACATTTTCTCACGAATTATTAAGGAAATTCGAAATTTTTGGATAGGTTGGCATGTATGGTCTCTGCGGGCCACCAGTTACCCATCACGGGCCACAGGTTGTGCATTCCTAATCGTGATGCAGTTTGGCTCATTCGACTCGACCTCGATAGAACTTACTGATTTTAGTTTTATCACCAGGGGCAGTTATGTTCATATAGAACAGAGTGCGCCCCTGGCAGTGGAAGGGGAAATTAATGGATTTTGGAACTAACTCGAGTTCTACGGGTCCCATCACAACATGGTTTGATTCATTCAATTTGACATTGACAGGATATATCAATTTTAGTTTCAAGTTTGACCACCAGGGGGTGCATTCATATCTCAGGTTCTATGGCCCCGATCATGACAAGGTATGGCTCACTCAACTCGAAATCGACAGCCTCAACAATTTCAGCTGTTTGTATAGAACAGAGTGCGCCCCCTGGTGGTGGAACATGGAACTAACTGATTTTGCAGCTAACTTGAGTTCTATGGGTCTCATCACAATGCAGTTTGATTCATTTGACTCGACATCGACAGGATATATTGATTTTAGTTCCAAGTTTCACCACCAGGGGACGCTATCTTATCTCGTGTTCTATGGGCCCAATTACGATGAGGTATGGCTCATTCAACTCGAAATCGACAGCCTGAAAGATTTCAGCTATGTTTGTATAGAACAGAGTGCGGCCCCTGGTGGTGGAAGAGGGAACTAACGGATTTTGCAGCTAACTCGAGTTCTATGGGTCCCATCACAATGCAGTTTGATTTATTCAACTGGACATCGACAGGACATATAGATTTTAGTTACAAGTTTCACCACCAGGGGTGAATTCCTATCTCAGGTTCTATGGCCCCGATCATGACAAGGTATGGCTCACTCAACTCGAAATCGACAGCCTCAACAATTTCAGCTGTTTGTATAGAACAGAGTGCGCCCCCTGGTGGTGGAACATGGAACTAACAGATTTTGCAGCTAACTTGAGTTCTATGGGTCCCATCACAATGCAGTTTGATTCATTTGACTCGACATCGACAGGATATATCGATTTTAGTTCCAAGTTTCACCACCAGGGGACGCTATCCTATCTCGTGTTCTATGGGCCCGATTACGATGAGGTATGGCTCATTCGACTTGAAATCGACAGCCTGAAAGATTTCAGCTATGTTTGTATAGAACAGAGTGCGCCCCCTGGTGGTGGAAGATGGAACTAACGGATTTTGCTGCTAACTCGAGTTCTATGGGTCCATCACAATGCAGTTTGATTTATTCAACTGGACATCGACAGGATATATAGATTTTAGTTACAAGTTTCACCACCAGGGGGTGCATTCCTATCTCAGGTTCTATGGCCCCGATCATGACAAGGTATGGCTCACTCAACTCGAAATCGACAGCCTCAACAATTTCAGCTGTTTGTATAGAACAGAGTGCGCCCCCTGGTGGTGGAACATGGAACTAACAGATTTTGCAGCTAACGAGTTCTATGGGTCCCATCACAATGCAGTTTGATTCATTTGACAGGATATATCGATTTTAGTTCCAAGTTTCACCACCAGGGGACGCTATCCTATCTCGTGTTCTATGGGCCCGATTACGATAAGGTATGGCTCATTCGACTTGAAATCGACAGCCTGAAAGATTTCAGCTATGTTTGTATAGAACAAAGTGCGCCCCCTGGTGGTGGAAAATGGAACTAACGGATTTTACAGCTAACTCGAGTTCTATGGGTCCCATCACAATGCAGTTTGATTTATTCAACTGGACATCGACAGGACATATAGATTTTAGTTACAAGTTTCACCACCAGGGGGTGAATTCCTATCTCAGGTTCTATGGCCCCGATCATGACAAGGTATGGCTCACTCAACTCGGAATCGACAGCCTCAACAATTTCAGCTGTTTGTATAGAACAGAGTGCGCCCCCTGGTGGTGGAACATGGAACTAACAGATTTTGCAGCTAACTTGAGTTCTATGGGTCCCATCACAATGCAGTTTGATTCATTTGACAGGATATATCGATTTTAGTTCCAAGTTTCACCACCAGGGGACGCTATCCTATCTCGTGTTCTATGGGCCCGATTACGATAAGGTATGGCTCATTCGACTTGAAATCGACAGCCTGAAAGATTTCAGCTATGTTTGTATAGAACAGAGTGCGCCCCCTGGTGGTGGAAAATGGAACTAACGGATTTTACAGCTAACTCGAGTTCTATGGGTCCCATCACAATGCAGTTTGATTTATTCAACTGGACATCGACAGGATATATAGATTTTAGTTACAAGTTTCACCACCAGGGGGCGCTTACCTATCTTGTGTTTTATGGGCCTGATCACGACGAGGTATGGCTCATTGGACTTGAAATCGACAGCCTGAAAGATTTCAGCTATGTTTGTATAGAACAGAGTGTGCCCCCTGGTGGTGGAAGATGGAACTAACGGATTTTGCTGCTAACTCGAGTTCAATGGGTCCCATCACAATGCAGTTTGATTCATTCGACTCGACATCGACAGGATATATAGATTTTAGTTACAAGTTTCACTACCAGGGGGCGCTCTCTTATCTCGGGTCCTATGTGCCCCATCACGACGAAGTATGGCTCATTCGACTCGAAATCGACAGCCTCAAAGATTTCAGCTATGTTTGTATGGAACAGAGTCCGCCCCCTGGTGGTGGAAGATGGAACTAACGGATTTTGCAGCTATCTCAAGTCCAATGGGTCCCATCACAATGCAGTTTGATTTATTCAACTGGACATCGACATGATATATAGATTTTAGTTACAAGTTTCACCACCAGGGGGCGCTTTCCTATCTTGTGTTCTATGGGCCCGATCACGACGATGTATGGCTCATTTGACTCTGAATCGACAGCCTGAAAATTTTCAGCTATGTTTGTATAGAAAAGATTGCGCCCTTTGGAGGAGGAAGATGGAACAAACGGGTTTTGCCATGCATTTTCATCCTTCTAATTGTGTTACTCTCTCGCTGTATAATTTAAAAGTTGAGTCTTGGATTCCTCTCCCTGGGCCACCACCCTCATATTTTATTGAGGTCCAAGGGGTCTTTTTAGCATTTCTTTAAAATTTTATTCTAATGATTAATTTATACCCTATACTTAATTTCGACTAATTGACATTTTCATCAATAACCTTAAAAAAGTAATGATATCAGTACAAAAACCCTTAACGGGTTAAAAGTTGTGACGCAGCACTTTCTTTTGGCTGTATGAATTTTAAATATGGGTCTTAAAAGCAATGATATCAAATTTAAGTGACGCTATGTTAATAATTTTTTTTAAATCATAATTTTCTTTTTAGTTTTATTTATATTCACAGATGCAATTATTATCTTAATATGAAAAAATATATAAAATTTATTCGCTGATGCTTTTTCATTCACATCTCTCATGAATTCAAAATATGGGTTTTAAAAGAAATGATATCAAAATTTGAGTGACACCTTGACGTTAATTTAATAGGACTCTTTTAAAATTCAATTTAAATTATTTTTGGTTTGTCTTCTAAAGTATATTTACACATACAAACAATACTTTTAATTTTTCAATACACTTTTAAATATATTACTTTCACTGAGCCTATATTATGTATTGAAATGTATTTATTTCAATAAATTGATTTATCTTCTGTGCCACGCTATCCAAAATCATAAGTAAAATTTATGTAAATGATTATTTTGCGTCATAGTATCCAAACAAAGGGAAATGTATTCAAGTGGATAATATGACGCAAAATAATCATTTACATAAATTTTACTTATGATTTTGGATAGCGTGGCACAGAAGATAAATCAATTTATTGAAATAAATACATTTCAATACATAATATAGGCTCAGTGAAAGTAATATATTTAAAAGTGTATTGAAAAATTAAAAGTATTCTTTGTATGTGTAAATATACTTTAGAAGACAAACCAAAAATAATTTAAATTGAATTTTAAAAGAGTCCTATTAAATTAACGGCAAGGTGTCACTCAAATTTTGATATCATTTCTTTTAAAACCCATATTTTGAATTCATGAGAGATGTGAATGAAAAAGCATCAGCGAATAAATTGTATATATTTTTTCATATTAAGATAATAATTACATCTGTGAATATAAATAAAACTAAAAAGAAAATTATGATTTTAAAAAAATTATTAACATAGCGTCACTTAAATTTGATATCATTGCTTTTAAGACCCATATTTAAAATTCATACAGCCAAAAGAAAGTGCTGCGTCACAACTTTTAACCCGTTAAGGGTTTTTGTACTGATAATTATATAAGCCGAATAGTTAAGCGGTAATTTTAACCTGAACTATTCTCATTTATTATTGCTGTTTTATATAGTTTATTTGAGAATTATATATATATATATATAATTCATTTCAAGCCCATAACTTTAAATACTTATATTTATAACAACACATAAAGTTTTAAGCCGAAAATGATTGTTGGAAAATTTATATTCGCCGCTTTATGAGAGTTCTTTATGAAACAAAGGAATGAAAATGCAATTAAATACTATGAATATGAAAGAATAAATATGGTGAAGCAAAACACATTATGATATATAAACACGAGAAAAATGCATTTCACTTACAGGACGAAGCATGGGTATTAAACATGAAATATTACCATTAATAGTAAAATAAGTGACTGGCTTTGTTCAGACTGATAAATACTTCATATTGTCAAATATATTTCACATGAAATAGCGTACGAATAATGAGAATGTAATTTTACCTGACATCAAATACATGATTCGCTTTCTTTCGCCTGAAATAAATATTTATAATCGCAAGAAATATTAAGAAGACAATACGATTTTTTTCCTTATTCAAATATTATATAACATTGAATTTATTTAAAAGTGTAATTAAACAGTTTATAATTATTGGTAATAATTTGAACTTCTGAAGATCAAATTTTGAAACATTCCGACTCTTTCAAAACGAAATTAAATACAGTGTACTGTAATATTGTACAGTGACTGTAATAGTTTTTTATTATTTAATAGTTTAAATAGATTTATTTGTTAAATAGAACAGCTTTTAAAATTAAAATAAGTTTCCAAAAGGAAAATTTTAGCTTTGACATAAAACATTGCGATACACATAGATTTTGCATGCATATATAACATTTAGATCAGTTTATGAAGCATATATATTTCTGATGTCAACATCCCTTTTTCTATTAATTTACGAAACTCACAACAACGAATGGGGTATCATTCGAAACATTTTTGAAGAGGTTTCTGACATAATACACTCACATTCCGTTAAAACATGTTTTTAATTAAAAATTAAATCGGCATTGTTTTCATAAATGACATGAAAGGTTTTCCTCAAACTAATGTCGCCACAAAAATAAAATACCGCATTATCTATCTATCTATCTATCTATCTATATATATATATATATATATATATATATATATATATATATATATATATATATATTACATTACGAATATATATCGTTATATGTTATATTGGGAGTAAAGTTGATAATAGAAGCAGGAGCACACATGGTCGCACAATGAAATTAAGAACGGTGGTTGTTATTGATGATGTAAATAATTAGAAACAGTCGTAAATTGCCTAATATTTCAGTTGCAGTCTCGACGCGGCCGCAGCGGCAGTAGAATGAAATAACCAGAGGCGTTTCTCCATGAATCAAACGAACAAAGTCTTTCAAATTCAATCCTGTATTAAGTATTTCTCTTGGGTAGTTTCCACCTAACAATAATAGCCGTACATCGCTACGTCATCAAGGCATGGAGGGTAAGTATTAGAACATTTTTTAGTCAAACGAGCAGACAGGGAGTTGTTGACAAATGAAAATTCGACTGATTTCTGAGGGAGCACCGCAGGTAGCTGCTTTTTGTTACCTAGCGCAATAACACAAATTATGACGTAGAACGCGTACTGAACCAATGAGGAATTAAAGAAGACGCGTCATGCTACGTCACGACCAATGAAAGATAATTAGTAAAGAGTTCGGACAGAGAGGTAGTGGATGAATTTTGTAGTAAAGTGACTTAGAGCGGGAAATAAAATTCGGAATAAAACTAAAAATGGCTCTCAAAAAACATTCTAAAACCCAGAAATGAACGGGGATCATGATAGAAATTAAGAATAACTAAAAGCTTTATATTTAAGTAAATTTGGACAATTTAGAATTAAGTAAAAGGGAATTTAACAGAGTTAACGATAGAGCTAATTTAAGAATAAGGATTTAATGATTATAGAGTAATAATTTAGAATAAAACAGGGAAAAAATTTAGAATTGTAAGAATTTGGAATAAATTAACTAAGGAAAAATGGCGAAAATTTTTTATTATTACATATATATATTGAAATGTTTGGAAGAAAAAGTCACCATTGATCGATCGAAGCAGTTGTGTTTCACGTGTAGAATAAAAGGTGTGTTTTGTTAGATTAAATAGTATTTTAAATGCACTCCATTTATTTTTCTATGTTTCATGTTTTTCAAAAATCGGATGACGTCATCTTCTAATGCAGTTAAAATACGATTGTTAATTTCTTTCTCACACGTTATCAGTTTTTACTGTAACTTTGATGGAATAAATGAAACGATATTCTGGCTTGAGTAATGCTTTTTGCAAATATTTTTATTTAATTTTTCTTTAGAAGTTTTAATCTGCATATAAAAAATATTATATATTGTTAAACATTTTTAGACTTCAGTACGAAATCCTCGCACGGGTCCACTGGTATCATACATTTTCTTGGGGTTTTAAAACTAGAAATTATATGAAAATATTAAACCTGTAATATTATCTATACAGAGAGTGCATGGGTAATTTCAATCTCAATTACTCTCATTTATTACTATTATTTTATAACGTTTATTTAACAACCGATAAAATAGAGGACAGAAATCATTTAAAACACAGAACTTTAAATACATATATTTCTGAGAGATTGCATATAGTTTTAACACAAATTTCAAATGGAACTTTTTGCGTTATTTACCCGCAGAAAATTATTACAAATTCTGTGGATAAACTTGGCGATTACGAATTCTACAATTTAAATATCGAATAAAACGTCTCTTATCTTAAATAATGGTGATAGACACCTTGGAAATTCCAAAGAGTATACGCACCTGGATTTATATCACATATATAAAAGATTACATGAAAATGATAGAAAAAAATATTTTCTCCTCTTTATAAAAGTTCTTTGTAAACCAAAGAAATGTGAATGTAATTAAATTCTTTGAATATGAAAGAATGCATAAGATGAAACGAAGCACATTATATATGGACAGGAGAAAAATTAATTCCCGTTGTAGTACAATGTAAGCATATTAAACATGTGATACAAACATTATTGGTAAAAATAAATGACTTTCTTTGTTTAGAAAGAGATAAGTGCTTCACAGTACCAAATATTTTTCACCTGAATATCATACGAGTAATGAGATTATAATTTTACTTAGCATCAAATAATATAGCACAAAATAAACTTTTTTATCAATAAAATATACATTAAAACATGCTTAAAAGGTGACAAAAGATGTTAAAAACGTTAAAATACAATCATTTACATCCCGAGACTTTCGATCACTAACGCGATCATCTTCAGTGGGGAACTTTTGACTGAGCTGAGTGTACGAATGTCGCTATCACTGTGCTAATATGTAACGGAGTTTTAATGAGGGCCAGTCTATTATTCTGTAGGGGTGTATCAGGAAAAGTCCACTAGTTCCGGCGATGAGGTTCTTGATAATTTCAAAATATTAAACCAGATTTTAGGTACATTATAAGATAAGCAATCATTACAGACTCTATTTTCTTTACATAAAATCTCCAAAGACTCTCTGATTTTAGCTGTAAACTCGTTATTTGCAGGAACTATAATTTTCGCGTTTTGAAAATCAATATTTATAATCTGTCGCTGATTTAATCTCGACAAAGCTGTGGATGGACGGTTAAACTTAATTTCAGAAATATGTTCTTTTAATCTCTCTTTAAATTTCCGGGTGGTCATCCCTATATAGGATAAACCAGCTTGTGTTTCTGTACTAAATGGGATAGAGTATATTCCTGCGATGTCGTTATTGGGTATGGGATCAATTTTATTATGAACTAAAACTAAAACCTTTTCCTGATACACCCCTACAGAATAATAGACTGGCCCTCATTAAAACTCCGTTACATATTAGCACAGTGAAAGCGACATTCGTACACTCAGCTCAGTCAAATGTTCCCCACTGAAGATGATCGCGTTAGTGATCGAAAGTCTCGGGATGTAAATGATTGTGTTTTAAAGTTTTTATCATCTTTGTCACCTTTTAAGCATGTTTTAATGTATATTTTATTGATTTTAAATACAAGATGAATATTTCATTCCACTTCAATTTCGTTTTTATTTCGAAATTTTCTGTTAAACCTTTTTAGCTCGAAATAAATATTTATAGTAACAAGAAATGCTAAGAAGACAATGCGATTAGATTTTCTGTTTTCTTTGTGGAAATATTATATAGTATTATGTGTTTTCAAAAGAGTATTAGAACTTCATTTATTTATTTAGTGTTATTTATTTTATTGAACTTTAAATCAGTAATCAACGTCTGAAAAAATTGCCCAAAAAGATGCCTGAAAATTATAAGCAAAATTTTCGCCGGTAAAATAAGAATAAACTATTAAACGAACAGCTTTATAGATTTTATTACAGGTTAATCATCTTCTTTTTATTCCAATTACTATTACTATGCCAATTATCTATTATATAAAATATGCCCGTATCTTTGTGTTTTGCTACTTCTCCTAGAATGTTTTACGTTGGTGAAATAACCACCAGTTATTTGCATGGATCCGAGGATCTCAGAATTTCAAAATTTGAATTAGTTTTCGAGATATTAATTTTTTGCTAATTTTTAATGACATTTCTGCAATAGTGGCCATTAAATTACTTCATTTTTGTGCACAAAAGTGAGAAAAGGAAAAAACGATAGGGATTATTATTTTTATTTTATTTTATTTTTACGCCATTTTCTCATTAAAATTGAAGAGAGAAATTATTTTTAATTTAAATACACGGTGAAAGGCATATCTGAATTAAATTAAATTCTACAAGAAAACTCAAAGAAATAAAAATATATATTTTCACATATTCAAGCTTTATGAATCATTTTATTCTACAGAAAGAAAAATCATCCTTCGACATATTGATGTTTAGAAATCATAGTACATTTTTTTTAAGCTTTACATGTAACCAAGGAGGTAGATTTAAACTGTTTGCATTTAGATGTACATTTATTGACCCCTATTCACAAGAACTGAATTTAAAGAAGAGAAATATACTACTTTCAAATAATTATTTTTCACAGATGGTTTTAAACGTTTCACAAAGGAGTTAAACGTAAAATGGTTTATCAAGTAAAAATGACATTTTTTTTTTTTTTCATGTAAAGCATTTATTTTAATTCAAAGAGCTAAAATATTTTTTTTAAGTTGTCAAAGTGAAGTCCTTTTTTATTTCACCAGCTTCGAAATTAGAAACCAAATTTTAAAAAAAAAATACTTTGGGCAAATAAAGTTTTTCATCAAAATAATTTTGTAATCTGCAAAATGTAATCTTTGAAATTTCATTTCTACTTAACTTATATTGTAAATATGATTTTATGATTTCTAAGTTTGAATTTAATATTTAATAAAATTAATGTTTTTTTTTTTTTTTTTTTTTTTTTTTTAATATCGAATAATGTCGGAATTTTTTATCTCATGAAATGTAAATACAACACATCAGGTTGCCACGCAACTAATAGAGACAATAAGTTGTAACAGAATCTTCATTTAATGATTAAGAAGCTGAATATCCTTTATTATATTAAAATATAAATATTAATGCTTGTTTACAATACATTTATCTTGTTTCATTTTTTATCGTTTAAATATTGTGCTACTATATCTAATTTTAAGTTCTTAACTTTTAAATCAGTAACTCGTTCCAGTCGCCAGACATATCTTCGAGACATATTTTGTTCTGGGAAATTTCATAGACAGCCTTTATCTCTGTAATATTTTGGTATATCTTATTGATAATATTTTACGATACGTAAATTTTCAAGACAAATGTTGTAATTAACAACTCAACATTTTAAAATGCAATTAAAAAATTAATGTGGTAATAATATTGTTGAGCTTTTTGTTTCAAATCACTCATATATCTACTGTATCAAAATGTATGCTTTGAATAAACTAACTCCATTAATGGTGATTTTTCTAAGCTCCACAATCAACCAACTGATAGTATTTGTTGCATAACTCAGAATAAATAAATATTTATTATAGATAATCTATATCCTACGAGTTCGTTATTTATACAGAACACAAATATATTCCCAATAAAAGACAGGCTTTAATAAATACTTACATACAGCATATATATTCCGCGATATCGATTATTGAACAAATATTTGTGTAACGTTTTCATTTGTGTATTAGTTATTCTACGAAAGTTAAAAGTAGTTTCTAAATCAAATAATCTTGATTAATATAGAAAACCTTTTTTCAAAAGATTCAAAATAATGAATGGCTTACAAGAACGTGTTTACCTTAGGCAACATATTTATTCCTGAACTATGTTGTGCAAAATATGAATGCGCAGATTAAGATATAGAAAATATAATTTATAAGGGATAACAAATAAATATTTCCATGAATAGTTGCCACTAATGGCAAGAATTGTTTCTCTTAAAGTAATATAAAAAATTACTTTTTTATGAGTAATGCTTGGCTTTAGAATTATATTTTATGGCTTTATTAAAGGTAGTTATTCTTCGGAAAAAAGAAACTAAACTATCTGAATTACTTCCAGTTTTAATTAAAAATTCATGTATTTTACTTTTTTCGTAAAAAGGGATTTTCTTCTCAGAATATGTACATGTACATACTTGGTGCGTCATACGTTCGTTAAAACTTTAAAAAATAATTAAAAAGAAACAAATGATGCTGAAAAATTTTGGTTTGTAGGTATATGATTAGAAGGAGATCGGATTTTATTTAATATCAAAATATTTTGGGTTGAAAATTACCGGTAGATGGCGCTGCATGCATAACATGAAGCAGATTTATGGAAACCAGGCTGACAATAAAATCATTCAAAGCACACACATTCTTCATTCGATGCCAGCAGTGTGCTATTGTTACCAGATCAAGAGCTGCTGGTTAAAAAATTTTACAAGAACGGGAAATCAGAAACTGGCGCATTGCAAAAATTCCGCACGGCAAAATAACTGAAGACGAGAAAAGGACCTGTTTCATGTGCTGGGATACTAAAGCTTGTCAGACACTTCACAGAAATGGGTCTTTTACTATAAACTTAATTTGCATACATCTGCTGCATATTATGCATGACAGCGAACATCTATCAGTATTTTTTAACCACAACTATTTTTTATTAAAGAAAATCCGATCTCCTTCTAATCCCATTCCTGCAAATCGCATTTTTTTAGCATCATATGTTTCTTTTTAAGGAAATTTTAAAGTTTTAACGAACTTATGATGCGTTCGATATATTAGAGTGGTCCTTGTAGACACTGAATAACTTTGGTGGGTATATCAAATTGCAGCTCCCCTTACATTGGCTCTAATACGTTAAAAACTACGAGTGCAAAATTATAACTACTTTGGACATGAAGAACACGGTCGATCTTGAATGTTAAGATTTTTTTTTTCAAATCATTGAATATTCAATTCACCTTATGTACAATACTAATATCCAAGACCAAATCAAATCATCCTTATCAAATTTACTTCACTGCCAAATAAAAATAAAAATTGTACATTTAAAGTCGTTAGATACCTAAATTTCAACAAGTTATTATCAATAACAAAATAAAAAATAAATAAAACGATGAGCTAAAGTTTGTGGTTTCCTAGTGCCTGTTAGGTATTACTTACGATATTCTCTGCTGTCTTTAAAGTGTTTTATTTAGGCTAATCTTTTATTATAAACTGAGAAATAAATTCTAATTTTTACTCTCCTTTATGCTCTATCACTAACACCTACAGTTTACTTTTCTTTTAAGGGAATGTTCTACTTCTTAGTACTAAAATTTACGTGATTTTAATGTTTTTTTCAGTTAACCAGAATAGAGATATCACCTTTATGCTTGCATTATATTTATTGACCTTTGACTTATAAATTAAAATTTTTGTGTGTAGAAAAATGAATTATACACCTTGTGCGACAATCTGCAAGTGCGCGCCGTGAACGTCCAATCAAGCGACCGTATTTCTCCTATCACAAACATCTGAAAACAATTTAGTGGTCGAATTATGAAAAGGCATTAAATTCTCTGAAGTTTATATCAAAAGTTAGTTTAAAATGCTGGTTTTTGAGAAAATGGCGGTCATTTGAGCAAAAGAAGTCATTTTTTCGCCTTTTTCTTTACCATTTACAAGCTTGAATAAATTATTAATAAATGAAAATTATACTTTTCGGTGATATAAACTCCAGCAAAAACGATTACCTTTCATCTTGAAAAAAAAATGAAGGGAATATTTCGAACAGTTCTCAAGGAAAATACCCGGTTTGAAAAACAGGGTTTCGAGAAAAACAAGTTTAATGTTTTACGTTATGTTACGTTCTATTACATCTATAACGTTACGTTCAACATGTGGCATAGCGAACGTATTGAAACTGATAAGCAAACGGACATGAAGCATAAATGACTAAGTAAGAGACTTAAGCAGTTTTTGTGAAGAAAGATCAAATACATAACAAAAAATATATGAAATGCTGCCTTCATCTTTAAGAGTTCTTGATTTCTCCATCAGAATCTTGGCGAATGATTAAGCAAGTAAATTAAATTAGTAGTAAATGCAATTAATGTAGTAAATGCATTTTGCAATGCTTAGCATACATTTAAGGGAGACGAAACTGGTCGCTAGAGGCGGCTAGTTTAGGAAGAATAGTACTTCCCAGTTGCTATTTTCAAAAATTGATTTTTAATAGTTTTAAAATAAAAATCCATAATTTCAAGTACGATTTTCAAATAAAATGCTTTTTGTTTAAAGTGCCTCTATATACAGATAGTTACATGATTACCAATAGCCACATAATAATTATATAACATCTGTCAGTGGTAGAGTGTGATAAAATATCATTTTAAGATTTTCCAACCTAGGTAAAAAGTGTTTATGTATTCGGTTTGTCTCTAACTGACATTAATATGCTCTGATCGCTATGTAATTGATATATGATATTGAGGTTTACCGTGGCATGTTCGATATTGAAAATGGAGTATGTAGCATTTATAGTATTCCGTTAAATTATAGTCTATAGGTAAAATCGTTTTCTATGTATTTTAATGCAGTGACACTATTTGAAACTGATATACAGCAAATAATTCGAGTACTTTTCCGGCTACAGATGGTAATTGCTGAAATAGAATTTTCAAATGTGTTATGAGTTTTCCAAGTATAGTTTACTTAGACATTATATTTCACCTTATTAAATTGTGAAGTTTCGTTACACTATTATGGATGGAAAGCGTTTCATAATTTATGCCTGACGCATGATTTTGTTTTCATATTAATATCTCTTAATTGGTTTTGAAAGTAGCTATTGATGTTTATTTGTCGAAAACATGATTGTTTTCTAAAATAATAAATGTTTTACACATCTTATAAAACGAATTTATTTTCTGTCGTAAACTCTGTATAGCCGGCATCTGATACCAGTTTCAACAGTCAATGTAGTCAATGAATGATTATATTCTAGAATATATATGAAAATGTGTTAATGTATGAATCTATAACACACATTGATATGATTTTATCATGCATAACATTTTAGCTAAAACTTTTGTTCATTTAAACAAAATATGGATTCTTCTTCTTCAGGAATTTCCACTAAAAAGTGGATTTCCTCGACCCACAAAAATATTTTTGAGAGGTCTTTTCCATTTCTCTCTGTCCAGGCAATAACATCATATAACTTATAAATTTGCATTGCCTTTTGAATAGAAGTTTTCCAAGTCATTCTTGGTCTGCCCCTCCTTCGTCTCTCTTTCGGACTCCATTCAAAAAGGACTTTCGGAAGGCGTTCTTCTTTCATTCTGCGAATATGTCCATAAGCTTATTATGTTCTAAGCTTATTATGTTCGACTGTATTTACATCATCCTGTTTGACTTGCATACTTTCACGTATTCTTGAATTTTTTAATTTTTCCAGACTTGGCTTTCTTGTTGATCTTCGCCAGAAATCCATTTCGGTAGAGAGTAGTTTCTTTTTTCAGGGGTAAATTTAATGTCCATGTCTCTGCGGCATACAGTAAGATGAATTGCACGATTGCACTAAAAATTAATCGTTTAGTTTTAGGCAGAATATTACTATTCCACAGAACGGAATTCAACATTGAATATGCTTTTTTGCCTTCACCAATTATCATTTCAACATGTCTTTTTTTCTAACTGATATTTTATTGAGTGATATTAATATTAAAACTGTTGAGGAATTCAAATACTTTTAGGATCTATCATTTATGAAGATGAAACATGTTAAAATATGGAAAATGAATAAAAAAGTAAAACATATAATTATAACATATAATTAATGTATAAACTTATAATTTTCTCGAAATGAAGAATATTGTTTCAAAATTTTAATCATTTTACGCGAATTTTGAAGTTAAATTTGAATATTGAGTAAGAAGAATAGTCTAGAAAAAAAAGTGACCTTTTAAAAAATAAAAACTGCATTTTTATTTTTGAATAAAAATTATTTATGCCTTTTACAAAAACGAACATAATAAATCTCTTTTCTCCTAATATTAGAGCATGAAAACGTTTACAAAGTAGAAGATTGTCATCTATAAAATGAAACATTTATTTAACATATTCCTTAAGCAGCTGGCGATCGATAAATAATTTCTATTCTGTTTTAATCTGAAGTGAGCACAGGTGGTGGAACAAATAACATAGTATTTCATAAAACATCAGATATTTTCTCGTTTCAGAGATAAGTAATAAAAGTGTTTCTCGAGGGTAGACATTTATAACATAAATAAGGAAAAGTAATTTGTTCATAAATTTAACGTTGAGTTTATGAACAAACAACTTGAAGCAGATATATTAATATTGAAGAAGAATATATTGGTATATATACTGAAGCAGAATTAGCCTATTCTACTGGAAATAAGCATAATGATATAACTTAAGGATAGGTATAATATACATATTACTGAAATAAATGATGAGAAAAATAGATATATTTTCACAATATAGAAAAATTGTGTATATTACCGAAACAAAATGTGAGTCACGACGCCTGTAAAAAAACTATTTATTTTGCCAGAACAAAATCTGTTTATTTCATGTGCAAAATCTGTTTAAATAACAGAAAATGCGTAAGAAATACAGATATCTTCCATAAAATAAACAGTTTTTTAACTATAACCTACCGTAAAGGAAATTAATGGATTTGTTTTCTACGTGTGCATTCTTGAGAAGAGTTACTAAACTGACTCTTGTTCTATTCAAATTTAGTGTTCTTAGTGAAATCCTCTCATTCGATAAAAATGTAAATAAATACAGCACTCTAATTTTTTATCTTGTTACTGTTATACATATACAGGGTGCCCCCCAAAAGAGTAAAACACGCTTTAATTTTTATTATGTTGGTTACCCTAAACTGCTGTGACAGAAATTGCCGCACAACTAAAGTGAGCGGTCTATGAGACCGCTTAATCGAAAGATGAATAAAATGCTCCATTAACTCATAGGATACTGTTTCTGTATTAAACTTTATGTACATGACTATTATAATTAAAATTCACCTATTCAGATGTTTCTAGCGATAGTACTAAGGCTCCAAACACAAACAAAATTCACTAGTACCTATAGTTAAACTGAAAATTACAAGTTAAACTGTGAAAAGTGAAAAAACAGCAGTCTGTGACAATATATTAACAGGGGTATCATCCCCCGTTCCCCCTTATAATTAACTAATGAACCCCACAAACTAATCAGGGAAACATCTTATTACAACGAACCTATATACAAAATTTGAAGCAAATCGAATAATTCTGCATGAAAAACCCATTTATCTAAATTAAGGTGGGATTAAACCCCCGTTATCCCCTTTATACTTAATCAATGAACCCCCAAAACTAATCAGGAAAGCGCCTTATTACAATGAACCTATATACAAAATTTGAAGAAAATGGGATAATTCTGCATGAAAAATCCATTTATCTAAATTAAGGGGGGGGGGATTACCCCCCTCCCCCTTTATACTTAACCAATGAACCCCCAAGATTAACAAGGGAAGCGCCTTATCACAATGAACCTATATAAAAAATTTGAAGAAAATCGGATAATTCTGCATGAAAAACCCATTTATCTAAATTAAGGGGGGGTTAGCTCCCGTTCCCTCTTTATACTTAACCAATGAACCTCAAAACTAATCAGGGAAGCACCTTATCACAAGGAAAACAAAATTTAAAGCAAAACGGTTAGTTCTATCAAGAGTTATCGCGTTACGTACATACGTACATACAGAACCGGCGGGCACATTAGCTCTCAGGCTTTGATAGCCTGTGAACTAAAAAAAGCGAGAAGTAAACATATTTCTTTAACAACTAGATAACAATATTTTTTCACGAAATTTTTACACGGGCTGTAAAACAGTTATATTTATAACCTTGTTATAAAAATTTCAAAGAGTTTAGAAAACAAAAACTATTTCTTTAAACTTTGGGACGACCCGACATGAAAAAAGAAGAAAATGTTTTCTTAGGAGCACTTTTATCACTAATTATCTGTATTTTTTCACGATTTTGTCATTAAATATATAAATTCATACAAAATCGGGTTAAAAATATAAAATAATACAAATTTGGGGGGTTTTAAATCCTATCTACCAGCATAAATAATATATTTATTACACAACACATGAACTTTATATATGTATGCCTTTGTGTATTAATTTTTTATTTATTATTTCGGGTCAATTTAGGTTGGTTTCTTTTCCTGAATACTATCATAAAACAATTATTCTGTTTAAATTTAAAGACTTTTGAACCCACTCCAAGTTACAAGAACTAGACACACATAATCGGATTAATTTCAATTTTACTGGATTTCTCTATAAAATATCAAAAGAAAATCACGACAAACATTGTAATTTTCTCTAAGAAAGCGTGCCTATTTCAAAATATATATATGTATGTATGCGTTCTGTTTTTTAAATTATTTATGAGGTGCATCAGTTCTTTTTGTTCATATAACAAACTATTTATATAAGAATATTTTTCAAGTATAATCTAATAAGACATACTACTTTTTTTTTTTGTCAGGAAAATAATTATAAATTTAGCTCATTACGAAGAAAACCACCTAATTAAAAAAGGATAATCATAGAAAATATGAGAGCATCTGGCTTAAAACGAAAAAACCTAGTTTCCATTTATGAATCTTTATCCAAGGAATATGGTTGCGTATACATGTATTCAATATTTTTCTTCTCGAAATTTTGATTAGTGAAATAATATTTAATTAAGAAAAAGTAAGTAGTAATGATATTGCTCTTATTTTAAATATATGATTCATTCAAGCGTAAACTATGATGCGTATTTAAATGTGATATATGATATTTTTCCTTATATTTATTATTTGAAATATATATATATATATATATACATATATATATATATATATGTATGTATGCAAATAAATTTGTTCGTACTATCCGTTTTAAATTAATAGCTTCGTGTTTGCATGATGTTTTAATATAAATACTTAACAACTGCTAACAAATTTCATAATTAATAGTTAAAGAAACCATAGAAAAGCGGAATAATATGAGTTAAAAAATATTGCAATTAACTTGTAACAGACATTATGGCTCTGATTTAGTCAAATGTTGCCTAATACTAATTAAAATAAATATTAAAAAAATAACACAACTTCAAAAAAAAATTTTTTTTTTTTACAATATTAGAGAAAGCAGTCAGTCTGCTAAGAGAAAAATTATGAAAATATTAACATCTTAAATAGAATACAATGTGATGCAAAACCTATCTTAAATTTATTCTTTTTTTTTTTCATTTAATTTACTATTTTTTGTCCTTAAAAATGCTATTATTCTTTTTTTTTTTTTTGCGTTTCACCTTTTCAAAAATCTAATTTGATTTTCTACGCGTCAATTTCTTTTCATTTTGGCATTGCGCTAGTAAAATTTATTTTCGATATTCTTTTCGACACGATTCTGGAAGTTACCCGAAACTTTCTTCCTGTGGCGTCTCTTTCTATTGACATCAGATGCGTTATGCGTGTTAGTTATGTCAACGAGTGATCTTTAATTCAACGTTTATCTGTATTTTTAATTATATTTTACCAATTTATTAGTTATTTCGTTGATTTAAACGTAATTATTAAACGTAAAAATATAGTTTTTAATTGAAGGGAAATATTATTAATTACGGTGTTTTAAAATTTGCAATAATAGGTAAAATATTTTATCGAAATAAATTAATCTTACCCTATTTAACGCTTTGAAAACGCGTAATAATTTAATTATTTCTCCTTTTAATATTCACGCGCAATTTATTACGTAAATTTCTACATTTACAGCTTTTAACACGTGATCATTTAATTATTATTTTAAAGTTTTATTTCTGTTTTTAATAGTCACGTGAAATACATTTCTTAATTGAAAGGAAATATTATTATGTACGCTATTTTACAAATTGGCAACAATTCAGATAATGGATTTTATGAAATATGAAATAATTCTTCATCAAAATTTTGAATAAAAAATTGAAATATAACCTTAAACATTACTCAAATAAAAAAATAATAATTGCAGTCTGCACACTACAAGCTTGTCAACTATATCCTTATAAATTATGGTTAAATTCCTGTGCATAGTTTTCGTTTCTATAAAACTTTTTTAAGACAACTATTTTGTCCAACTTTAATATTAAATATCTCTTTAAACAATTCTTCGATTTAAAAACTGTCTGCTTCAGCGTGTTTATCAAACATTTCTTTATAAAATCACCAATTTTTTAATTTTTATATGTAATAGTTTTCTGGATAATAGTCCTGAAATACTTCAAGGCACAAAATCTTCATTGACAGCGGCTGCGGCGGTGGTTACTTTTTTTTAATATAGAGAGATGCCGTGTTGATTAATTCGATAGTGCTCCATTCTTGTGTGACGAGTATGTCAATAAAGAAGTAGTACACAAACTGTTTGATTCTTTCTTGGGGAAACATCCAGGATTTTCGATGTTTGCCACTAATGTTTTGATTCGCTCGGTTCTACACTGTATGACTGTACTATTACTAATTGTGGTCGATCATTTGAACGATTGTTACGCTCCTGTTTCATTTGTGCAATCTACGATGGTATGACTGCAAATAAGTATATTTTATTCTCCAACGTCATTGATAATGTGATCGTTTGGAGTGTATTATCCTTAATCCATTGGCCATATAATATTTTTCATGGTTGCTCAGAAAATAAAGCAACTTATGCAATCAAGTAATTGCCATGAGTGAGCATCTACAAAAAGCAACATAGATACAAAACCCTGCGCATATTGAATGATTATTTAATAAATATCTATGAACTTGAAGAATTCATAAAAATAAATCTTAATACTTTGCAGTAGACCTCTTTACGCATTCATCGCCCGGAATCCGGGAAAAGGTCGGGCTGGAACGTCGGAAAAATCCACAAAAGAATACACTACCACTCTTATATAGAAATATAGTACGGGAATATTTATTCTCACTTCCTTTTGTAATTATACCTACGCGGGCAGAAATAATAATCCGACGTCACTGGCCGATTTTGTGCTCTTTATAAGATGTCAGAAGTGTGTGAGGTCATCAGACTAAAGTAAGTTTAGTGCCTCACAATCAGACGCAAAGCTGCATGTCTAAGAAATAAGCATAAGTATTCATGTAAGTTAAGGCATATTAGGTATCAAGTCTAACATATCTAAGATATTCTTCCTCATCGTAATAGTTTTAGCGGTGCATTTGCATTTAAAAACTTTGAGACAACCCGGGGAAATTCCCCTTTGTTGACCATTGGATGAATCAAGTACCACCCCCGTCTTTCTCTAGGCTGCTTCTCCTCATACTCTCCTCTTGGTAGGAGCTTCTAAACTTTATATTTCTTGCTCTGTGTAGTCTGTTGTAAATTAAGTACAATAAACCTTTAAAAGTCATTGTGTTAAAAAAAGTGACGAGAAGAGCGACAAACTAGCACTTATGAAAATAAAATTGTCTTACGCATTAAGCTGCTAAAGAGAACCATACTAAAATGCAAAATACTAATAACCAATTAATTATACATAACAATAATTGTTATATAGATATTATTCATGATTCGTAATATTATATACACCTACAATGAATTTTCTATCTGCTTTTCTATCTGCTACAGAGTTATTGATTTTTAAATGATGATTTTTCGTTGTCAGTGAGGATGTGAAGAGAAACTCTGACAGTTCGTTTTCTCTTCAGTACTTGATGTAGAAGACAATACTTGCTTCTGCATCTGATCTAAGAAAACTTTGCAACACTTGACAGAAGGAACCATTAAATATATAAAACCGAAACTATAATCGTAACTTCTATTGATTTTATGGAGTAAAAACAAACTAGAGTCTCTTAGAAATCTGCATAAAAACATTTTGTGGGAAATACGCTGCTAAGAACTTCATTATATTAAAATAGTAATTATGCTAAATGAGAGCGGAAATAGATATAATTTGGAATAGACAGAATAGTTGATGTTAATTAAATAAGATCATATTTTTTGAAAAAACAGTTAATTTCACCTAGAATATAACTTATAAGTATAATCCCAGTGAAACATAAATTGAATACTAAAACATAATTGAAGGCTTAAAAGTAATTCTCTCTCGAAAGTTAAAAAATAATAATTAACATTTTCAAGCTTCCAAGAGGAAAAATAAAACTAAATATACCAGAAATTATTCACATAAAAATATCAGATCAACTATAGTGGCAATTATAGTTATTAGATATCAATAAATAAACTTAATTAATGAATAAATAAACATCCAATAAAAATTCATAGAGCAAAATGAATATACTTGGCAGAGTAAATTGACCATACCAAAATAAAGATTCTTTAATAACTTGGCTAATTTTTTTTATTAGAAACACGCAAAAATAATCATTTATAAAAAATTCCATTTACAAAATTCCTTCCTCAAAGTTAAGTAACTGTCATATTTTATATAATGTTGCTATGTATATATTGTTATAATTGCTATGAATATATTGTTATGTATAATTAATTTTTTCACTCAAGCTGGTTGTCGCTGTTAAGCAAAGTAAAAAGAAAATTCACATCCTTTGTAGTGATATTTAAAGATTTAATCCGTAGTTTCAGTCCTATTGAAAATTTAAACATATATTATCCGATGCTGGGAATTTATTCGTCTCATGTACGCCACTGATAGTGTGCTCATGTTGACATTTCTGCATCATGTTAACATCGCTGCGGAGTTGCAGCCTTGCTAACGTATATTAGTGAAAGACGTGCCAGACTGGATGTCGTCAGGATGGCTTAATTGGTAATGCACTTGGTGCGCTATACCAAGGTATCTAGGTTCAATCCCCGGTATAGACACATTTTTCACTCAAGTTGGTTGTACGCTGTTAAGCAAAGTGAAAAGAAAATTCACATCCTTTGTAGTGCTATACTTTTGTAATTTGACGAAACTTTTCGAACACCATGTACTATAAAAATTCACCGCATATTGTACATTACTTTGAAGATTATTAAAAAGTAATAGGTCTTGTAGTAATTTTTTTATTACAAATTTAGTTATTTTTATAGTTATTTTTAACTACCGTATATACTCTTGTAAAGTCATACAAAATCGGGTTAAAGATATAAAATAATACAAATTTGGGGGTTTTAAGTCATACTTACCAGCATAAATAATATATGAATTACACAACACATGAACTATATATATATATGCCTTTGTGTATTATTTTTTTATTTATTATTTCAGTCTTAATTTAGGTTGGTTTCTTTTCCTGAATACTATCATAAAACATTATTCTGTTTAAATTTAAAGACTTTTGAGCCCACTCCAAGTTACAAAAATTAGATACACATAATTGAATTAATATCAATTTTACTGGATTTCTCTCCATAATAAAATATCAAAAGAAGATTACGTATGGAACCATTGTAATTTTCTCTAAGAAAACGTGCCTATTTAAATATATGTATACATGTTCTGTTTTTTAAATTATTTATGAGGTGTATGAGTTCTTTCTGTTCATATAACAAACTATTTATATAAGAATATTTTTCAAGTATAATCTAATAAGACATACTACTTTTTATTTTTGTCAGGAAAATAATTATAAATTTAGCTCATTACGAAGAAAACCACCTAATTAAAAGAAAATAATCATAGAAAATATGAGAGCATCTGGCTTAAAACGAAAAACCTAAGTTTCTTTTTATGAATCCTTATCCAAGGAATATATTTGCGTATACATGTATTCAATATTTTTTTCTCGAAATTTTGATTAGTGAAATAATATTTAATTAAGAAAACGTAAGTTGTAATGATATTGCTGTTATTTTAAAAATATGATTCATTCAAGCGTAAACTATGATGCGTATTTAAATGTGGCATATGATATTTTTTCCTTATATTTATTATTTGAAATATATATACATATATATATATGCAAATGAATTTGTTCGTATTATCCGTTTTAAATTAATAGCATCGTATTTGCATGATGTTTTAATATAAATACTTAACAGCTGCTAAAAAATTTCATAATTAATAGTTAAAGAAGCCATAGAAAAGTGGAATAATATGAGTTAAACAATATTGCAATTAACTTGTAACAGACATTATGGCTCTGATTTACTCAAATGTTGCCTAATACTAATTAAAATAAATATTAAAAAAATAATACAACTTCAGAAAAAAACTTTATTTTCTTTTTACAATATCAGAGAAAGCAGTCAGTCAGCTAAGAGAATAATTATGAAAATATTAACATCTTAAATAGACTACAATGTGATGCAAAACCTATCTTAAATTTATTCTCCTTTTTTTTCATTTAATTTACTATTTTTTGTCCTTAAAAATGCTACTACTCTTTTTCTTTTTTTCTTTTTTTTTTGTGTGTTTCCTCTTTTCAAAAATCTAATTGATTTTCTACGCGTCAATTTCTTTTCATTTTGGCATTGCGCTAGTAAAATTGATCTGCTATGTATTTTGATCTAACGTGCTATTATTCTTTTCGACACGATTCTGGAAGTTACCCGAAACTTTCTTCCCGCCCATTTTCAGAGTCGAATTTCCCCGTTTCTATGAATCCGCCGTCATACCGAAATTCGAGGCTGCGATTGGATAGAATTCTTTTGTAGTACGCATTTGTGGTCTTCCGCGAATGGATTTTAAACAAATTTCCCGACTTTGGAACAGAACTTTTTCAGTGATATAATAGTATGTTAAAAATAGTCTCCGCATCAAAAGAATATCTCCTGATTTTTAAGAATTCCGCCGTCAACATGATTTTTATTAAATGCCGTGTTGATTAATTCGATAGTGCTCCGTTCTTGTGTGACGAGTATGTCAATAAAGAAGTAGTACTCAAATTATTTGATTCTTTCTTGGGGAAACATCCAGGATTTTCGATGTTTGCCACTACTGTTTTGATTTGCTCGGTTCTACACTGTATGACTGCACTATTAATAATTGTGGTCGTGGTGGCTCATTTGAACGATTGTTACGCTCCTGTTTTATTTATGCAATCTACGGAAGTGTGACTGCAAATAAGTATATTTTATTCTCCAACGTCATTGAATATGTGATCGTTTGGAGTGTATTATCCCTAATCCATTGGCCGTATAATATTTTTCATAGCTGCTCAGAAAATAAAGCAATTTGTGCAATCAAGTAATTGCCATAAGTGAGCATCTACAAAAAGCAACACAGATACAAAACCCTGCGCATATTGAATGATTATCTAATAAATATCTATAAACTAGAAGAATTCATCAAAATAAATACTAATACTTTGCAGTAGATCTCTTTCCGTATTCATCGCCCGGAATCCGGGAAAAGGTCGGGCTGGAACGTCGGAAAAATCCACAAAAGAATACACTACCACTCTTATATAGAAATATCGTACGGGAATATTTATTCTCATTTCCTTTTGTAATTATACCCACGCAGGCAAAAATAACAATCCGACATCACTGGCCGATTTTCTGCTCTTTATAAGGCGTCAGAAGTATGTGAAGTCATCAGACTAAAGTAAATTTAGTGCCTCACAATTAGATGCAAAGCTGCATGTCGAAGAAATAAGCATAAGTACTCATGTAATTTAAGGCATATTAGGTATCAAGTCTAACATATCTAAGATATTCTTCCACATCGTAATAGTTTTAGCGGTGCATCTCCATTTAAAAATTTGAGACAACCCGGGGAAATTACCCTTTGTTGACCATTGGATGAATCAAGTACCACCCCCGTCTTTCTCTAGGCTGCTGCTCCCCACACTCTCCTCTTGGTAGGAGCTTCTAAACTTTATATTTCTTGCTCTGTGTAGTCTGTTGTAAATTAAGTAGAATAAACCTTTAAAAGTCATTGTGTTCAAAAAAGTGACGAGAAGAGCGACAAACTAGCACTGATGGAAATAAAATGATTTGTCTTACGCATTAAGCTGCTAAAGAGAACCATACTATGCAAAGTACTAATAACCAATTAATTATACATACCAATAATTATTATATAGATATTATTCATGATTCGTAATATTATATACACCTACAATGAATTTTCTATCTGCTTTTCTATCTGCTACAGAGTTATTGATTTTTTAAATGATGATTTTTAGTTGTCAGTGATGATGTGAAGAGAAACGCTGACAGTTCGTTTTCTCTTCAGTACTAGATGTAGAAGTCAATATTTGCTTCTGCATCTGATCTAAGAACACTTTGCAACACTTGATGGAAAGAACAGCTAAATATTTAAAACCGAAACTATAATCGTAACTTCTATTGATTTTACGGAGTAAAAACAAACTAGAACCTCTTAGAACTAAAATAACTTCTTAAAACACCATCAAAAACTTTAAAATGCGCACTTTTTTGCGCATTTTAAAGTTTTTGATGGTGTTTTAAGAAGTTATTTTAGTTCTTAGTGTTTCACACCAGTTTCAACTTATTTTATTAGAGCCTCTTAGAAATCTGCATAAAAACATTTTGTGGGAAATACACTGTTAAGAACTTCATTATATTAAAATAGTAATTATGCTAAATGAAAACGAAAATTGATATAATTTGGATTAGACAGAATCGTTGATGTTAATTAAATGAGACCATATATTTTGAAAAAACAGTTAATTTTACCCAGAATATAACTTATAAGTATAATCCCAGTGAAACATAAATTGGATGCTAAAACATAATTGAAGGCTTAAAAGTAATTCTCTCTCGAATATTTAAAAAATAATAATTAACATTTGCAAGCTGAAATCTCCACGAATTTGTTTGGAGGAAAAATAAAACTAAATATACCAGAAATTATTCACATAAAAATATCAGATCAAAGCTTTAAATTAATCGTATAGTGGCAATTATATTTATTAGAAATCAAATTAATCAATAAATAAACTTAATTAATAAATAAATAAACATCCAATAAAAATTCATAGAGCAAAATGAATATACTTGGCAGAGTAAATTGGATATACCAAAATAAAGATTCTTTAATAACTTGGCTAAATTTTTTTATTAGAAACACGCAAAAATAATCATTTATCAAAAATTCTATTTACAAAATTTCTTCCTCAAATTTAAGTAACTCTCATATTTTATATAATGTTGCTGCCTAATTTTTCTTCAAAATATTGAACTAAGATTTTTTCACAAGTGTGCGACAAACGCTTAAAAGGAAACGGAAAATCTGTCAAAGCTATCTGATTTCTTGCGTTGAAAACTGGTAAAATCATATTTACAAAACCAAATGCAAAAAAGGAGGTCTACGGCATCACATAAAAAATTAGTATTTTTTCTTTTTCTGAATAGTCCTATTTAATGCACTAAGAAAAAAATTAAGGAAAACATCTCTTGAAAACCTGTCATCCTTTGTTTAGTGTAAGAAGGTATTAACTTTCCGGCTTGATGTCAGCTTTACGGGAGGGGATGAAAATATCGGGAGAAAAGAAAGGGGAATCTATACTGGCAAAGGTACTCGTTGACACACCCTTTCGCACTGATGATTGAAATATCCGTAGCCGTGACGCATCCCCTTATATCTCGACTAGGCAAGCAGTGAGTCTGCATAAAATCGGGAAACTGGTAACTCTCTTCAAAAGATGTTGCCACTGGGAGAAAAAGTAAGTGTTCCATGGAGAAAAAGTTTATTTCTGCTTGATTTTTCATTTTTGACTGCGTTTACCTCTAATGTTCGTAGTAGAACAAGCATTCAGATGCACTTGACGTACTGTTTTTCTCAACATACACAGTTAAAGAACGTTCTTAAAAGACGTTTCTAGAACATCATAAGCATCATCAGCACGTTCATTGTAAACATTCATAAAAATTTCTTATTCCTAGCAATGTTTACAGAAGAACTAATAGTGAAAAGAACTAATGTTATTGTTGTTATTAGAACTAATGGTAAAAGTTACACCTGTTGAAACGGTTGAACCATACAACAGAACGTTTGACATGTCCACATCTGTGGAACGTACAATCTAAATATTCATATCAAGTGCGCGTAGAACAATGTCAGAATGTACAGAGAATGTTCCAGTATTACCTGGAAGCCAGAATATTTCTTAAATATACATTGCATTAACCAGAATTTTTAATATGGAAGTATCTGGATTCATTTGCGACGTTGGGAATATTATTAATTAGTTAAGTAAATTTTCCTTTAACCAGTTTAACATTAAGGAAGCTTAAACTAAACTAATTAATCTACTGTGCAAAAAATAGCAACAATTCAGCATATACCATACTGTATAGAATTAACACATAATATTTAATTAGAAATTTCGACAATAGTTCCCATAAGAGGGGTTTGGCATTTAGATGATTGAACATTTTACAAAATTTTCTGTATTACACTTTAAGAATTATATGCGATCATAATTAATTAATTATAAATATTGACAACAGAATTCATCTTAATATTCATTTCAACAGACTTCTAAAGAACGTTTCATTGTAAGATGTAAACATGTTTTTCTATGAAAATTAAATTAAGTTTCAACTTATTAGAAGTTTTGTTGTTTTTATTGATTCTAGAACATTTTCTTGCTGTTGAAATAAAACAAAAATAATTATTTTTTAAATGCGGTACGTATTTTTCAACTTTTACATATGACGCATTTGCATAAAATGTTATTCAGAAGAATATGAGACAACTTTAAACATTTTCACAAGTTTTAATTTGATTAGACCCTCACTGACAGTCGAATAAAATGTTTTCTACGAAATATAAAAACAATATTTGCTTATTTACTTGTTTATAACTATCATTTTTATGTCTTAGTGTACATAAACCTAACGCTTCCGGAAACAAGTCCGTTATATTTAGAAAAAAAGATTTTAAATATTTTTAGACTCATTTGTAAATTTGAAAAAGTATTATAATTATTTACAAAAGCAATAACAATTATCAAGTTTTTTTTTTTTTTTTTTTAAACAAATTACTGAGCTAAATATTTGAAAAATGTCAAATGCATAAATCAAACATCCAATTCGAATGCTAAACACTTTTTCGAATAAAAATAGGAAAAACTTTTGTTATAACGCCTCAAGTAGCATTGCCATTATAAGATTCCAAAGCAACAAAATTATACATTCGCTATTTTTATAATTTTATGAAAAAGGAAATTTAGTGATAATGAAAATATTATTTAAAACAACGAAAATATTATTACACGCGATATTCCAATTACAAAGATTAATATTTTCTTTTCCCAAGATAAAATAAATTTTGATTTTATTCACATCTTTAAAAAATATTGACACCTTTAAGTATGGAAAGGAATATACGCTCCACGCCAAAATATAAGGAAATAATGAAAATCAGGCATAAATCAGGAGCGATTTTAAAATATTTTATTCCAACTTTTATTGTATAGAATAGAATAGGCCTCTGTCCATAATTTTCATACAAAATATTAATTTTAAAAATTTACTTGCACATTCCGTCAAAGCGTATTATGATAATTTGTTTTAGAATGCATTCGGCTGATTAAAAATACAACTAACTACTCTCTTGGAATAAACGAAAATACTTTTCTAATAATCCAGTAAATAAACACCTTATTTATTTGATTTGATTTGCTTGTCTAAGAGGGACTGCTCAGACGCGGAAAGCAAGTCTGTAGAGCATAGGATCCTTCATAGGATAAGTATGCATAGGATAAGTATGAGAGAAAATTGTCCTACGACCAACCCTTCCAACAATACTCCAGTCGCGAGCAAGTGACAAGGCATGATCGAGGCTTTTACAGGAGTGGTCCATTACTGCCAGAAAACAGATTTTCCCTCGCGACACTGGGCAGCGAGAGCCATCAGTAGGTGTTAAAAGCTTATGGGTGCGCCGAAGAAACGCCCTCGCGACAAGCGCGCAATTCTCTGCCAGAGTTCTACACGCAACAAAACCGACAGATATTAAATTAAAGAGGTAAATTAGATGGTCATATATGTTTTTCAGTTTCCTCTTAAGAAGTGAGCGTGTGAGGATATTTTTGAACCATTTTTTAAGAGGGTTTTGGTTGTACCTGAGATGCCATTGGCTTGTCAGTGTGCAATGAAAATATGGGTGTGGAGCATTACCTTATTCACCGCAATCGTATCAGTCTGAAGATGCACATTTGAATTTGTGTAGGTACTGGCGGAAGGGTCCATGACCAGTAAGAAAAGCTGTAGTGTGAGGGGTGAGGTAAAATAGTCTGTAGGAGACTTTGGGGATTAGCGTATGAGTATGTCGGACTTTTGTTGAAGTGGTCCAATGTACTTGCCAGTCTTTGAGAATATTTCTTTTTAATGATTGTTTGATGTAGTTTGGTGGGAATGGAAGGTGGTGATCAATGTTAGGTTTTTTGTGGCTTCTTTTGCTAGAGTATCCGCCAACTTGTTGCTAAATATGCCCTTGTGAGCGGTTACATAACCACTCCGAGCGCGGCTTGACTTTTCTTGATATCAAGAACTACTGGGTGTTTAGTTCTATGGGAATTAACTGCCTGCAGACTTGACAGACTGTCGCTATATATCCAGTGTAGGGTTGTGTCTGTTATACCGTGTTGTTGTCGTCCAGTCTGCAGGCCCACTGGTGGATGATCGAGGCACCTTCCGTGACACAGTAAGCCGATGCCACGCTGGTTGCTGTTTGAGAGCCATCAGTATAAATTGTTGGCATTGTAGATGGTGTGTATAAGTTACGATCTGTATTTATTTGGAAGTGTGATGTTTCTTCTGCTGGATTGCTGCCAACCATGGACTGTCCGTTCAATCCTTTTGGATGGAAAATGCTGTTCTATTGTTTGGGAATGTAAAAGGTGTAGAATTCTGCTCTTGTTGTATTCATATTCTAATGTTAAGGTGATGGGTGGTATGCTTGTAATAACATTTAGTGTGTCTGTTAAGATGATTTTATAGCTCCTTGACAGTTGTAGTAGGAATGTTCTTTGAATTGATGTTAATTTTTGTTTTTGTTTTTGTTAGTTTACCTCCGCAAATTCCAGCGCCATAAAGAATAATCTTTTCTATAATTGTACCATATTTTAAGCATGTTATTGTTGATCCCCCAAGATTTCACCCTAAATTTTGGTGTACTGTGGTGGTGTTTGGCTAATTTGAGTTTTAGTTAGTTTAGGTGTGCTGTCCGGTTGTGATATTTATCTGTAGTGACGCCTAAGACTTTCATATGTGGTACATGGTGCAAGCTAGAGTCATTTATCCGTATTGTTGGTCCACGCTCCAGCTTACTTGGCTTGGCGAATATTTTTACCTTTGATTTCCCATGTGTTAGGTGTAGTTGGTGTGTATCCAGTAGTTTGAAGGATAGCGGGAATGCTCGAGCCGCCACCATTTTTAAGACCAGACGCCTGTGACCCGAGAGAACCAGACTGAAGTCATCAGCAAATGGATATGCGATTATGCCCTGACGCTCCAAGATGCAATTATGCCCTGACGCTCCATTCCAGCTCTAAAAGAAAGTTTTTCGCGATTAGTAGCCGGAGTAGAGGTCCAAGATAAAAGTCTTGAGGACACCTCTTCTCCAGCTTATGCGGAATGTAGCCTGCACCCCAGTTATTGAGGACACTCCTTTCTGATAAATAAAACTTGACGACCCCAGACCGGTTCCTCGGGCAGCCTAGTGCCCGTAGTTGTATTAGTAAGTCCCTCCATTCTATGATATCGAAGGCTCCCTGTATGTCCAGGAAATTGTAGTCACCGTTAGTTATGCTGTCGATACAGGAAGTCAATATATCTAACGATGCTTTATCACATGCTCTGCCTGCTCTGAACCCGAACTGTTTAGGATGGAGAAGGACTTTGAATTCCAGAAAGTGCATCAGGGGAAAGACTGTTAGTTTTTCTAATAGTCTTCCGAGAGAAGAAAGTAGTCAGATCGGTCGGTATGATTTAGGTTCAGAGGGGAACTTCCCTGGTTTCAGGAAGTACACCACTTCCCCTTGTCTCAAAGCCTCTGGAAAAGTATTATGCTCCAGACAGAAGTTCGTCTAGCGTGTAAAGAGTTTAGCAATTAGGTAGAATGTTGCTTTCAGTAATCTAAAATTTATTGAGTCTGGACCTAGAGCCTTCATGCCATTAAGTGTGTACAAAGCTGATCTTAATTCTACGTTGCTGAAAAACCTTGTCAGGTGGTGCATAGAATGTTATGTCCTCATTGTTGTTATCAGAGTATGCTGTGGATCAAAATATTTATGATGTTAAATATATGTTGAAGGTTGTGTTGTCTTGATGCAACGCTTGGTGGCTACTCGATCTTGATTTCGTCTAGAGTGAAGAGTTTTTCTGTGTATATCTTCTGTACGGTCCAGAACGGGTTTGTGGTATTGTTACAGAACTGTCTCCATGCTTCAGTTTTGGGCTTCAATACGGAGTGCTTGTATAGTGCGGAGAGTCTCGAGTATTTTGCACTGGAGGATTTATATGTTTCAGACTCGTGCTCGTGGTCTCTGAGTCTCTTGAGTTTTCTTTTTAGTGCTGTAAGGTGGTTTCGTTTGGTTTTTAGTTATGTGGTCCAAATTGAGAATGTGGGTGTTCTCCTAACTGTTTTGTATCTATAGGTTGCCTTCGCTGCCTGTTGAATTATTTCTATCAGGGTGGCTGTAAATGTGTTGATTTGGTTGGCTTATGTTATGCTGTTTAATTTTTGTGTCAGGAGATGTGTGAGGAGTTGTTTGTTGTTTTTAATATCTTGCGTGAATCTGAGGATGTTTCTTTTGGTTGTGATAAACCTCCTTCGGATTGTGTAGAGTGGCGATATCTCGAAGGAGAAGTGGATGTACTTATAATCTGATGCATTGTACAGGTCGGAGACTTGCCTATTTTTAAGTTTGTGCAGTGTTTGTGTGTTGACTAGTCAGGCCAGCCTTGAGCCAGTAACTCGCTTTTTGAATTGTATTTTTTATAGGTTGGTTCCGTGTTTTCAATGTTTGCTATTGTCAAATTGTTAGTGATTAGATATTCAGTAAATATTTCCCTGCAGCGATTTTCATTGGGGTAACCATATAATGTGGAGTTAGCGTTGGCGTCACCGCCGCAAATGAGAAACTACCTCTGTGTGATGATGTGTTTCCATTCTTCGACTGTTTCGTCTACGTCAGCTTTTGGTGCTGCATATTGAGCATGTTGAGCCACTTATTAGAGAGCCTTCCTTGGCCATGATGGTCACGAAAGCACAGTGTGTTCCAGTATAAAGATGTGTTTATATAAGTTTTTATTTTGTATGACTACATGTGCCGAGTATTTTTTGGATGGAGAAATGATCCCACGATGAGGGAAAGTCGGTTAGCTCTCCGCTTTTGTTACAGTGTGCAGCCTGCAGCAATGCGATGTCTATGTTGTTGTCCATCATGTGGTTTTGGGCTGTTTGATTGGCTGATTTGCAGTGATTGGGATTTATTTGTAAGATCTTGATGTGACCAAATGGTGGGAGTGGTGCTGTTGAAGTCATTTATAAGTGTCTTAAGGTTCTTTGCTGTAAGAGATGTTAAGAGTTAATTTGACAAGAGTAGTGTTAAAATTGAATTACAATATAAAGAAGTAAATTAAGAAAAGCACTTTAGAGAAACGGTTAGGAAGTTACTTAAATTTCTATTTGGTAGGTCCTATCTTACCGGTCTGTGCGTGGCCCAACGGATCCTCCCTAATGAGAAGGGTGAAAGTTGTGCGAGTGGTAGGGATACCATGGGTGATTCTAGTCCTAGACGTCTGGTTCCTGCCAGTTTGACGCGTGATCCCAGTGTCCTGGTCCTGCATTTAGTTGTACAATAAGTTGCTGTTGGGATCATGTGGATTTGATGGATTTGATGGATCATGTGGATTTATGTGGATTTTATGGCGGGGGACGCCTTGTTTTGAATAGGTTATCCAGTCTTTTTCACTCATCTCGGTACCTCATCTTATACATTTCACATTTCGGATCTGAGGCCGTATGTCCTGTAGGGAAGTGCGTGCCTCTGTTCTGGTTATAGCAGTGGAAGTTCATACAACTTGGAGGTTCAGAGGGTATGTTGCTCGCCACATGTGACGCAGGTGAGTGATGAGGCTCTGCAGTATTTCTCCGAGTACGTAAGTACTTGGCATCGTCTGAAACGTTATACTGCGGTGTGAGGGGAAGGGATCAGTGTTTTAAGTCTATGGTGATGCCACCCTCTGCTATGATGGCTTTGCCTAGTGACTATGGAAGTAAGATAAACGGATCTTTGGCGTTGTCGTCTAATTTGTTCATAAGTTCTTTAAAGACAAAAATTTCATCCGCTGCTACGATGTACGTTGAGATGAAGGTGTCGATTACCTTCTCCTTCGGGATTTCCGCCGGCACCCCTCGGAGAATCATTTTATGTTGTGGCAAGATTTTAGTGGTGAATATAAGCACCCTTTTTATCTTTTGGAGTTGTCTTAAGTCAGCCTGCAGGATCTCCTTATCCTCTTCTGACATGCAAATGATCTCTTATCGTTTTACGAGAAATTTCTGTACTATGATTGGTGTAACGTATGTGTATTTGGTTAGGACGTCGTCAACTTACGTACCAGTTTTTCTTGACCAGCCACCGAGGATCAGGGTTCGTCTGTTTTGGCAGTCTGAAACCTTTTTTTCCGTTGTGCCTGTGGGGGCTTTGTTGTTTGCGCAGGTGTGTTGGATTGAGTTTCTACTGAAGTTCTATGGTGTTCTGCATCTGTTGGGTATACGACGTGATGCACACAACAATTTTTGAGGTTTCATGCATTATCAAGATTTGTAACTACTAGCGTAACTGCTTTTATAATTTGTGTAGTGTTTGGGATCTTTTGTACTATTTGGTGATAAATGGCCTGTGCTGTATGGAGCTGTTCCTTGAGGCTGTAGCAATGCTCCTCGAGCTTTGCACAGCGAACGGTAACCTCCTGTAACTCTCTTTGGGCAGCCACATACGTCCTATTCAACGCATTCATACGTCCTATCTTTGGGCACTGCCGCCACTCGACACATCGGTCTCGTGACGTCCGCTACTGATATTGTATCATAGAATTTCAATTTGGATTAGGAGTGAAATTGAAAGAGCGCATTCTGTTTGCCATCTTCCGGAATTGCCAAACTGAAAGTAAACATTTGTGAATTGAACAGGTATGGTAGAATTGGTGCTTTCATTGTGTTACTTAATGACAAGAATTTCAGGACCTTAAAAGGAATATAATGGGCAGTGACTCTAGATAGGTTAATGTCATAAATGGATGACAACAACGGCGGGGAGACAATGAGGGGGGGGGCACTAGAGAACTTGGTCTCCTGAGCGACAAGGAGGGGGATATAATGATGGGCTAGTTGAAGAGACTCGCAATCTGGAGTCAGTGAAGGAAGAAGCTGACTGAAGGAAGTTTAAATGGACTGGCAAATTTTGAGGTTGACTTGGACACTATCTCGCGAGGGTGTGTGGACAAAGTTGAAATTTGGAAGAAAACCTGAAAAAACATTAAAGTCAAAAATTTATGAAAACATCACAAAGTCCGACAGAAAACGGGAATGTGGTCTCGGACAAATTCGCAAGAGGGTTTGTATTTATTTAAAATTTGGATGAAAACAGGAAAAAGAATTAAAGTCAAAAATTTATGAAATTATGACAAAGTCCGTCAGAACACGGGAACGTGGACTCTGACAAATTCGCAAGGGGTTGTGCACTTAGTTGAAATTTGAAAAAAAACATAAAAAAACGTTAAAGTCAAAAATTTGTGAAAATATGAAAATCCGTCAGAACACGGCAATGTGGACTCTGACTAATTCGCAAGGGAGTGTACACTTAGTTTGTAATTTAATGAAAAGTAATGAGATGATTACAAAAATTTTAAAAGAATCTCGGATAATATAATCTCAGTCACGACCAAACTCTATTTTCCCCTTATAAGGACAGGAGAAAGAGGAATCGAGTTTGGCCATGGCTCAGTAAATCGAATCATCGGATAAATCAAACTTTTTAAAGATCTCTGCAAATCACATCATTTTCTCTTATTTTTTTAACCCGTCTATAAGGAATCCTATTAAATTTTAATATCGCGTATAACAAAGTTTTATACCAAAAATATACTACAAAAATATTCTTTGCAAAGTCATTCGAATAAAAATATCCAAAGGAAGTAGGATCAATGGACGATAACGAAATTTGTATCGGAAAAAAATTCAAATAATGTCACGATTGAACGTTTGAACAAATTTAAAATATGTAGGGAAAAGTAGGGAATAAACCGCATACCTTATTATTAGTTGTTTCTTGAAGCCAAAATTTCCAACAGAATTTTATGTAGAATATCTGCAGAAAATATAGATAAAAGAGGTGGTTTTTTTCTGTACAAGTTATTAAAAAGCATGTGTATCATATGTTCATTTAACTTATAAATCATCATTGACTTTTGAATATAAGTTTTTCAAGTCATTCTTGGTCTGCCCCTCCTTCGTCTCCCTTTCGGACGCCATTCATAAAGGATTTTTGTAAGGCGCTCTTTACCCTGGGCAGAGAGAAATGGAAAAATTCTCTCAAAAATATTTTTATGTGTCAAGGAATAGAAATTCCGGAAGAAGAAGAAGAAGAGGTGTATCGTATGTATATAATTTTTAATAATGATAGATTAATAATGTACTTATGTTTTATATTTTTGGCGTTTCTCTACAGAGAGCTAATGTATTGAAAAAATGATTTTGCTTCCAATGAAGCTCTAAAGTGGCGAGCATTAGCCTGAAAGTTACAGTAGGGTTGAAAGTTTTATAGCCCTGAATTTAGAACAGAGGGAAAAAGTACCTTTTTTGGTGGGGGAGGGGGGCTACATCCTAAGCTAAATTGGCGGTGATGGGGTGGAGACCCAATACTCAGAGTCATGGGAGGATATGGATAGCTAATGAGAAAAACAGATATTTTCTCGCGCCCCACGTAAAGTTTTTAAACATGAAGTAACTCGCCATCACGAGATCACACTTTCACTGGGGGAAAAATCACTATGACTTAAATGTTTGAAATCAGTGATATTCTTGCTGTTGTTGTAACTCTGAGGTGTTGTTTATATACACTCAGTAGTTTTCGATGTTTCTAAACAAAGCTCTGTAAACAGCGATATGGCGCACGGATTTACATGCTTTGCAGATTTTTTCTGCCTAATGATTGGCAATTTTTGGTCATTATTATTTTTAAGAAATTCTAAAATGAAGCCTTGTCCTCAATAGCCCAAATGATATAATCTCCAAGTATTTAGTAGTGAAGTTATAAAGAAAGTTTCTTCCGGAAGGAGCAGAGCTGATCCTCCATGATGATGATGTTATCTACCAATATGATGGAAATGTTATGTCAGACCTCGAGAAACTGTGAGGTAATTTTTTACCCATGGTGAAATTCATATAATGAAATACTGTAAAAAGAGATACCTACGTTGAGAGTTTCAAGAGTCTCATAATTTTACTTTCTACTATATTTTCTAATTAACTTAGATCATAAATGAATTTAAGAGTGAACTACTCAATTATGTTTTTTAAAAATACGTGTAATTAACAATTAACTTGAAGAAATAATGACCGAATTAATTAATTGTTTTGATAATGAAAGAATTTTACGCTGTCTTGTGCAGACAGAACAGCTTCTCTTTGTTAATTATTTGATTGTGTGTTTATTTGTGTAAATATTATATGTAAATAAATGTTTTAAATATCAATTTAATTTTGATCACTTTATTTTTCTTGTATCATGTGCTAATTATTTTATTTTAATTTCCTATTTTATTACTTAGAATAACTTTATTAATGTTAATCCTTTAAGGGAATCTTTTAATTATTAACCCTCATAAGTTAGAGCTTCCTCAAAAATAATCACCTTCCCTTTATCCCTCTTTTAAATTTTTAATGTTTAGGTTAATTTGTATTTATGTTAGCTTTAAAAGCTCTAACACAGAGGGAAACGATCACGAATTACACAGTATTCAAAGTGTATACAGATGTCTGGGAAGGATGTAAAATTCTGTAGCCGAATTTTATGGAGTATCTAGTTTCCCCCAGCATTGGTTGTCATAAAGAAACTTTGCCGATATACGAATCCCTAGTGACCGTTCCGTTCAACCAACCGAAATGAAATCTGAGATATAGTTATTTGAAGGTATACGCCGGAGATTAATGTGAATAAGAACAATGAAGCCTGTACAGTTTCGGTTACAGTAGAAAAATTTGAAATTTTTGTATGGCAACACTTACTTTTTCCCAACGAAAAATGATCAGTCCATTAAAAAATCCATAAATGGAATTGAAACGATACATATAGCGCAAAAAACAGCGACGTAAGACACATACAAAGAAAAGCATTGCCAATAACCAATAGCAATAGAGACGAAAATAAAAGAAGAACTTCTACTGCGAGTACAAGTTTTCCATTCTGCTTTTTAAAGATTTTCCTCAAACTATGAGTTGCACGTGGTATTCTAAAATTGGGGTTTGTACCCCCACGACTCTTTGTTGTTACTGGTTGTTAACAATGCTGTTCTTTGCATGCGCCCTACATCGCCGTCTTTCGTGCTAGGTGTTCCGTTCCAACGCCATTTATGGTTTTTCAATACGCTGATCATTTTGGGAGGGGAAAAGTAGGTTTGCCATTTCAAAAATTTCGAATTATATTCACTGTAAGCGTAACCATGCTGGCTCCATTGATCTTGTTCACCGAAATCTCTAGCGCATACTTTCAAATAACTATATCTCATTAGATTAATTTTAACACAATTATTCAAACTGGTAAAGAAATCATACGAGTTGTAATTTTCTAACTGGACAAAAAATGTCCGGGCCAGAATTCGAACCTGAGATTTCTTGGCTGAATCTGCCATGTTCTACCAACTGAGCTATTCCGGTCGAATCTGGAGGGCATAATTCATCCAGCTAACCTTATTGATCATAGCATCTGATCTGATATTTTAATCAGCTCAACAGAATAGATCGCAGGTAACGGGACTCCAGTAGACGCTGGATACGTGATTACACTAGATTAATTTTAACACAATTATTCAAATTGGTAAAATCATACGAGTTATAATTTTCCAACTGGACGAAAAATGTCTGAACCAGGATTCGAACCTGGGATCTCTTACTGAAGCTACCATGCTCTCCCCTCAACGCATCCCCTCAACGGCTATCCTCAACGGATCGCTCAGTTGGCAGAGCATAGCAGCTTCAGCCAAGAGATCCCAGGTTCGAATCCTGGCCCGGACATTTTTCGTCCAGTTGGAAAATTACAACTCGTATGATTTCTTTACCAATTTGCATAATTGTGTTAAAATGAATCTAGTAGTGTAATCACGTATCCAGCGTTTACTGAAATCCCATTACCTGCTATTTATTCTGTTGAGCTGATTAAAATATCAGACCAGATGCTATGATCAATAAGGTTAACTGGATGAATTATGCCCTCCAGATTCGACCGGTATAACTCAGTTGGTAGAGCATGGCAGCTTCAGCCAAGAGATCCCAGGTTCGAATCCTGACCCGGACATTTTTCGTCTAGTTGGAAAATTACAACTATATCTCATATTTCATTTCGGTTTATACAACGGAGCGGCCGTTAGGGATTCATATATCGGCGAAGTTTCTTTATGACCATCTTTTATATGAGTAATTTATCATGTGTGTTTTGACAAATGATTATATATATTTTTTTAAGTTAAATCATCCTTTCTTACCCTATCGGTCACGTAAAACCGATTGGATATTTTAAAGTTTTTTCTGTTAAAAAAGAACAAGAGATTTTATTTTACAACATTACCTAAACAACTAAACTAATGATATTTCAATAAAGTCTAATTATTTAATATTTAAATACAAAAGGATGATTATCTTCATTACAATTTGAGAAATTTCAGAAAATATGATCACCTTTTTATCAGCTTTATAAAAAATATGTTTTCCGTTAAAAAATTGGTTACGGACTCTTCAAATATTGTCTCAAATATCCTTTTTTATCTCACGTAGGATATTCGGTTTTAAACCAAAATAATGTGTATCGGAAAGCAAGGTATAAAAATGTCCTTTTAAATCCGAGCAACAATTTCATTATGGAAATAACTCCTTATTAAATATGCTACGCATAATAATATGAAAAGTTTCACTAACTTAAAATGCGTTCATATTTAAGAAATTTGAAAGCAAGGTGTAAAAATGTCCTTTTAAATCCGAGCAACAATTTCATTATGGAAATAACTCCTTATTAAATATGCTACGCATAATAATATGAAAAGTTTCACTAACTTAAAATGCGTTCATATTTAAGAAATTTGAAAGCAAGGTGTAAAAATGTCCTTTTAAATCCGAGCAACAATTTCATTATGGAAATAACTCCTTATTAAATACACTACGCATAATAATATGAAAAGTTTCACTAACTTAAAATGCATTCATATTTAAGAACTTTGAAAATTAGAAAAAAAATATATAATTAAAAAAATGATAAAATTTTCAACACAAACACTACACAAATGACAGGATACAGATACCGTAATGGTCAGTTCTTTTTAGATAGAGATAAGTATTTCAACCATTACTCGCTTAAGGATTGTTCAAATTGATGCAAAACTGAGATAACAAGTTTCACACAACTATACGGTTTTATCCTACTTTTCCCTATTCAGGATTATTATAAATTTTACCATACCTATACAGGTACATACCTATACATACCTATACAGGCATGGATTATTTATAAATTTTCAACACAGAAACTACACAAATGCCAGTTTACAGATACCGTAATGGTCACTTCTTCTTAGATAGAGATAAGTATTTCAAAGATTACTCGTCTAAGGATTGTTCAAATTGAGGCAAAACTGAGATAACCGGTTTTCCCCAACTATACCGTTTTATCCTACTTTTCCCTATTCAGGATTATTATAAATTTTACCATACCTATACAGGTACATACCTATACATACCTATACAGGTATGGATTATTTATAAATTTTCAACACAGAAACTACACAAATGCCAGTATACAGATACCGTAATGGTCACTTCTTCTTAGATAGAGATAAGTATTTCAACCAATTCTCGCCTAAGGATTGTTCAAATTGAGGCAAAACTGAGATAACCGGTTTTACCCAACTATACGGTTTTATCCTACTTTTCCCTAATACACCCAAAACTCTTTCAGAAACACTCTTAACTGATTCCTTGAAACTCGTCACGTAACACTTTTTAAAAATTAGTGGGTACTTTTTTTAAAACTACTTGAAATTTATAGATTTTTAGCATAAAAGTTTAGTTTTAAAAATACTAGTGTCGTGATTTCTAACGCTAATTAACTTTCTAATGTTAACAAAAATTTTTGTGCTGAAACTCCTGATTCACATTAAAGTAATATTAAGAACTTTTCAGTTAACGGGAAAACTGCCTTACATTCGTTGGCTAGATGAATTAATGTTATTGACATTAAATAATTTAACTGTAATAATGAAAATCACTAAATTTTTTTTAAATCATTCTTGAAATTAAACAGTTTTTTTTATTATATAATATTCAAGACATTTTGTGTACGACAAATGCTCCTTTAACAAGTTGTACCTAAATTTCTTAAAGTTGTGAGGTAAGCGATTATAACGAAATCCACGTATAACGAATACCTTTTGCGCTCCTTTCAACTTTGTTATAAGCAGTTTCCACTGCATTTTCACATTTTTTAAAATAATGTTTTACAATTATTAGAAAAATAATATTCACGATTTGTGAAATTCTCATACTTTTATTGTATTCCTACGAAGATAGCCCTGTGTGCAATTACAAAAAGTTATTTCCATTACCATTCAATGCTTTTGAATATGATGAAAATATTTTGTTACGAAATAATCGTTCATCTATTTCTTGAGAAAGGTACTTTATAAATAAACTAGCAACCCACTTCGGCTTTGTACGGGTATCACGATGTTTTAAAGATACCTGTAAATTCCTTTATCTGCGAAGTTCAAACTCAACATCATTTTTAATTTGCGCAGATAAAAAATTACACATTGCATTTGATTTTTTTTATTATTCTATGAAGTAAAAACACTGTCGACGTCATACGTAAATATTCAACTGGAAATGCAAAAATCGTCTGTAAATGAGAGATAAAATTTACGATACATATAAAAAATATTTTTTCAAAAAATCGTCTGCTGCGATATATATCATAAAGCAAAAGGTACTAAAAGTACATTTTTTTTCTTATCCAGGCGTCAAATATAGGCAACAAAAGTTATAAATTGCCAAGTATTGTTTCAATGGCCGCTTTTGACACTGAATATTTCTTTTAACCTTCATACCCTGAATGGGTCGAATCGACCCACTTCTATAATCTATTTAATTCGATTGGAACCAGATTTTTTTTCATAAAGTAAGTTAAATAAATGCTACAGACAACTACGTTAAATAAATATGTTAAATCATTATCAAAAACAAATTCTGGTGTAAAATGTTTTTATCAACGTTGAGTAAAATTTCAACAGGGTACGAAGGTTAAGCCGTACAAACGTTCCTTTTCAATTTAAATTAAATGTATTAGTTGTGTAATATTATTTCTCTATAAAACTTTTTTTTATTTTAAGTAAAATCGGTAATAGTTTTTTTTTTCTTTTTCGAGATGTTTGTATTTTTTTTTAAATCTCTAACTCATATACAGTGTCTCACAAAAGTGATGGGACACTTGTGCTTTATAAAAAGAAACTGCAATAAAATAAATAAACAAACATGTGCAAAAATTTTTTGGGTGTGTTTCATATTTAAAGTTAGTAACAATTATTACATAACATACATTTTGTCAAAATATTAAAATATTAATTTAGTAAAAATACAATTGTTCAGAACGGAGCAAAAAATGGCTCACATAAGTGATGGGACACTTACTTTTCCATCAAATATTTATCCAAAAATTTTACTTTTTAAAAGGTTTTAATATTTTGTTGGATTTCCTTTTACTTTTAAAACATGATTTAATCTTTTTGGGATGGATTCGACTATTTTTTTTGTGATTTCTGGAGTGATTTTACCCCATTCTTCTTGAAGCACCGATTTTAGTTGTTGTTTTGAAGAAATGGTGTGTTTGCGAATTCTTGATTCCAATTCTTGCCAAATATTCTCTATGGGATTTAAGTCTGGAGATTGTGGTGGTGTTTTTATTATTTCAGGACAGTTATATAGCAGCCAGAGTCTAACGTTCAGAGCAGTGTGCTTGGGGTCATTGTCCTGGTAGAATTTAAAATCGTTATGAAGGTTCAATTTTCGTGCTGAAGATTTCAAATTTTGCTTTAAAATATCAATATACTTGTACTGATCCATTATACTGTCAATAAAAACAAAATTACCAACTCCAGCGGACGACATACACCCCCATACCATAACTCCTCCTCCACCATGTTTTACTGTTGGTACCAAGTTCTGTTTGCGAAGTTCTTCCCTGGGTTTTCTCCACACCAAGATTCTACCGTCAGAACCAAATATATTAAATTTACTCTCATCAGCAAATATAACTTTATTCCAGTAATCAGAATTCTTATTTATGTTGGATTTTGCGAAAGCTAGTCTGAGTTTTCTATTCTTTTCACTTACGAAGAATTTTTTCCTGGCTACTCTACCGTGATATCCAGCAGATCGAATTACCCTTCTAATAGTTTCAGGATTAACAATTATTCCATATAATGCTTGTAAATCAGCAGCAACTTTTGAAGCACTAATTCTTGGATTTTTTTTAATATTTCGAACGATAATTCGCTTTATTCCATTGGATAGCTTTGATGGTCAGCCAGGTCTTCTTTTATCCTGAATCATATGATTCTTTTTATATCGTTTAATGATATTGAAAACTGTTGAACGACTCAAGTTAACTGTTTCAGCAGTTTTTCTAATAGATTTTCCACGTTCAATATGCAAATTAATAACTAATTTTCGAATTTCAGGCGAAGTTTCTTTTCGTTTAGCATTCATGACTACACAGAGCTAAAAAACACAAAAATTCCAAAACAAACTGGAGAGAAATACTGCAGACGATTTTATAAATTATTGCCAATTGCTTTTAAGTAAAAATAAAACCCCAAAAAATATTTTTATTGCTTATTTCAGACGATTTTTGTTGCATATATAATGGTGTCCCATCACTTATGTGAGCTATTTTTTGCTCCGTTCTAAACATTTGTATTTTTATTAAATTAATATTTTAATATTTTGACAAAATGTATGTTATGTAATAATCTTTACTAAATTTAAGTATGAAACACACCCACAAAAAAAATGTGTACATGTTTTTTTAATTTATTTGATTAGTTTCCTTTTGTAAAGCACAAGTGTCCCATCACTTATGTGAGACACTGTAGCTGTTTCCCAAAGACCGTTAACCAAATGATAGTATAATATACCGTCGCCAAGATGAAAAACATGTACCAACGGCAAACTTTTCGTCAAAATAAGGATAAAATATGAAATTTTATTTTCAAAAATCATGGTTATATCAGTATATTTTACATCAAAATGACCGCGAAATTTTTTTTTCTATCCGATGTTGCAAACCGCAAAAAATCCATCGGGTATTTTTTTTTTAATTTCCCCGCACACACACTTTCAGGGCTTCTTGCTTTATAATATATATGATACGCAACTTTTCGCTTAGGGAATTAGATTAAATAAAAATATGAAGAACATATAAATTTCAAATTTAAAAAAAAGTTAAATCCCTTTTTCCATGAAAAGTTTCAAAATTTAGCTCAAAAAATGTAATTTTAATTAAAAATGTCATTAATACTTATAAATTAAATAATGTATATCAAGTTTTGGAGATTAAATATACAGCTTTGAAATTACAAAATGTTTAATAGAAAACATTGAAGAGAAAAAAAATGAGTAATTTTTAAACTGAAATCGTTGGTATAATGGCTAATTTAAAGTTTATATTTAAATTCTTTATAAAACCACTAGCAAGCTACGCCCGCTACGCTGGTCAATTTCTTTTAACGAACCTTTAATCAAACAAAATATTGACATTTCATAAATAACTTTTATATTTTAACAGAATAATAAGGCTACTATAATTTGTGACTCGTGCTATAGCCAATATACACGTCAGGACACGTCCCCCTTATCATTATCTTTTTACGCATGAAGGTTTCGCTATGGTACTCCATTGGAAAATTTGGTAATTTTTGAAATTCAATATTTGAAAAACGACATAATCATTAGATTTGAAATTTATATCAAGAAAAATACAATTTTTTATTTTTCAAACGCAGTTTGTCTAACAATTTTCTGACAAATACTTTTTGAGCTATCATTTTTTTCAGTAACTTCAAATGTTTCATTTTCCGAGATTAATCTGGTGTTGGAGCAGGGTTTGTCACCACCAATTTGCCACCATCACTTTTGAAATCGGTTCCGTGGTTCCAGAGATTCCATAGAAATTGTAATTTAGAATGACTTCAGAACGCTTTTCGTTCATTTCACCCATTTAAATTTCGATTTTTTTTTAAATTTATTCTTAGAGAGCATTTACACCTTATAAGTAACTACAATGCTAAATTTCAAATTTCTTGCCCCTTCAGTATAAAAAAGTCGCAATTTTCGAACATTTTTCGATCCTGAACCCCATTGATGTTAGTGGCACCGACATAAAATATAGCCTATGTTGGAGTAGGGATTGTCCCCATCAATTTGCCATCATTACTTTTGAAATCGGTTCTGTAGTTCCAGAGATTTCATAGAAATTGTAATTTAGACTGTTTTTAGAACGCTTTTCGCTCATTTCACCCTTTTAAATTTCAATTTCTTTTTTATTTTGTTCTTAGATAGCATTTACATCTTATAAGTAACTACAATGACAAATTTCAAATTTCTAGCTCCTTCAGTATAAAAAATAAAAATAAAACTGCCCAGTTAAACTGAGGGCATTGAGTTCACAGGCTATTCACACTAATTGTATATTATACTCTTATTTCAAAGAATTTGAAATAAGTTCATCGAAAAATCAAGAAATAAACAATATATTAAGGGGGGGGTCATCCCCCCGTTACCCCCCCCCATAGTTAACTAATGAACCCCTTAAACTAATCAGGTAAATCTCTAATTACAATGAATATATATACAAAATTTGAAGAAAATCAGATAATTCTGCATGAAAAACCCATTTATATAAATTAAGGCGGGATTAGCCCGGTCCGTTCCCCCCCACCCTTTATACTTAACCAATCAATCCCGAAAACTAATCAGAGTAGCGTCTTAACCCAATGAACCTATAAACAAATTTTGAAGCAAATGGGATAATTCTGCATGAAAAACCCATTTATATAAATTAAGGGGGGGATTAGCCCCCCCGTCCCCCCCCCTTTATACTTAACCAATCAATCCCGAAAACTAATCAGGGAAGTGCCTTAACACAGTGAACCTATAAACAAAATTTGAAGGAAAACGGCATAATTCTGCATGAAAAACCCATTTATATAAAATAAGGGGGGATTAGCCCTCCGTTCCCCCCTTTATACTTAACCAATCAATCCCGAAAACTAATCAGGGATGCGCCTTAACACAGTGAACCTATAAATAAAATTTGAAGGAAATGGGATAATTCTGCATGAAAAACCCATTTATATAAATTAAGGGGGTATTAGCCCCCCGTTCCCCCCCTTTATACTTAATCAATCAATCCCGAAAACTAATCAGGGAAGCGTCTTAACCCAATGAACCTATAAACAAATTTTGAAGCAAATAGAATAATTCTGTATGAAAAATCCATTTATATAAAGTAAGGGGGGATTATCCTTCCGTTTCCCCCCCCCCTTTATACTTAACCAATCAATCTCGAAAAACTAATCAGGGAAGCGCCTTAACACAGTAAACCTATCAACAAAATTTGAAGGAAAACGGAATAATTCTGCATGAAAAACACATTTATATAAAATAAGGGGGTATTAGCCCTCCGTTCCCCCCTTTATACTTAACCAATCAATCCCGAAAACTAATCAGGGATGCGCCTTAACACAGTGAACCTATCAATAAAATTTGAAGGAAATGGGATAATTCTGCATGAAAAACCCATTTATATAAATTAAGGGGGGTATTAGCCCCCGTTCCCCACCTTTATACTTAATCAATCAATCCCGAAAACTAATCAGAGTAGCGTCTTAACCCAATGAACCTATAAACAAATTTTGAAGCAAATGGGATAATTCTGCATGAAAAACCCATTTATATAAATTAAGGGGGGGGGATTAGCCCCCCCGTCCCCCCCCTTATACTTAACCAATCAATCCTGAAAACTAATCAGGGAAGTGCCTTAACACAGTGAACCTATAAACAAAATTTGCAGGAAAACGGAATAATTCTGCATGAAAAACCCATTTATATAAAATAAGGGGGGATTAGCCCTCCGTTCCCCCCTTTATACTTAACCAATCAATCCCGAAAACTAATCAGGGATGCGCCTTAACACAGTGAACCTATAAATAAAATTTGAAGGAAATGGGATAATTCTGCATGAAAAACCCATTTATATAAATTAAGGGGGTATTAGCCCCCCGTTCCCCCCCTTTATACTTAATCAATCAATCCCGAAAACTAATCAGGGAAGCGTCTTAACCCAATGAACCTATAAACAAATTTTGAAGCAAATAGAATAATTCTGTATGAAAAATCCATTTATATAAATTAAGGGGGGATTATCCTTCCGTTCCCCCCCTTTATACTTAACCAATCAATCTCGAAAAACTAATCAGGGGAGCGCCTTAACACAGTAAACCTATCAACAAAATTTGAAGGAAAACGGAATAATTCTGCATGAAAAACACATTTATATAAAATAAGGGGTTATTAGCCCTCCGTTCCCCCCTTTATACTTAACCAATCAATCCCGAAAACTAATCAGGGATGCGCCTTAACACAGTGAACCTATCAATAAAATTTGAAGGAAATGGGATAATTCTGCATGAAAAACCCATTTATATAAATTAAGGGGGGTATTAGCCCCCGTTCCCCACCTTTATACTTAATCAATCAATCCCGAAAACTAATCAGGGAAGCGTCTTAACCCAATGAACCTATAAACAAATTTTGAAGCAAATAGAATAATTCTGCATGAAAAACCCATTTATATAAATTAAGGGGGGATTATCCCCCCGTTCCCCCCCTTTATACTTAACCAATCAATCCCGAAAACTAATCAGGGAAACGCCTTAACATAGTGAACCTATAAACAAAATTTGAAGGAAAACGGAATAATTCTGCATGAAAAACCCATTTATATAAAATAAGGGGGGATATGCCCCCCGTTCCCTCCTTTATACTTAACCAATCAATCCCGAAAACTAATCAGGGAAACGCCTTAACACAGTGAACCTATAAACAAAATTTGAAGGAAATGGGATAATTCTGCGAGAAAAACCCATTTATATAAATTAAGGGGGGGGGGGATTATCCCCCCGTTACCCCCCTTTATACTTAACCAATCAATCCCGAAAACTAATCAGGGAAGCGGCTTAACACAGTGGACCTATAAACAAAATTTGAAGGAAAACGGAATAATTCTGCACGAAAAACCCATTTATATAAAATAAGTGGGGGATTATCCTCCCGTCCCCCCCCCTTTATACTTAACCAATCAATCCCGAAAACTAATTAGGGAAGCGTCTTAACACAGTGAACCTTTAACCAAAAATTGAAGGAAATGGGATAATTCTGCATGAAAAACCCATTTATATAAATTAAGGGGGGGGGGATTAGCCCCCCCGTTCCCCCATTTATACTTAACCAATCAATCCTGAAAAACTAATCAGGGAAGCGCCTTAACACAGTGAACCTATAAACAAAATTTGAAGGAAAACGGAATAATTCTGCTTGAAAAACCCATTTATATAAATTAAGGAGGGATTAGCCCCCCGTTCCCCCCTTTATACTTAACCAATCAATCCCGAAAAGTAATCAGAGAAGCGTCTTAACCCAATGAACCTATAAACAAAATTTGAAGGAAAACGGAATAATTCTGCATGAAAAACCCATTTATATAAATTAAGGGGGGGGAAATAGCCCCCGTTCCCCCCCCTTTATACTTAACCAATCAAACCCGAAAACTAATCAGGGAAGCGCCTTAACACAGTGAACCTATAAACAAAATTTGAAGGAAAACGGATATTTCTATGAAGAGTTATCGCATTACGTACGTACATACATACATACAGAACCGGCTGGCAAGCTCTCAGGGCTTGATAGCCAGTTTGATAGCTAAAAAATCGCAATTTTAGACAGTTTTTTGCTCCTGCACCCCCTGGGGTTAGTGGCACCGACATAAAATATAGCCTATGTTGGAGCAGGGGTTGTCACCATCAATTTGCCACTATCACTTTTGAAATCGGTTCGGTAGTTCCAGAGATTACCGCCTACAAACAAACGAACAAACAATCTCTACTCCTTTATAATTTTAGTATAGATTACTTATATTATAGATTTTGGGACCAGCTTTCTTAATGTTGATAAGATTGGAAGCGTTAGTTAATACAAATGTTTGTTAGTATTGAGGCTCCTGAAAAGTTTAAGGACTCTTCTAAAGTAAAATGCTTTCAGTTAAAATCTGAAAGTTAAGTTTATTACTCTCTCTAACTTTTATAGATACCTCAGTCTGTTATCTACATTTTGTATTATGTATGGTAGCGTAAGTTTTACATCAGGTAACTGGAATGTCAAAATAATAGACATCATATCCAGTAAATGTTATTCTTTGTTAAATAAAAATATGTTTTGACGGCGCACAGTGTGCTGAAACGACGAATTTCCACGACATAAGCAAGATTTGTATGCATTTTCCCAAGGTTTGTCAAGTATGTAGAGTTGTTCTATAAGTCTCACAGCATGAGAAACCATGTATGATTTTTTTTTTCTCTTACGTACCCTGTTTTTAGAAGGAAACGTATCGAAAAAGTATAAAAAACAGGTAAAAACCAAAAATGAGTGATGTCAAGCGAAATTCATTCACATCATTCGCAATAAGGCGAATATGAACTCAATATATTTATCCCAAACAACTATATAACAATTAGACATTCTTAACATGAAATTATGTATTTTTATGTATTTTCGTAACTTCAGTTATTTAGCATGCAAACTCATTAAAAGTTCGCACAACTTATAAACAACAGCTGGGCAAAAATTCTCCAGACGATCAAAAACCAATAAATCAACCTGTGTCGCCGAAACTTGATAACAAATTGACCGGCCAACAATGGTGAATTTATAACATTTTCAAAATACGTTTTATGACTAAAGCCAATTAAGTAGAGGATATTGGTCAAGCAGCTTCCAAGAAAAGCAGGTAGACAATTTTCTCAAACAAGGATGAAGAGGGAGCTTGACCATTAACAAGAGCAGAGATAAAAGAAAGGAGTGAATTCACCAACCATATTTTTTTTAGATATAAGATATATTGGTAATATGTCTTGAATAAGCAGGCTGTTTTAAAATATATTTGTAAAAATAAATTTTCGAAGGAAAAAGTCATCTTTTCAGGTCCTATCTACATGACTAAATTTTGTCGAAATTTAAATTAAAAACTTCCAGTGAGACAGCATTGTCATCACTAGTGCACTTAAAGGCACGTAGACCACATTGCCTATCATTTAATACTTATGCTTATTGATAGCATATTCAGACGAATATCGAGCCTTCTTGCTCGTGTCTGAAATAAATTTAACAAGACCAATCTGCCACCTGTGTCAATGATTTGTAATATATCAACGACGGGTATCCAGTGACGTGTCAACTATAAGATGATCGATAAAAGATCAACATACTGTTTTCTATGATTTATTTATTTACATATGACATCATTTTTATTATGAATTAAAATAAGCTCAGGGATTTAGTTTGAACCCGGATCAGAGTAGAATTATTATCTATATTAATAAAAGAAAGTTTCGCTCTGTGTGTGTCTGTTGGCGATGGCTAGGAAAATTTAGCCCACCTAGAAGGCTGGAAATTTAGATTTAGGTAGTCCAAACCCTCTCCTGGTGCAACATTACTTCAGAATTTTAATATTTTAATTACTTTCTGAAATATTAATTAAAATGCACAAAGCACTCTCATTAAAAATACGCTTTTATTCTCTTGGGTTGGTTGGTTCACTGGTTGGTTGCATCGATTCTTCACAGAAGTAATTAAATAAACCAGAGCAGCGATGCAAAAATAAGGATTTCTAAGGAAATAGTGGTCGCACGGCTCTGCCGTTACAAACATACAACCGTGCACACGTAGCGCCATCTGCCGACGCGAAACTGAAAGTGTCATTAACGCAGAAAAACTGATACAACTGTCCTACTCGAGCGCCATCACTATCTATTTGAAACATTTTAGAGGGACGTTTTTCGTTAGAAATCTTTGAATGAAAGTCGAGTGTTTCATGAATTACTGTTTTTTTAGTTTTTTTTTTTCAGCTAAATATTAATATTTTCACACAAAAATTATACCCATGCTTAGGAAACATTTTTTTAATACTCATAAAAATTTGGATAATAAGATTTTTTTTTTTAAACATTAAATAAAAAATTAGAACACTTCTAACAGGCAATTTTGTCACTACAAATTGGCAATTCTTAAGTTCTTGCTTGAGCTGCGGATAGTTTAGCGAGAATTCTTGAAACTTTCTATTGCAAATTTATTAATATTAATATTTTATATCTATATTAATAAAAGAAAGTTTCGCTCTATGTGTGTGTCTGTGTGTGCGTCTGTTGGCGATGGCTAGTAAAATCTAGCCCACCTAGAAGTCTGGAAATTTAGGTGTGGATAGTCCAAGGTCTGGCCATGTGCATCTGAGCCTCAGAATTTTAATATTTTGATAATTAGCCTAGATATTAATTAGATTCTCATTAACCATCGCTTCTAAAATGTCATCTTTTAAATCAAAATGGCGAAAGAAACGAACTGGCGCGTTGGATTTGCAAGCGGAAATGAACAAATTCGAAATTATTTTACTAATTAGCGAATTTTAAGAAAACTAATTGAGATATCAATTTGAAAATTTCTGAGCATATGTAAAAAAAATATTCTGTATCTGAATATGTGATTTTTGAAAAATTCGGTTGGTAATTTTTTTTTATTTATGCAAAAAACTGCCAAAAATCTGCCGGCGCCAGTGAAAACGACCCGAGAAAGTTTCAGACAGGGATCGGCTTTCATTAAAAACTGAACTACAAAGAGATCTGTTTTTAGGGCCGAACTCTCCATTTAGTTTGCGAAAATGAAAGGAAATAATTGCCAATTTTTACTAATGAACAAAAATTTAGGTAACTAATTAAGATATAGATTTGAAATTGAGGTCGGGAAGGGGTGTCATCTGCCGGCTATTTTAGCGTAGCGTCTTCATTATTTTCTAATTATCAGAAAAATGTAATTCTTTTTTTAATGATCGCGTTAATGTAGGTGACGGTGGTTCTCTTGAACAAATTATTCATTATATTTGCGGGTATGGGGAGGGAGGGGGTTAACGCCTTTCTCTGAGATTGTAATTATCTCGAGCCCGGGCAACGCCGGGCGGGTTAGCTAGTTAATTAATATTTTATATCATCATTTAATGAACATTTTGCAACTTATCCTTTTATTATGAAATTAAAATTGTTAATATCACGCTACAGGCAAAATGGTTGATCTTTTAAGGATACAACTTATGTCAGCAGATCACAAAATAACCTTTTAAAAGTAAACTTAAAATTCTATTTCTGTAAATAGTTTATGTGTATTATTTTAGCGTATATAAAGGTTATTCTTATGTTTCTTTAAATAAATGTGTTTGGTTTTAATTAAATAATGGTAATTTATTTGTGGTATCTTTATCATATAATCAAGCAGGTAAACATGTGCTAGTTGGGGTATTCTTAAGGTCTTTGTTATTTGCGAAATATACACAACGCTCTGTAACCTTTAAATTATCTAAAAAAATACTTAAGATTTTTAAGTATTATTTTCAGCAATTAAGGGAAAATTCTTAACATTTCCTAAGCTGAGGCCTAGAATCTACGATCACAACAATTTTAATTATTACCTCAACTAATTGATACACAAGAGGTTTTGGAATTTTTGTATGAAAGAGAGATTTTGCAGGTTTCAAGTAACTTCCCTGTCATTACCAAAGGGGTAAAATATCTCTCCAACAATGAGTAAATGATGAAAAAAAATTAGGGTCGAGATGTTTATATTATTTTTCTCCGTATAAACATATAAATAGCACAACTACTGTTTCAACTTTAATTAATGGCTCACTTCATGAAATGAACAGTGCATTGTAGTGTCTTACATTTACAATAGTATAAGTAAATTTCTTTGTACGTTTTCCATTAATTAACAGCTCTCAAAACTGTAGTCATATAACGTATACTCTTATAAAACTAAAAAAACTATTATTCTTGCTATAACATTAAAAGATTTTAAAATGATACAATGACGTAATATTTAATTGTTGTCACTCTTAAAACTGTTTAAAGCTAAAAAGTTTCCTTTTTCGATTCACATGGTGATTTATTAAAGTGTAGCTGAAAAGAATATTTTTTTAGACTAGTATCACATTCATGTTTTTATTTGAGAAAAATGCTCTTATTTTTCGTTTCTAACGCTTGTATAACACGTTCTTTGAAATATAAAATACTGTTTTCTATTAATGTCAACACTCCTTTTCAAGTGCTTTTTATTGCTTTACATTAATCTGTCACAACAAAGAAGGAAAAGAAATTAACTCTGAAAAAAAATGGCCATAAACTCTTAAATTTACTTTATCCAATAAACAATTTTCTTTTTCTTTTCACAAACACATCTTAAAAAAAGAGACGTTTCATCAAAAGAAGTAATTAATTTTATTTTATAAAGTCTTACATCTTGACAATGATGAAAATATAAAAGAACCGATTATTTTTCTTTTATCCAATTCAAATAAATTGATTTAAATTTTAAATAAGTAATATAAAAAAATATTTTTAAGTCAATTCCTACTTAGGTCAACAAAGAAAAATTTTATTTTAGTTACTTTTTATTATATAATTACAATTAATATAACTATGTATATACATATGACAGAATTACAATATAAAGTGGCAAAATAGAAAGCTAATTTCCTTTTGAGCATTTGAATTTGAATTTTGCTTTTTAATCATAAATATATAAAATAAACCCGTGCAGCATTAATGTCCCACGTTATCTTTATTGAACATTTTTTTATAATCATCGTTGCGGTATTTTATTTTTGTGGCATCACTCATTTGAGGAAAATCTTTCATTTCATTTATGAAAACAAAGGGAGAAATTTTTTTCTCCCATATAAAACTAAAATTAATTAATTTAATTTAATTAATGAATTAATATTTGAAAAAACTGTATTAACATCAAGTGTCATCCACTACAAGTTTTAAAAAATGTATTTGAACTTGAGTGGATGAATAAAAAGTATTTTATTAACGCTTGAAATTTTGAACAAGATATATAAATATATAGAGAGTGTGAGCTAATAGTAGGAATTGAATAATGTATAGATGTTTCTTTAACTAGGGAATTTTAATTATAAGAATGTTTAGAGCCACAGTAAGGGTACTGCGGGTGGTTCCCTCACACCAGGAGCTGTCAATTTTGGTAGGCATGGCCAGGTTTTAACGGCACCCTCAGTTATCATTACTGACATGTGAACGGTGTGCAACAAGGCGTTTCGCATCAGCCACCAAATGGAGTTGCTGTGGCTCTGAGAATGTTAAAATTTTATTAAAAATGCAATCACTCGGTAAATATATTTATAACTTTGTAGATAACCAAATTAATTAAAAGTACATGGAATAATATAAGTAAAATTTTAGGTTAAGGGCTCCGCTATAAAACACAACTTCTATTGTCAATTTTCACGGTTTAGCCGGAAACAAATTTAGAGTATTCAGTGAGTTTTATTTAAATTGCGTTAATAATGCTTCTTCTTGCATATCCTGTAATACTTTTTAGAATTGATAAAAATATGGCTACAGTTGTTGTAGTTTGTTAATGAAATGAAATGAATTTAACTTCTTAAATATTTTTTTACTTCTAACAGTCCAGAAAAAAAAAGTCATCACCCTATAAGCTCTGCCGAAATCGTCGTAAAAAAATGCGACTGGAAACTATCGAATCGAGTATTAAGAACGACTTCTGATTAAAGCTATACTTAAATTTTACTTAGGGAGTCGTCTACAAAAATTAATTGGAACTTATAATTTTCTTTATCAGAAATCGTTTTCTAGAACTTTCTAATATGCAAAATTAGAGCGCATTCTTCCAAGTAGTGTTTGAATTATGCTTAAAAAACTAACCGCATTTCAATCATTTTTGAAGCGATAAAAATTGATTTAATATTATGAGTTCCAAACTTTAAGTCTGCATGATTCCTAAATAATGCGACCAAATGACTCCCCGTTTCGTATCAAAAGGTAAAATTTACGGAAGACTCCAAATATGATGTCAAAATTTGTAGACATTGAAAACTTTAAAGTTTGGTACAATTTCTATAAGTAGGCGACGCTTTATAGCATTAACTAGTAGACCTTATTACGAATTGAACGGTACCAGTTACATTTTTACATTATGATTTGCAGCGGAGTTAGTAGAGGTGATTATTTTTTTACCCGTACTGCATATTAAATTGTAATACTAATACTCATAATACACTTGTACACGTTACAAAATCAAAAAGATTTTTTATGATCATTGCAGAAATGCCTTATCGGGCAATATACTACCCACATAAATTTTATATAATTGGTACCAATAGTTAAAACAATTGTACAATAATTAATTTTCGATATTTTCGCAATATATGCAAAGCAAAATGTGCAATATCTGTTAAGGAAATTAAAGAAAAATATATTCCTCCGTTTAAAGACGTGAAATTTTGTGACACATTCAGGAAGTCATTTTTATATGTAAAAAATATAAACTTTGTAAACATGACTACAGTGAATTACTTTACAATCGAACAGCGTTTTAATATTTCGGATAAATGATATTACAATTTGAGTTATAATTGAAGCTTCCTTCCAATAACGACGTTTTCCAGGATTGCTGTGCTCCGAAAACCTCTTTAAAATGCCACTTTTGACATTCTTTTCTGAAATATCCTTTGAGGAAACGATATTTGATTTCTTAATATTTCATTAAGCATACCTGCAAATTTCGTGGAATTATGAATGAAACTAAACAGATTTATAATTAAAACAGGTTTTTGGTCATTTTTATCGGCAATATATTACCTTAAAAAGCATGTAGAGTATACAGTTTCTGTTTCATGTGAAAATAGTCCAAATTAGGCAGATTTTGGGTCATTTTGGGACATAATTACGAAAATTTTGAAACTTGGTAATATTGTTTGTGAGGGTCTGCTAATGAACATACTAAAAGTCCTGATGTATAGGGGGTGAGCGCGAGGGAGGGGGGTAAAAGAAGGTACCATTTTTCCTTTGTTTTTTTTTTTAGTATCCTGTAAGCTATAAGTCCTACGGAAAAATTGCTAATACAAAAAATAAAGACAATTAAATTCTCTACAAAATCGGTTCGATACATTTTTCTCTAGAGCCATAGGTAACGAGATAATCGCAATTTCTTCATTTAAAAATGAAGAAATTTGTCAAAAGTCACACCAGCGCCAGAGAGCGGCACTTACATTACACCTACTTAACCTAAACTTAAACATACATTAATAAATGTTGTGGTCAGAAGAATGGAAGTCTGAACAATAACTTTATCAAATGACATTTTTTGTTAACATAAAACATACAAAAATGAAAAATGCGTAAAATACAATAATATAGGAATAAACAATATACTCAAGTCCTTGATAATTTTGATTACCCCGGGTTCAATGGGGAACTTCAAAAGATGTTGATTTTTGTTCCATTTCCATTAGGACATCCTCCTCAACGGGTGGTGGACTGTTTGAGCAGTCTCCATGGCAGTAGTGGCAGGCAGCAGTGCATGTGATTCCAGTTTTTCTGCATCCACATTCGTTACCACAACCGGTTGTACACTGGCAGAAGATGAGGTTTAGTACTGCCTCAGGGGCAACAGGATCGGTGGTTGTGATAGGTATTAACGTATAATCGAGCTTGCGTTTTCAACCCCAAATATCAGGAGACAGTTCATTTCCCTGCCACAGCTGTATCTGATGAAAAACCCGATATGCGTGTTGCATCGCTGCTCCTTCTGTGGGAGGCAGGGATGCTAATTCTGGTCTCATGTTTGAAACGGACTTTGTGAAGGCATGAAACCTATGTAAGTTGAGTGACGTTGTATTATGTGGAGCTTAATACATATTCAAGAAGAACTTACACTCCGTCTCTGCCACCTCTACTGATGTGACGAGTTTGAGTCACCAAAAACTGAATTTACACACTCTAATGATTTACGTCGAATCAACAATTTGCAGATAGCAACTTTCCCCTTCCTGTAACAAGATGATGCTATTCACAGTCAGAGAATGAATGAGCAAGTAGTATAATGTGTTTGAGGCCCTTTTGCTGCTGTTGTTGTGATGAAAATTTCTGAGTTACGACTTGCCCTTGGCCTGATTTGTATAAGTATATATGTTTATCTGAAGGGGTTAAGGCTGTGAGAAGAACAATTATATACACATCCTGTCCAACAACAGTAACGTTGTCACTCTCACTCAGTGCATCTATAGCAGTCTAAACAATCAGAGTGTCGACGTCATTAGGACTTTGCTTACATGAGACTCCTTTGTCATTTAGTTTAGAGGATAGAAGTGGAATGAACTTCGTCTTATTGTTCTTATTTGAGAGAAACCGATTTTGGGGCACACTGATGACAGTACGTTTTTCAAAATGTATGTCAACTGACGTTTTTACTGAGCACCTATTTTGTTCAGCTACTTTGGTACTGTTTACAGTGTCAGTATATCCGACGAAAACAATTCTACAGCTCTATCCACAATAGTGTTTTTTAACATACTTAATGTAAGTGTTGCAAATATCTTGTATTGTTGATCCCTTCTTCCACGCCACCTTATGTAACAGGAAGCCACCATCCACAACCATTGTAGTTTAGGTTAAGTAAGTGCAATGTAAGTGCCGTTGACTCGCTCTCTGGCGCTGGTGTGACTTTTGGCAAATTTCTTGATATTTAATGTGATTATCTCGTTAACTATGGGCTCTAGAGAAAAATGTATAGAATCTTTTTTGTAGAGAATTTAATTTTCTTTATCTTTTGTACTAGCAATTTTTCCGTAGGACTTATAGATTATGAGATATTAACAGAAAACCAAAAAATGGTACCTTCTTTTACCCCTCCCCCCTCTCTCGCGCTCACTCCCTACCCATCAGGACTTTTAGTATGTTCATTAGTAGACCCTCACAAACAATATTACCGTTTAAAAACTTTCGTAATTATGTCCAGAAAAAAAACCTAATTTGACTGGACTAAAAAGAAAGTAAATCAATGAATACTTCCAAACCTGCAATCATATAATACGTGTTTAGATAGAGTAATAGAAATTTTCCACCATATTTCTCTTATTATCAATGCTTTTTTTTCCATGAAAGACAGCAGTTTTCAGTTACTGTAATTGCTTTCAAGAATTTATTTACACTATTTTCAAATTTAAAACAAAAGTCATAAACTTCAAAGTTCATTCAATTTTACAGAATTAATTGTATATAAATAAATAAAATCTAAATATTTCGTTTAGAAATGCGTTCAATACTTTGTATTTATTCGTGTTAAATGCTTCCGTGTGTAAATCTTATTTAACAATGCAAAAATTGGTTTCTTTTCATAAGATTTACTTTAAATAATAAAATGGGAGCCTTTTTATTAGTCATTTTTTCTCACTGATTTTAATAACATTTATTTACTAAGCAGAATTTCTATTCAGGCGATAATAAATCTACAACATAAAAATTTTAAATTTGCAATAAAATTTGCTCATAAATTTAAAACACCTAACTGAATTGCTATTTAGGATGCAAATGTATCATTGTTTAAAATATTTTATTATACTTTAAAGTATTCTATTTTTCGATATTAATAGCAACGCAAACCTTCTTTTAAAATAGAAGAATTTTAAGCACATATGAAAGAGAATCTTATATCTTTCAGTAAAATAATTGCTGCAATATTATTTTTCAACATTTTTTACTTTCACTGCACATTAATTTAAAATATTTTAACAATAAACTACGTTTCTTACATTTTGAAAGAATAATAATAAAACATCAAATTAGCTATGGTAAAAAGAAAATGTATATTTCTAAAATATATGCATTTTTTTAATAAATAATTCAAAGGTTTTAACCAACACATAAATTACTCCTATTTTTTATTATTTTGATGCAATGTTTCATTTACATTATACTAATGTGTATATATACAGGGTTATTATAAAAAAAACTATCCCGACATTTGGGCCGCTAACTATCATACCATTCACAGAAACTGAATGAAATTTTGGCAAAAGGTATTTTGAGGTATGCGCTCAAGAATGATATGGAAAACAACAGTGTCACTCAAACAGTTACGGTTACAGTGAGAAATTTTCGAAAAAATCAAATGGCAACACCCAGTTTTTTGTATTGGAATGTGATCTCCATCGTGTAAAACCCTAAATAGCGTTGGAACGGCAACTGTAGCATGAAAATCACCGGCGGTAGATAGGCTAAAAGTGATGACAACCAATAAGGACACAGAAGCAGCATAAAATAAAGCATTTTATTGTGTTTCACAAATTTTCCACATGACCTCCTTCACACACGATGACACTTTGCATACGACTGATGGTGGATAGCAGTACAGCACGTATCATGGCAATAGGAATCTCTTGAATCACAGTTCTGATGGCATCTTTCAAATCAGATGCAGTTTGAGGACGAAACTGATACACTTTGGATTTCAGATATCCCCACAGCCAGAAATCCATTAGTGTCAGATCAGGAGACCTTGGTGGCCACGGAAACGGGACATGATGGGAGATTACTCTGTCACCAAACTGTTGAGTTAAGACACGTTTGACTGAAGACCCGACATGTGGAGGAGCGCCATCTTGCATCCACACAACTTCAGATAGAGCATTTTGCCGTTGCAATGCGGGAATCGCGTAATGCGTTAACATGTCCAGATAGCGAGCACTCATTACTGTACACGTTTGCAGATCACCGGCAGTAACCTATTCAAAAAAGTAAAGGCCGAGGATGAACGTACTCGTTATACCACACCACACAGTCACTTTTTCCTCGTGCAATGGACGTGCATGCACATCATGTGGATTATTCTCTGCCCAGTGCACACAATTTTTCGAATTCACGTTACCAGTTAACGAGAAATGCGCCTCATCTGTCCACAGAATGTGTAAAGGCCAGCTGCTCTCTTAATCGTAACGGATAAGGAATTGATTTGCAAAATCCAGCCATAACGGAAAGTCGTCCAGACTGAGCTCTATCGCATGTGCAACCAGTTTCGTCAAATTTATGAATCAAATCCCGTACAGCTTTGACAGTGCACGGACCTCGCCGTAATCCATGGTTTGTGCGGTAAACACGCAATGTGTCTGCGGCATTTTGTCCATTCAGGTAATAAATCTTTACGATTTCCCCACGTTCTTTCCCTGAAAGCGGTATCTTGTTCGGAATGGCAGAAAGGAATATACGCGGCTCGCATTTCGCAGTGCTTTTTCTTTCACCTAGTGTGACGACGTCAGTCATGACTGTGTCTTACGTAGAACCCGAAATTTTTCTTTCTTGGTTTCTTCTTCTCGTTTTGTGGAGAACTAATCAGGCTGGGATATCAGTCAAAGAAACGGTGTGACGTGTGAAGTAAATGAAACGAAAATTAATGCTCTGGTGCACGGCAAAGTCCTTTTTACCTTTCCCTTGCCTAGTTCCGGTGATTTTCATGCTACAGTTGCCGTTCCAACGCTATTTAAGGTTTTTCACAATGAAGATCACATTCCAATACAAAAAACTGGGTGTTGCCATTTGATTTTTTCGAAATTTTCTCCCTGTAACCGTAACTGTTTGAGTCACAATGTTGTTTTTCATATCATTCTTGAGCGCATACCTCAAAATACCTTTTGCCAAAATTTCATTCAGTTTCTGTGTATGGTATGATAGTTAGGGGCCCAAATGTCGGGATAGTTTTTTTATAATCACCCTGTATATATATATATATATATATATATATATATATATATAAGGTTTATACTGATTTGTGGCTAGACTTTGCTCACTTGATATCTAATATTAATTTCTATTTGATATGAATATACAGACTGTATAATACAGTGTGTCCCAAAAATGATGGATTTTGAAAGTCAATTTAAGAAAAAACGGAACGCGATAGAAATGTATCGTTTGCGGCCTTATGTTTGGGAAACATGGGAATTTTATCCCACCAATTTGCAAATATAGTTAACAGTTTCGCCAATAGATGGCGCTGCAGGTACGCAAGAGCTGCAGAGAAATTAAATCCGTCACATCTTTATTCGGTATTTTGCTACGCAATCTGTTAGTGAGTGTTTTTGAAACACTATACACTATTGTAAATTGGTTTATTCATTGATACAGCGGATATTTCTTGTTTTGGAGTATCACCGCCTCGAACACAGTTATTGCAGCGCCATCTTTTGACGAAAATGTTTAACTCAATTTGCAAATTTGTGGGATAAAATTCCCTGGTTTCCTAAACATAAGGCCGTAAACGATACATTTGTATCGCGTTTCATTTTTTAAGTTTATTTATTTAATGTTGACTTTTAAAATCCATCAGTCATTTTTGGGACACACTGTATATATATATATATAGATAGATAGATAGATATAGGTATATATATATCACACATTTTAAATATTTTAAACATTAATTTCCTATTTAATTTATTATGTTTTGTCTTAGAATATTTTTTCTTTCATTTCACTCTGCAAAATTATTTTGGCTCTGCACCACTAATTTTTTTTTTTCCAATCATTCGATTTCAAAAATATTCTTTTTTGATTATAAGCCTATTTTATTTTCCTTTCCCGCTTTCGAACGTTTTTCACGGGCTTTTGAGAACCAAATTACAGCAAAATGATGCCTGTATAGATAATATAAATGATGCCTCAGCTCGCTTTCCCGTAGGGTACGAGCTGTTCTGGCATTGCTTTTTTTGTAACCTGGAGCTTTACAAGTAAAAGCTCGCTGCACTAGATCGAGAAGCACTGTTTTCGTCTTACTCTCTACCTAAAGGACTAGCAGCAGTTTTCTGAAGTGTTTTCTACTGTAGTGAAAAGAGCTTATTTTGTTTATTTTATTTAATGTGTTTAAGATAAACTATGAAGAAAAGTAATTTTTAAATTCCTGTAAAAGTCTTCGGTTACCAACTTAAGAGTAACCATGTCACCGATTTTCACCATGGCCTAATCATTACTTATATCTGCACAGCACTCGTATAAGCTATTAAAAGTACATCCTTTTTCACCGAAACAATGACATCTCCTATATATATATATAGCCAGGGTGTTATAAAATATTCATACCTATTTGGATCTTTCTACAGCTTTACTTGCAAATACTGAACAAACTCGGCTCAAACTTGAAACAAACAGTGTTTTGGGGGCCTATCTTTTGCGAATTAACTTGGGGATAAAAGAGATTTTTTGACGATAAACTGTTTTTTAACTCCATCTGAAACTTGAAGGAATAAATCAAATGAAACAAATATTGTAACTATTTAAGAAGAAATGATAAAGGAAAACGTTTAAACCCTTAACAACGCTACAAGTTACCACATCCCCTCATTCCAAGCATAATAAAAATTATATCAAATAGTGAATTATGTATTTAAATGTATATTTGAAAGTTACACGAACTCAATTTCGTCTTCATGAAAAATAATCAATTATTACGCTCTTCAAATTGCATATGAATAATCACAAACGTTGCCTATTTAACCGAACTGGATTCGGATGGCACTGGTAAGGAGTTTTAAAAAATGCTGATACAGGGCACTGTAAGGTTTGAAGTGCTGTGAGTAATAGATAAAAATATAAAAGAAATAATTAAACTGTCAATGAAGTTCTGAATTCACAATATGTATCTGTTGACCAATATGTATTGTGTTGAACTGCACATTATGTGCAGTGCACGACAAAATGTAACGCATGAGTAGTGTTGTTCCGCACCTGCAGTGATAAACTATATTTCTAAGCAGTCCGATAATCAGAGAACAACTTATGTACTATGGTATGCTCAAAAATATAATTGTGCGTGTTTGCGATCTATATTTTCTTTCAGGGTCTTTCAAAAATATGAATAGAAAAATAAATTGTAAAAAAAAAAAACGGAAGAAATGTTTTGTTTGTAAAAGAAAAAAAATCCCTACTTTTTATAAAAGTTAAATCGAATAGGATCAGTGACATAATGCCAAACAATAGAAACACTGGAAATAATTGGCCATTAATGACATTAACCATCAGTTTCTGTAAAAAAATTAGAAGTTTTCAAAATTCTATTATTTCAATCATATTAACTTTATTCAATTTCATGTCTTATTTTCCTAAATATAACTGTTGTTGAGTATATATATACATAAAAGGAATTTTTCCCAGTCTAGATAAAGTCATAACTATCTGACTTTCATTAATATCGCCTCCGTAAATATTTAATTTTCATTAGCTGCTAAATTTTCAACTCTGAATAAATAAATGTGAAATCAAAAATGATTATTAATTTATATGGTCTTTACGATTACATAATTGGATTTTTAAAACACTATCCAGATCTAATCAATACATAGCGTGTGCAATAACCTAGGATTTCAAAGAATCATATAGATAAAATCAAACAGTAACAGTTTTCAAAAAATTCTCAAATAGCAATAGGTTATCAAAGAATCGCTGTGAAGGCACTTTGATGGCTCAGGGGATGGGCAACGAAATATAGATGCCTTTTTAAATCTTTACAAGGTGATAGATAAAGTAGAAGGGGAGTATTGCGATTGTCAAATTAATATTTTAGTGTACGCCATATGTAATCACAAATTACAGATGGTGACGCCTTATTACAATGAAAACTATTAATCCAGATGCACTAAATAGTATACCAGATTTAGCATATAATCTTTTTGAAAAAGTGTGGGAAGATTATGACAAGCCCAAACTTACCAGAAATACAAAAATAAATGTTAATGTAAATTTCTGAAACCACAAAACTTAGCAGGCAGCGCGAGAAATAAATGTTATTATGGTTTTATTTATTTCATGTAATTCGTTGGGAATCTTTAGAGCTTACATATGATATTTGGGTATTTTTCCGTTAGACAAACACCAGTCACTGCTTGGCGCCAAAGTGCCAGATGGGGTAAATTGTCTTTTTCTCTCCAACAAGTGTAGTAATCCGATTATAAATTGTTTGTTACTGGCTAAAGTTCCATAAGTGGGTACGTCGCTAAACTTTAGTGAAAAATTGGGGCCAACGACAACTTAACATTACTTATAAATTATCTTTTTAATTTTTCCTTTTGGAGAACGTTTTAATATGGCTTACACAATTTGGCAATACCCAAATGACGAACACTCTGCAGTTAAATTTTTCCAATACGGCAAATTATATTTCAAATTGTGAAATGCGTGTACGTTTCACCATAACATTTTAGTTGAGAAACGTTATTTTTAGTCAAACTGTATCATACTGCGATAGTTTTTTTAAATAGAGAAAGTAAAAATATGATTACGTATTTATATTCTGAAATAATATAAAGAATTGAAAAGGAACGCATTATACTATGTGAACTGAAGAAAAACACATTTCTCTATTTATCGAGTTAAATAAAATGTGAAACTATTACTACAGACGATAAATGGCGAGTTTGTTTTGGTTGAAATAAATGATGTCGGTATCTTTCAAAGAGAAAATGATATGGGTATTTTAAGGATGTGGCTTTATTTATATACAAAATATATGGTTAAGTTTCTCAGTCTGAAGTAAAATTTTCCATTTGAAGAATTAATTTTCGCAAATGACTTGTAACAGATAAGATAATTATAACTGTCGAAATAAAATTAATTCAAATTTGAAGATGTATTCAACTTTTGTTAGTCATGTATTTCAATGAAAATTTTTTAAGATTTTATTTAAATAAAGGTTTATGCTAATGTATCACTTTCCTAAAAATTAGTAAAATATCTTGGGAAAAAAATTAAAGAGTTGTTAATCAAGCTAATTATGGTAGTGTAACACATAGCAATAAATGGATAAAAAGGAATAGTTATCATTGTTTTCCTTTAATACTATTCGCTTTTCCTTTACTTTGGCAGTTTGAATAGACTCACTTTTGCGTCATATATACATCAAGCCACAGAGTAAGTAGATTTAAACAGAGTCCCAACTTCGCCTGAAAAGAGCGACTGCAGCGGATGACTTAAAGACTAAATCATCGCTTTGGCGATTTTTATCTTCGTCATTTCCGTTTAATTGTAACCCTATTCTTCTTGGCGACTTTTGCTGTTGTCATTTGCACAAGTGCAAATTTTCGGTGTTCTCTATTTGATTTTTGAATCTTGATTAATATTTATTATTAAAACTACTCTTTGAAGATCAAATAGGTCATTATAATTCTTCAAAATGTAAGTTACGGTTTATTTTCATGTGTTCTTTTTGTTCTTGTTTTTCAAGTTCCGTAATGTTTGAAATATTTTACATATATTCAGTGTTGACAGATTTTTGCCGAAACGTCATGTTAAGGCTCACTGTGGAGACGTGAAAAGTTTTCGGTTTCCGTCTGTTTGTTTTCCGTAAAAAAGGTCCGATTAGGTTGATTTTTAGTAGATATGTTGGCGAGGTATCCGGAATTAGCTGTATAGTTTTTGGTTAAATTTGGTTCATTCGTTCGGAAAATATAGAACTTTTTTTAGGTCATAATGCTTTCCTATGGGGATGCAGACGATTTTTCAAATTTCATTTTTATCTGAAATGAAAATGGAACATTTGCATAATGGATTTAGATTACCAATAGTTTTAAAATTTTTCCGATAAATTTAATAGAGTTTAGAAATTAATTGCTTAAAATATTTGAAAATGTTTTTTAAAAGCGTTTATTTTTACTTTCCACTTTAGTTTATTCGTTGCTGATGAATACCTGTTTATTTAAAAAATTAAAAGAATAAGCAATTCATCAGAATTTTACACTATCATTGCATAACACCGTGTTTAATTTAATGATTCTAATTTCTGGAACATTCGAAGAATTTTATATGCTTATAAATATGCATGCAATTGAAAAAATAATAATTGTAGATTGTACGATGTTAAATGATATCAAAAATTAGATTTAAAAAACAAGCAGCAACAAGCAGACGCCGTTTTTCCCCTTCCCTCATTTGTCGCCAAGAAAGCGATATATAGCCGTTATTAGAAACCTCGCTTCTGTTATGGCCATAGTTTCTGCGTCATCCGCAGCTATCGCCACTGTCTAATGCCTGTGTATGTCGCCACTGAGCAATCCCGGTTGAATCTGGAGGGCATATTTCATCCAGTTCATGCCCTCCAGATTCAACCGGGATAGCTCAGTTGGTAGAGCATGGCAGCTTCAGTTAAAAGATGACAAATTCGAATCCTGGTCCGGACATTTTTCGTCCAGTTGGAAAATTACAACTCATGATTTTTTTTACCAGTTTGAATAATTGTGTTAAATTTAATCCAGGCAGAAACTACTAAGTAAAATAAACGATTGAGTAATGACAAAATTAAATAGAAAATTTATTCATAACAGACATGAGCAATTTCTCTGCGCAAAATGAAAAGAAACAATTTGATGTATGCATGTAGTGCGCAATATGAATGAAGGTTGACACGTAGAAAATGGTACACGCATGATGTTCGTGAGAAATCACAAAAACTGGTCGAAAGAGTGCCCACCAGCAACGATGCAGGCCTCACACCACCGACGGAGGGAGTTGCGAACATTAGTGAATACCCCAGGCATCTCCCGGATATCGCCTGCTACGACGGCAATCCTCGTAACCAGGTCCTCGTTGAAGACGACGGTAAAAAAAAAGTTGTTCATTGCTCCAAAGTCTAAAGCGCCCTCTATCGGCATTTTTGAACTTTATCTTTAAAATTTATTTTTAAAATAATTTTTTTATTTAATTTTGTCATCCCTTTATCGTTTATTTTACGTGTAGGGGGTAGTAGTTTCTGCCTGGTCTACGACACCAAGATCGGGAATAACTGAACTGTGTTCAGGGGGGGGGGGGTTCAAATTTCAACTTCTGAACACAGTTCAGTTTGTGCTACTTAACTATTCCCAACGATTCAGATTTTGAGCTAAAAATTTAAGTTTAAGTCTAAGCTTTTGAAAGCATTTAATCAGATGCAAAAAATAACGGTAAAAAATAGTTGTTTGTTACTCCAAAGTCTAAAGCGCATTCTATCGACATTTTTTAAACTTTTTCTTTAAAATTTATTTTTAAGAAAATAATGACATAAAAAATAGTTTTAGCGAAAACCGCAAACGAATCGACCAATTTTTCCGTTTTTTATAATTATTTGAAATTTTGGACCCTAAACTTTAATGGCGCCTATCTCTTTCGGAAGACGTTTAGGACCCTTAGTTTCGTATTTAATATTGTTTGTCTTGATGTGTACTATAACCCCTTAAAGTTTTGCCCAAAAGTTTAGATTCACCCTGTATATGTTATATAAAAATTTTTTTTCCTTCGCATTTATTTCGCATTAGTCCTTTAAATCAATCTAACTTCTGACATAGTCAGTATTTCCTTAATTCTTAATAATATTTATTCTTATTTAATGTCCTTTTAAAAGTATTAACCCGTATATTAATAATTATCTTATTCCAAATCTTAATCTAAAATTTTAATTTCATTCGTAACTTTTATCAGCTCCCCAATCTATAAAATTCTGAGAGACGCCTTTGTCATTTCGAATGTTTTAAAAAACTTTTTTTTTATTCCATGCTCTGCTTTCGTGCGCTGGGTATTTTTCACTTCAAAATTAATGCGCGGCTACGAGAGGAATTCTTTCGTGTTGGGTCTTCTCCCTCGCGCCTCATTCGCTTGGCTGGAGCTCGCCTCTCACTCATTGGTTTGTGCGCTCGTGACGTCGCATTCTGTATCACCACGCTCCGTGAACAAAACTCGCTTGCACGCTTTGGAGAGCGGATTTTTGACGTGTTTGGAAGTGTAACCAAATGGTTATCTGGTGTTGTAGTCACGTAGAATTTTCATACAGATCTTTAAGATCTTTTAAATGATGTAGTGAGCCATCGTGAAGCCTGAGGGCTATAAGTTTATACCTAATACTGTGGGAACTGTTACTTGCATCGCTCTTGTTCATAAATAAACGATTTGTCTGGAAATTGTCTTGTCTTTATTGAAGAAACTCTTGTGGTATCCCATCCTTGCCTAAACTCCTCGCCATGATTATTGATTATGACTTCAATCATTCACCTTCTTGAACAAACTGCCATTTTTTCATGGAGTAAGAAACCATTTTCGTAAAAACATCACATATATATATATATATATATATATATATATATATATCAATATATATATCTGACATATGTCATGCTGTAATTCTCTTATTTATGAACCGATTTGGATGTAACTAAGTATGTGTATAGGACATACCAAGGTGTCGACCGAGTTCTTTGGCCAGCTTCATCCGCCATCTTGTTTCAAAATGGCGACTAGTTAATTTTTTTTTAATTTTTAAAAATTCAGAAACATGTACAGAAAATTACAAATTGAAATAATTGTTTATGTTAAGTTTTAGAACGTGATACAAGGATTCCGGAAATTTTTTTGTTTTTGCTATATCTTAAAAAATGGCCGAGATATGGCAGTTTGAAATTTTAGGGTGACTGATATTTTGAAATAATCTGATATTCGTTATGCTGTAACTCTCGTATTTATGAACCGATATGAATGTGACTGATCATGTGTACAGAACATACCAAGATCTCGACCGAGTTCGTTGGCCAGCTTCATGCGCCATCTTGTTTCAAAATGGCGGCAAGTTAAATATTTTTAATTTTTTGAAAAATTCAAAGAAAAAATGTATAAAAAATTATGAATTGAAAAAGTTGTTTCCGTTAAGTGTTAGGTCGTGATACAAGGTTTCCGTAACATGTTTTGTTTTATCTTAAACAATGGCAGAGATATGGCAGTTTGAATTCTAGGTTGGTTGACATTTTGGAACAATCTGATTTTTGTTATACTGTAACTCTCATGCTGGAATGCACATTCAAATTCAGTAATAGCGTAAACCGGATTGAATCTTCCAAACATTTTAGCTTCGGGTGTTTGAGTAAAATGAGTTGAATTTTTAAAAACTTGGACTACCTTTGAAAAGCTACCTTTTCCTCCCGGTACAGGCCGGAATGACTTTTTTTTAATATGCTTTATTTGCTTAGTATAACATTTTTTCATAATCCATTCAATTATTTTTTTAATTGAAGTTATTGAAATATAAAGAGTTAATTTATTACATAACACTATCGAAATTTCATTAAATAATAATTTTTTTTCTCTTAATAAACGTTCTTTTTAAAGAATGAAAACGAATTTTCCGAAGATAAAGTCATCTACGATATTAAGCACGAAATATGTTAGGAATTCTGGATGTCATTATTTTACAAGTTCTTTCTATATTAGACGATAATGAAAGAATAATAAAAAAGCAGAGATAGCTAAAATTCCTCTTATAACATTATCTAAAAGACGATATAAAACAGCTTCATAGCCATGAACACATTTTTTAAATACTTCTTCTACAACGTGCAATATACTTTATAATATTTAATTAGTATATTAATAAGAGATTGAAGAAAATCATTGTTTAAGTATAATGATTAATTAGCTAGACCTTTATAAAGTGCGATACTTAAATTATATCTCTATAGAACGAGCTGAAAAAATGTAAACACTATTTATGTTTTTACAAGTTTTATAAGTTACAAGGTGGCACTTGTCGAAATAAGATTGAATAGAAAAATTTATTAAGAAACTGTTAATAAACTATTCAACAGTTTCTTATTCGTTCAACTAGTAATAAACCTATAAAAGTAATTCCAACCAAAAATACATTGACTAATATTTTACATATGTTTTGCAGATGTAAAATCTAGGATGGTGTTATGAGCGTTTCATATCGAAAAAAAATGAAATTGTCTTAACTGAAATATATTATAATTTGTTATATATACTACAAATATATTGCAAATATAAACCTATTTTCCTAATCTTGTATAACACATTTTTTTTTTTAAATCTTAAAGACGAATTTACAAACTTTTTTGGAAGACATATAAATTGGACAAAAATAATCCATGGTCTGTTATTTTTTTTTCAATTACGAGGGGTAGTTGGAAAATAAGTTTCCCCTGGCGACTGTGGACAGAGGTGTGTATGAAAGACAAAAAGTGTAATGAGACATTAAAGATAAAACATAACTTTATTTTTCCACATAAGTACCAAGTACATTGAAATATTTGTCATACCGCTTTATAAGCTTCAAAAAGCCCTCCCGGAAAAAATCAGGGCTTTGCATACGGCCGAAGCGTTGAACGGCTATGGGCGAAAGGCGACACAGCAGGTTAACGCGAACGTGCAAGACACCGATACACCATTGGGTAGAGGTCGACCGTGATCAAGCAGATGGCGCTGTTGTTATTTTTTATCTTTAATATTTCGTTACATTTTATGTCTTTCATACACACCTCTATCCACAGTCGCCAGGGTAAACTTATTTTCCGACTGTCCCTCGTAAATTGAAGACTGTATTTGATCTAGCTATATTTTAATCAAGTAGATCAATTAAAATTTAAAAAGAGCGACATTTATGGTATATTTTTACTATTAATGCATATAGTATAGTATAGACTATTAAAGTATATAGTATTATACAGACTATTACAGTACAGACTATTATAGTATATTTTTAAAAGGCATTAGTTGTAGTAATATTTCAATATACTAAAGTTTTTTTAATCCCCAAAGAAAATTTATGTGGTAACGAATTTTGTTACCTGGTATGCTTACTATTTCTGGTAATTACTTCTCTTTGGAATAGTTCCAAATCTAAAAGCAAAATTTATTTTCAAATTGAGTTATAGTTATTTTTAGCTTAATTTATTACCAGATAAGAATTGCAACATTTTACCAGATAATTAAAAATTTTATGCACCATTTTCTTTTTCATTTTTTTTCTGATTTTTATTCAAGTTATGGTGCTTTATGTCTATATTCAACTCTGTCTTCAACTAACGTTTCAGATGCGATTTAAACTCACTTCCTACGAACGAATTTTACTCAGATCATCTTCAGAATAAGCTTCTGTCATAATCACTTTTACGTTTTGATAAAATTTTTCTTGTGATAGGTATTTTTCGTGCAGGTGCCCTTAATAGAAAACTGCATATCTAAGCAATTTAAACTCACTTCCCTCAAACGAATTTTGCTCTAATCTTCAGAATAAGCTTCTTTGTCAATTTTGTGTTTTCATAAAAAGTTTTGCGTGATAAGTGTTTTTATGCAAGTAACGCGCCTGCTGAAAAATTGCATAACTACGCAAATTAAACTCACCTAGTATGAATGAATTTCGCTCAGATCTTCAGAAAAACTTCTGCGATAATCGAATTTATGTTGCAATAAAATGTTTCTTGAGATAACTTCCTGAGAATCAATTTTGCTCAATTCTTCAAAATAAGCTTCTGCCATGGTTAAATTTATATTCTTAAAAAACAATTTCTCATGATAGGTTTTTTATGCTAGTAGCACTTATGGTTAGAAATTATATAATTATGCTACTTTAACTGATTTCCCTTGCATAAATTTCTCTCAGAGCTTCAGAATAAGCTTTCGCCATAGTAAAAAAGTTATGTTTTTGGTTAAAAAATTTTCACTTCATAGTTTTTTTTGTGTATGTGTCAGTAACGCCCTTCGTGGAAAATTTCATAACTAAGCAATTTAAATTTATTTACTACAAAAGTCTGATAAAATATTTCAGGTAGAAAATACCCACGATTTGTATATCATGGTTTGAATTCTCTTTGAAAACTAAAAAATAGAAAATAAGATAAATAATTTAAAAATTAAAACTCTGAGTGTTATTCAACAACAACGCACTACAAATTACAAATTATTATTTTCAATTAATGAGAAAAATGTGAATTTTTTCTACTTCATTAATAACTTCTATATATTTATACTTTATCATACCTATATATTAAGAAATAAAAGACAGAGTAACAAAACAAATACCATTACAGTTTTTCCTTTCGCTAAAGTATAAAAAGTGTATTTTATCTAAAAATATATACCTCATAAAGTAGTGTGTAATAAACATTTGCTGCCCTGTTTTTTATTTCTGAATATATATGTATGATAAAGTATACATTAATGGAAGTTATTAATGATATAGAAAACTTTAATTATTCTAATTTACTGAAAAAAAAATCTAATTTCTAGCGCATTTTAAATAAGTAAAAAAAGTCAGACTTTCATTTAATTATTATTATTATTTATATTATTACTAAAATGTATCCTATGTTTCCTCTTATTTATAAGAAACATGAAAAACATCTACTTGAAAAAGAACTTGGAGTTATGAATTTTACATAAGAATAATACGTTAAAGAAAAAATAAATCAAAATTGTCTCTTTTGTAAAAATTCTTATTTAATTCAGCTATCGAAACTTTCTCTCTTTTATGTAAAACACTTACAGCATAATCTTTTAATAAAATTTATTATATTAACTGAACTTGAAAGATATCGAACAGATCGCAGAACCTTCATGTAAATTTATAAGACTCGGCGTTTCAGGTTCCAGAAATTTAAGTCCTGAACTTATTTTAATCAATATCGCTAAACATACTTTTCTTCTACTTTTCCCAGCGTTTTGTAAACTCTGCTCTATTTATTTCTTCAACCATCCCAAAAAAGAGAAGGAGAAAATAAAATAGTAAGAAAAAATTATGACATTCTATTCATAAATATGCAACTTTCTTTGGGATTTGAAAGAAAATAAAATATTTATTCTGTTAAAATAAAACTTTCGAAACTTTTCTTTCTGACAAGCTTGTGAAACGAAGATAGTATAGAGTTTGGAATTTTTAATGAATGATTTCTATATTATAGATATATTATGTATAAATAAAAAATATTTTTTTTTCGTAATTTGTAATAAGTCATTTCTATTTCTAACACATTTGATTAATGCTCTAAAAAACTACAAGAAACAATCACACATTCTTTGATTTAAAAAATCTTTATTTTTCTTCATGAAATTTCGAAAAGTTTTGAGATTTATATTTAAAAGAATTTGTAATTTTATTATTAATAATTTAATAATTTAATAATATGTAATTTTTATTAATAATTTAATAAAATAGGGTTGCATAATAAGCGTAGAAGGGGAAATTTTTATGGAATAATTTTAATGAAGCGGAATAATTTTAATGAATTTAAATTTTTGTAACATGTATGTATGTTGAAATAAGGGAAAATTATTATTACTTGTTATTGAATTTAATAAAACTTTACAAGCATTCATCTGGTTTAGTATTAATTACTGAAATTTCTACACAAAAGATCACTTAATTTTTTTATTTGTTTAAAATGACATTTTTTATTTTCCATTAAATTATTTCTTAAAATTAAATTAGAGAAATATAAAGAGTTAATTTTTATTATCTAAGACCACATAAGTGTTATTACACAATAAAATGCAGTCCCTTATTAACAGTTCTTTTTAAAGAATGAAAACAAAACTTTTCGAGGATAAAATCAACTTTGATATTAAGCACAAAATATGTTAGGAATTCTGGGTGTCATTATTTAAGAGTTCTTGCGATATTAAACAATAATGAACGATAATGAAAGCAAAATAAAAAAAACGCAGAGATAGCTAAAATTTCTGTTATAACATTGTCTAAAAGATGATATAAAACAGTTCCATAGCCCTGGACACATTTTTGAAATACTTCTGCTAAAATATGCAATATCTTTTATAACATTTAATTTGTAAATTAATAAAGCATGAAGGAGAATCATTGTTTAATCCTTAAATACCTACATCTTTATAACATATTGCCCTTTGCTTATATGATCAAAAACTTTTTTTATTTTCTATTTTGGTTTAATATATCTAAATTTTAAAATATCACAAAAAACTATTTAATGAGATCAATTATTAATTCATATTGCTTGTAAACCTTATATTACGTTCGTGTTGTAATTTTTTAATAAATGTAATATAAATGTAATACTAGCTGACTCCCGCCCAGCGTTTCCCGGGTCCGTGAAAAAAAAAATCAAGATTTTATTATTTTATATATTTAAACCGATTTTGCATGAAATTATATTTTAAGATGAAAAATTCGCGAAAAAATATTGATATTTAATGATAAAAGCACTCATTTTCTTGTTTTTTTTTTTACGTAGGATCGTTTCATAGCCTTAAAATAAAAACTTCTTTTCGTTCGAACCCTTTAAAATTTTTATTGGTAACTAGCTAATCCGCCCGGCGTTGGCCGGGCCCGAAATATTAATAATCTGTTCTATACGAATATGACTGAAATCTGTAAGGCTATCGAAATCAAGTCGAATGAGGCAAACTTCGTCGTAATCGGGCTCATAAAACCCAAGATCGGAAAACGCATCCTGGCGGTCGAAAGTGCAGCTAAAATATTTAAGTCTATAGATATCAAGTCGAATGAGCCTAACCCCGTCGTAATCGGGTCCATAGAACCAGATATACTCCTATAGTTCCACTTTCCACCGCCAGGGGGCGCAGTCTGTTCTGGAAGAGGCCTTTTCAGAACACTTGACACAACCAAATTTCCTAGTAGAATTGAAATTTAACTACGGGTAAACATTGCCAAAATAGCGGAAATCGCGAAAGTGGGTTACGTAATCGATCGGTTTGTAAAGGGTTAATGTAGATATTTTTCAAACCCCAAAAATGCATTTTGAAGAAAATGAACGTGTCTATGATCTGGAGTCTACTGTTTGTCCGTACTTGCATTTCCCGAGTCGATGCCGATTTTTAAATCTGGACCAAAAAAAGGAAATTCGCGTGAGTGAGTTTTGAAAAGGATTTTTTTCGGAGGGTTAAAATTAATTTTTTTCAAAACGGATACCAGATTTTAAAAAACAAAGGGATATAGATTAGGCACGGTATTTTTAGTTTTTCGTATCTTGTTTATAAACGCCAATTCGGATTTTTAAAGATAGGAGAAATAGTTAAAAAAGCGAAATTGACTTACGGTTAAAAACGTTTTCGAAAGGGTTAACGTGATTTATTTTTTAAACTAAAGGCTCCTGCCTAAACCCGATAGAACGTAGATGTCTTTAGGCGTGTTTTCTTTTTGTTTGGTTATTTTAGAAAGCCGATGCCAGATTTAATATATAGCAGAAAATCGGAATTCGCAAAAGAGAGTCCTGCGCACGAATTTTTTTTTAATGGTTAATATTCGTATTTTTCAAAAACAAATACATATGTCAAAAAAGGAATAAATGTAGATATTGTCTGGTATTTTTAGTTTTTCGTACCTGTCTCTGAATCGCCGATGCGAAATTTTAAAAATTGCCAAAATCGCAAAAATCGCAAAACGACATACAGAAAATATACTTTTTCGAAGGGTTAATTTTTGTATTTTTTAAAACCAAAGGTGGCTTTGAAAAGGACAAAAACAGTTCTTTAATTTGGTGACCTTCGTTTTTCCGTATCTTTTGTATTCCGGTAGATGCAAGGCTCGGAAAACGGGAGAAAATAAAAAACACGAATTCGATGCTTTTTGATTATTTTTTTGAAAGGGTTAAATGTAAAAAATTTTCAAACCAACCAGATCGTTCGAGACGTAAAAGTATGTTCTTTTAGAATATGTAGACGGTTTTTTCGTATTTTTAGCCGTTTGTCCTTGGCGAATTTAGAAATACTTTAAACAAAAACGGAATGTCTTCTGCTTTCTTTCTTCTGTTCCGGAAGATACGGAAATTGGTTTCTGCACATGCGCCAGCTCGCTTCAGAATAATGACTTTTTTATTTGTGATCTTTGATCAGTTTTTAATTGATAACTACTTTAATTTTCAAATTTTTAAAATTCTGAGGCTCAGGTATACCAGGAGAGTGTTTGTACAGACTTCTAGGTGCGCTAAATTTTCTTAGCCATCGCCGACAGACACACACACACACACACACAGACACACAGAGCGAAACTTTCTTTTATTAGTATAGATAAATTAAACGGTTTTACAGCCAGTGTAAAAATTTCGTGAACAAATATTTTTATCTAGTTGTAAAAGAAATGTTTCCTTCTCGCTTTTTTGTTTGTTTGTTTTCGCGTCGGCTCCTTTAACATAGCAATAAAAAATAGTTCTCATCTTCCGAACTCTCTGACATTTCAATCGGTTATAAGTATAACTGTATGCAAGATCTCTTTAAAATTTTGCGAAAAAATATGCATATTTAGTAGTGAAAACGCGAGTTCTTTAAAAAAAAAAGCTTTAGCTTTCAAGCTCAGAGCAAAAATATATTAGACGTTCTATGCTTTCAATGCAATGGTACACCTCCAGCCGTTTTTTATCAACCTTTTTCAATCCCCCTAGGCTAAACAGGCTAATTGATCAGGTTTCCTGTAACTGAGAGGAGAAGCCTTCAAAAAAACATTGACGCATGCGCAAAGAGAGGATATTCGCGTGGAAATTTGACAGAATGCGCTTTTCGTTTTAAATATATAAATTTTCATAAATTCAAAAATTAGGGAACAATGAATTATTAAACAAATTAATTTGTTCTTAATAATCTATTTTAAATGTATTTTAAATGCAATTTTTTCCCATCCATTTAGGAATGATTCATGCATGAGAAAGCTGAAATGAGACATCAACTTCAGAGTGCTCTGCCTACAATTGAACCGACATGCAACATATTCAATGAGGGTTTTCGAAATCTAGATAATTTGACAAAGATCTAAACCCTATTGAGAAATGTTACTTTTATCTCATTTTCCTCGAAAATGTTGTCAAAGCAATAAGAATCTTGTCATTTGAAGGTAATGCATTTTTGTCAATATAATACAATGTTGATATCTTCAGATGACTTCATAAAATTTAATACAGCAAGATACGGGGGATAACATTCCATTAATACGGATAACATGAACCTAAGAGCTAATATGCATGGGTCAAAACGGTTCTTTCATTCTATAGACTACGAAGCAGAGTCGTACGTATACGTCTTTGTTCCTGTAAATGCATTACATACACAAATACAAACGTAAACACATTTAAAATGTACAAAGACAGAGTCTGATTATCGCGGGTTCATACGAGGTACGTGCCCTGAACTTCCAACTAAAGGGAGCTCCAAATAGAGTTTGTGCACGCTCTAAAAATATAAAATGAAACAAATCTCCATTTATAATTCACAGAAAAAATTGATTTTTTTTTCATCAACACTGAACTATCTAAGCGTTTACAACTAAGGTTTCTATCAAATATGCTATTGTAAGATCTGAAATATATGCTATTGCCTTCTTTGAAGTAGCTCTTTCGTACTGAAAGTTGGGTTATTTTCAAAACTAAACTAAATCCGAAAATGTAATAAACACACATTTTGTGTGTAATCGTTACTAAGTGTTTTATAAAATACTGTAAAGCCAGAAAACTAATAAGAAAAATTATTACTAGTGCGGTCTGATTGGAGGAATTCCAGATTATGTCTATCTTGGGAGATACATACAACGATAAGTTCATCATTGAAGAAGTTACGAGAGGAAAATTATCATAAGGTGTGTTTTCGACCATTTTCCTCTCAAAAAACTTGTTTATGAGGAAATATCTGATATTGCTTGTGATAGTACATGCGATTACAACTTAAAGACAATGTATCGTAGCCCAAACTTAGAAATTACGAGATATTGCATCAAACTTGCTTCAGCCAATCACTCAGGCTTAGGATTCAACTGACTCTAAATATCATTACAGAAAATATAGTACACTGAGAAAAATGACACTTTCAAATCTGAGTAAATCGATGTTTTCATTTTGTTATGAAATTTTTTTTCAAATATGACAACCCAATGCTTTCAATTCTGAAAGACTAGAAATACTCAGTTTCAAGCAAAATTACTTTTTATTCGAACTTTTTATTCAAACATGGACATACTCAAAAATGAGTACATAAAGATCCGTTCATACTCATTTTTTAAACATAGACATACTCGAAAATGATTAGGGTCAGTTCATACTCATTTTTGAAACATGGACATACTCATATATGAACTCATGATGTTTTATTATTGAGTGTGTGCATGTTTTCAGAAATGAGTACATACATGTTTCAAACTTGAGTAATTTTGATTCGAAGGCATTTTGACTATGCGACATACTCAGATTTCAGTATTTTTTGCTCAGTTTTGAAAATGTCGTTTTTAGAGTGTACAGAAGACTTTACTTACCCATATTATTAACTTCTTCTGTGTTGTCTTAAAAGTATCTTTAAACAAAAGTATCTTCTACAAGTGTGAAAATATAATAAACACAAAGAATTTTTTTTCTTTCACACAATTTAAAATATATACTTTTTTAAATATACTTTCAATAATAAGCAAATAATAATTTCAATGATAAATAAAACAAAATGCTCTTATATTTTCTGAATAATTAAAGAATAGTCATAATTTGTAATATGTTAATTTTTACTTCCGTAAACTAAATGCCATTACAATTTTTTAATGAATATTTACGTATTTATAAAACTTTTTATACTTTACATAAAAATGTGGTTTACAGTTCAAACCGTAAGTAACAGCTTCTTATGCCATGTTTATAATGTATAAATTTTGTAACAGAGGATGGTTTTAAAAAAAGGCCACTAAGATGGTCTCTGTGCCTCGAACCCCATATGAAAATGACCGAGGACTGAAATTAGATGTAATAGTATTAGTATAAATATGCTATAATTCATGTATGATGATAATTTTTTTAGAACTGAATAATAAAGAAGTCAACAATGCCCTTATTTAACTGCACCTGATATTTCAGGTTTTTTTTTTTTTTTTTTTTTTTTTGTATTATATTATATCAGCAGAAATATTCTTGCTGCTTAAGAAAATGATTTCATATTCATATTCACACTTTACAGTATAATTTAGGGACTATTAACTGTAATGGACAAATGTCTTATAACCTCTCTCTATATATATATTACAAAATTCGAAATTCCGCTTTAAATTTATTCCCTAAAAATTTTCTCTTCTAAATTCATCCTTACAACCATAGTTTGTTAAATTATTTACCATCTTAATTAATATTTCTTTTATTTTATTTACATAAATCTCTTTCTATGTAAAATGCGTAATTTAATATTTTATTCCTCTTCAAAATATCCTAAAAAACACTTTTCGTAATTATTTTTATTCAAAAACCTTTTTATTTCTCAATTCTTAAATCTTGCTATTTTATTCTATTTAAAATTTTGTTACCATTTTTCTTTTTTATTTCGGTCTAAAAATCTATTCGCGCAATTTTTTTCACCCGGTTCTTATCTCTCCAAAATTCTGTTCCGACATAACCAAACTCTCGAATTGGTTAATTCCGAGCAATAAATAAATTAGCAGCAGTGCTTGAATAATTTGTCCCCATATCAATACCATATATTTGATTGAAATTTTGATTGTTAAAATAAACATAATTATTGAAAAAACAGAAATGACATAAACTAAAAAATAATTTTCTATTAATATTCAATTCATCTTTAATATTTAAAAAAACCATATTGAAGATGAATTGAATATTAATAAAAATTTATTTTTTAGTTTATGTAATTTCTGTTTTTTCAATAATTATGTTTATTTCAGCAATCAAACTTTCAATCAAATATGTGGTATTGTTATGTGGACAAATTTTTCAGGCACTGCTGCTAATTTTATTATGAATATAGTTACACCATGAATTACTATATAACTATGAAAATCTTTTGGTATATTGATGACGTTTTAATTTTTGATTATGATTTTTTAAGTGTATGTGATTTAATATATCCTAATTGTTTAAAATTAAATAGGGCAAACCACGGGGATTATAGTGCAGATGTTTTAGATATATCTTTTAATGTTTCGGATAATAATTTAATTTTGGATTTATTTGACAAAAGAAATAGTTTTAATTTTTTTACCAGGAGCATGCCTCATTGGTACTCTAATATACATAAAAAAGTTTATATTAATATTGTCATAAATCAGTTAATTCGATTCAATAAAATTTGTGGCAATAATTTCAATTTCAATAAGCAAATTTTTTAATTTTTAGCTAATTTATTTTATAATAACAATTATCCTTGTAATTTTTTGAAATGCTATTTAAAGTTATTACTAAAAACTGATTGGCAACATTATGGTTTGGCGGAATGACCACAATAGGTGGCTTGCTTCTGGATCTATATGATTCATGATATGCATTCTATATGATTATGTCTTCCCTAAAGTCTTTAACGAAGAACGGGTAGACGTGGATGTTTTGAATAGAAAGAAGGGCGAATTTGGCTTGTGATATTAAGATACTGGATTATGGAGTGGATTTTTATTTTTGTATCTACAAGGTGGAGGACTTCTGTAGTAATAAATTAGTGGATTATTAGTGTTGTCCATTTTAACATTTTTCTTGTAGGTATGGACGGAGACTGGCTGTCTTGCATTCATTTTAATTATATTTTACAGTTTAATCTATATAACTTTATTTAATTTTAATATTTTTGATTATTTTGGCTTTATATTTTAAATACGTGCATATTGTAATAAGTTTTTAATGTGTTTTCTGTTATATGAGTAACTTTTGAATTGTATTTTAATTTTCTATTAATATGTTTTTTTTTTAAAAGATAGCTTTGTTTTGAATGCAAGGTTAGGCTCGTGTTTCGAAACGTACAAGTTTATAGTGAGGGGGGGGGGGGAATTGATAGTTAATTCTGTCTGTCCGTCCACTGATTAGAAACAGACTGTCTTTCGCCGGTGTAGTTTTTATGTTATAATGTTGTGTTTATAATTAATAGTTAATAGTTATATAAAAGTTCTATATACACCTTCTTTCATAAAATTCAAATATTTCATATTTTGAGTAACTAAGTATACTATATATATGTGTGTGTGTGTTCCTATATTTCACTTTGCAGCCACAATTACCCAGCGCAGACCACTGGTGTCTGTGTGTGGTAGTAGCTTCAAGTCTCCCATCGTGCACTATGGTGGTTGTATGTCAGTAGCTGTGGGGGTGTGGGGGTGTGGGAGATATAGAATTTATAGACTTATTTTAGTCTTGAACTGTAATGGACAAATATCTTAGAATATTTTTGTTTTTACTATATCTTACAAAATGGCTGAGATATTGAAACAATCTGATATTTGTTATGCTGTAACTCTCGTATTTATAAACCGATATGAATGTGACTGATCATGTGTACAGAACATAACAAGGTCTCGACCGAGTTTGTTGGCCAGCTTCATGTGCCATCTTGTTTGAAAATGGCGGCAAGTTAATTTTTTTTTATTCAAAATGATGTATAAAAAATTATAAATTGAAAAAGTTGTTTTGAAAAGTGGATTAAGTGTTAGATCGTGATACAAGGATGCCGGAATATATATATATATATATTTTGATTTATCTAAACAAATGGCAGAGCTATGACAGTTTGAAATTCTAGGGTGGCTGACATTTTGCAACAATCTGATTTTTGTTATGCTGTAACTCTCATGCTGAAATTCGCATTCAAATTCAGTATTAACGAAAACCGGGATTGAATCTTCTATAATCGGGTTCCAAGCAATTCAGCTTCGGGTGTTTCAGTAAAATGAGTTGAATTTTTATAAAACATGCACTATGAAAGCAGCCTTTTCCTCCCGGTACAGGCCGGAAGGACTTCTTAATTAACGTTATTAATCAGCAACTAATTTTCAAAAAATGTTAAACGATCAGAATGTTGTTAATTACAATAGCAAAAACATAAAATAAAGTACTAAAATATATTTAGGGGTTGACGAGAAAATACTAGAACATAAATATTGTCTGTTTTCAATTTTGCAACTCTATTCGTTTCCTTAAATTTAATCATCAAAATTTATTTCCGCCGTCAGTGTGCGAAAGAGTCTCAAAGTCATAGAATGGAGAATTCTAAATGTCAAATTTCGCACCTAAGATGGGAAGTCTAAGGATCAAAATGAAAAATTTTATCTCAAAATATGACTAACGACAGTTGATTTCCAACACTGTTTTTTCACTCCTACTTTCGTAACAGCTGTAAAAGTAATCTGGTAGAAAACTCGCAATTTTGTATTACGTATTTTTATAATTTTTTTAAAGCTATAAATCCAGATATTTAATGCGAAAAGAAAAGAATGAGTAAAGTTTTATTTTAAAATGAAGTATTTTGTCGCACAATGTAGTTAATAGTAAGTGGAAGTCAAATACAAAATAAATAATCAACATAAATGATCCAAAAAATGGATTTTTTTTTTTAATTTCAATGATATATTTAAATGCTTGAAGAAAAATAAGTTAGTAATTTTTTTTTCAGCACAATATCTTGGAGATCAGGGTTTTTTTTCTCTTTGTAAAGAAAGGAAATATTTACACAGATAACGGAAAAAAAGTTAAGACAAACAATTTAGTGGCGTTCTTTTAGTTATAAAGTTACACAGTGATAATTAAATTAATTGCTTTTAAGAGACATAAATTTAACAGCTGCTGTATGAAAAGATTTGAGGTGATATTAAATATTTGCATTTCTTGTTACTTACGTAGTTAAGTAATTTATTTTCATAATATTTAGCTGTCAATTTTCTTTTATTTATTGATTATTTAAGATTAGGGGCTACATTTTTCCGTTTAAAGTTATTATGTTGTACTTCAAAAGCTAAAGATTGAGCTTTTTAAGGATATAAATTTAAAACTTAACAAAAGAAATTGTGGAAAACAAAACAAATCTTTTAAAGAGATAGGTAGAATACGTTAAATATTGGTTAAAAACATGTAAAATGTGCATTATTTTCATTTATCTTCAGCTCTCAAGCAATATCAAAATATATATTCTGATTAAATAATTTGAAAATCTGTTAAAAAAGAAGTGTTGTATAAGTTTCGTGGAGAAGTCTGTAATAACAAAAGTTGACATTTTTAATTAAACTTTTCATTGCTTAAAATTATTTTCTGAAATGTGACTAAAACGTTTTCCAACCTTTTTTTCCTGGAACTTCGAAATTCAACAAATGGAAAACATTATTAGATGCATGAACTGAATTATAAATGAAAATGTTTACATTCTGAGAACAGAAGAATTAAAATAAGTATGTCCTAAGTCTAATTTTCTCAGATTTCAAAACAAAAATGGTAAGTATATAATGTTCACATACTTAGCTTCATTGAACAAGAGATAATTGCATCGATAAATTTATTTCAAGGAAAAAAAAAACCTTATAACAACATATTAACTTTATTAGAAAACAAATATGACCTTACCAAAAAATAATATAAATTCACCTTTTATATGACACTTAAAAGCATGTACAAAATCCTTTCTAAAGTACTGCATACGTCATTTGACGAAATTTAGATTCTAAACAATTTTTAAATTCCTTTTCGTTCTAATAAAATAAGTTCTACAAAATTCTATATGGTTCAATTTACATAAAAATAGTTGTTAAGCATGTCGACATAATAGCATCTAGATGAATATTTATGACAATAATAAAAATATTACAAAAATGAAACTTGATTATCATCAGATAAAAAAAACTTTGAAGTTAGTTTAGACAAGAACTTTTCTATTTTTCACAGCCGATTGGGAAAAGGCTTAAACATATTTGCGAACAAAAAATGTCTTAGTCTATTATTTGCTTTTTAAAGATTTTTTATTGATTTACTGTAAAACTATGGTGTAATATTTACTTGTAGTAAAAGTTTAAAATCATAAAATTTATTAGTTTAATGCTCTAAAAACTATTTTTTTTTAATTTTCTCTTTTCACGTTTGGAAATATTTGAAAAATAAATTAACAAAAAATGTTCAAACTCTTATCGGAATGAGATCAAATAAAGCTTCCACATTTTCTCAAAAGAAATCCATAAAAAATATATTAAAAGAAATATTGTTTAAATATCATTCCTAACTAAATTAAATGAGAAAATTTTAAGAAACTTGCTCTCTACATCTCTCTTTCTATCCGAGTAAAAAAATTGCTATCTACTGAAAAAGTAAAACTGTGAAAAATGGGTTACGTTTTTATTATGAAACGAAAACTGTAAGAGAAAGCAATGCAGCACGAACTACTAAACAACATTTTTCCTAGATTATTTATACAGATGTCACGGTTTGTAAAGTGCTTTCGTTTTTCCTAAGAATGTTTCTAATTACAATTTTCCTCAGCCAATTTAATTTGAAACTATATTATCTATATTAATAAAAGAATGTTTGTTAGTCTGTGTATGTGAGTGTCGGCGATGGCTAGGCAAATCTAACGTACGTAGAGGTCTGAAAATTTGGATGAGGATAGAAGAAGTTAGGTCCGAATGCACCTGAGGATTAAATTTTTCATCTTTTGATAACCAACTGAGATAGAAAATCAAAACCATAATGAACATCACAAATTGACGCACCGCTGCTGTACGTCGGAACTTACGAAGCAATCTGAGATTCGGTATCATAAGAGAAGGAGAAAGAGGAGAAACACGCTCCAGATTTATTTCGCATTTTTAGAAGTTCGAGTCTGCTTAACAAATCAAACTACGAAACAACAAAAAATAATCACATCATCAGTGTACTATTCTAGTTTTAATGATGTTACCCATTTAAAAAAATATTAATATTTACACTTTCAAAAAAATTGCAAACGCCGAATTCATGTTTTTTCTTCCGCGTGCTTACAACTCAGCATTCGTTCTTCTGATCAAAATACGAAAAAATAAAAATCTTCCACTTAATTTGGGCGTTTTTTCCTCTATAAAAACGTCTTTGATTTAAAAAATATTAATATTAACCCATTCAAAAAATATAATTTCGTAATCCGTTTTCGAGTTTTTCGTTTCTTTTTTTTTTTATTTAAAATCTGCATTCATTTTCCTGAACGAAATACGAAAAAATAAAAAAAATACCCACTTATAGATGATTATCTTTACCTTTTTAACAATGTCTTTGTTTTTAAAAAAATATTAATATTTACTATTTCTGAAGAATTATTTCATGGATGTCCTTCCACGAATTCCCAAGACTCTTTTTTTTTCTCAGTAATTTCCCAGAATTCATTTCAAGTTTGAAGATAATTGTGTTTTGGAAATTTTCGGATGGGGAATGCTTCATGTCAAATAAGACGAAGGGTGATGTTTTTTATTATTTAAGTTTATTTGGAAACTATTCGTCAAAATTGAAAGTTTAATATATCTAAATGTCAGAAATTAAATCGGCAATTACTGTATCGGTGACCCCTTACTCTGTTTGAAAAGATTTTCATTTAAAAGTATAAATTGATGCAAAATCAGTTTTGAGATATAAAATCATACACATTTGAGGTTTGGTTGAAAAAACAAACTAGAGCGTACGCAGCACTTCCGGTGTACGCTTCCGAAGTTGATGAAGGCTGCTAACTCTAGGTGCGTTTGGATAAATTTCCATTTAAAAATATAAAATAATAGAAATTCAAGGATGTATAACTGCCAAAGGCAATGGATTCTTCACCTTTAGATTCGTTTGGAAAGATTTTTGTTTAAAAATATATAATCATTCAACATTGATTTTAGGTATATTTAAGGCTATGATCACGAACCCAGGCAACGCCGGACGGGTCAGCTAGTAATTATATATTTTGACAGCTAATAATTCAAGGTTTATTTACTTTTCTTTAACTGTGCAGTTTTAGGGATATGATATTTAATTTGTAAAATGAAAGGAAGTCTTTTAGGCAGTTTTGATTTTTTTTATAGCCGAAAAAGTAACGATGTTGTTTAAGCAAGAAAAAACAACGTAAAGTATGTATAGAAAAGTTGTATTAACAGAGTGCCATAGCTAAAACAAGTTTGAAAACTTTTGTTTTGGCGGTTTCATGTTCGTGAAGTTGAAAATCATTTTTAAAAAGTCCTTTGAGCAACCCACTTGCTATTTTTAAAATATTCAAGAAATAAAATAAATGTACAAGAGTCGATAAACACAGTTACGAAAATGATCACAGCGTCATGCAACAGAAATTTCAGAAGCAAGTGCTAAATAAAATTAAGTAAAATAAGTGCCAAATTTTGGGTAATTCAAAACGCGATGGTTTACAAATTAAAAAAGTAATAAAAATATAAATATAAATAATAATTTTCACGTTTTCCAGTTTGACCATTTAAGCACCTGCTTACACTGGACATGTGATCTCGTGATTTATGTTTATCATTTTCAAAAACTTTTATTTATCATTTTGATCTGAAAAAGTCGCCGTTTGAGCGCATGAAACATATGTCATCTATATATTAAAAGGTATTTTTAAGCCTTTTATGTTACGTTTTTATCACTTTAAGCAGTAATTACACTTTAATTTAAAGATAACAAGTGATTATATTATATTATTTGGATTTCTTTTGTTTTCTCATTCACAACCATACTCGAAATTGAAATCAGACAGAATAATTTACACTCAACTTGCTTTTTACGTCGATAACGCCCCCTAGCGAGAAATAGTTTAACTAAATTTAAATGAAAGTGTTTTTTTTTTTATGTTTCACTGTATGATGGCCGCACTTGTGATAAAAATGGGTAGCACAGATTGTACACAATTTTCTTTTGCGTTTATAGCCCTTCCTGGGAAGCAATAGGGTAAATTTAAGTAAAACTGAGTTTTTAATGCTTCACTGTAGAAAAGCTATACTGAAATTAAAAATAAGTAGCATACAGTTATAGCATATAATTATATTGTAGCATATATAGTCTCACACAGTTTTCTTTTTCGTTTATAGTCCACCAGCGGTAAATAGGTAACTAAATTTAAATACATTTTTATTATTTTTTTAATAAATCTTTATAATAGTCTTTTGCCACGATCAAATTTATGTTTGATAAAAAATTTCACATAATACGATTTTTGTACGCTGGTAGCGGCCATGGTGCTAAATTGCATTACTGAAATTTTAAAATAGACTGTTTTATGTTTTCTCATAAGGCAACCATACTGCAAGTTAAAATTCGATAGAACAGATTCAACTCAACTTTTTATATGCGAATAACGCCCCCTGGAGAGAAAGAGAATGTAATAATAAAATAATAATAATAACAAAATAATAATAAAATGGAATTTTTTATTTTGCTCCGTATGGCAGCCGTACTAAAATAAAAAAAAATAAAAATAAAAAAAAAAAAAAAAAAAAAAAAAAAAAAAAATCTGATTTAACACAACAACCTTTAGCATTTTTAGTGACCCCTGGCAGGAAACAGTCTACTACATTTACATAAAATTGATTTTTTATGTTTTACTGTATGAAGATATTTACGGTGAGCATTTGAAATTTAAACTATTTTCTAATGCAAATAAAATTTTAAATTATGAATTCGGAAATAGATACAAATTAGCAATTCATTACTGATAATAAATAATCAACTGAGTTATTACATAAAACAGTCAAACCTAGATATATGCCATTAATCTGTTTACCAGTCTGCCCATTCATACACAATTTAAATTTCTTAAAAAGCTCTTAAATACACGAATGTTATATGAGTTTTTAGGGTAGATTGCAGTGTGTTTTTACCAGTGGATGAATTAGTAACAAGTTTGCAATGCGCGAATCGCGAATCTGCTGAAAGTACAAAATTTTGCCCACGAATGCGCAAGGGGCAGAGTCCCCTAATAATTAAAAATAAAGTATTTATGTAATACTAAAAATTGTCGTTTGTTTTCTTTAAAAAATATACGAAATTACTTTCCAAAAAGTCAGTGTAATCTGCATATGGCACTCAAATAAAAAAAAATGTACTTTCCCTCTGTTGTGCGCTTCAAGGCAAATATTGCCTAGTTCTGTGTCTACAGAAATTTGTATTTTACCAGCATGTAAATGGGAGATACAACCGCAGATCTGCGATGCACCTGCGCAGAAAAGGAATGAAGACTGAAAGACTGAAAACTCCGTTAAGGGGCTCTCCATAAATGATGTCACACTTTTTTTCAATATTTTTGATCCCCCTCCCCCCCTTAGTCACAAAGTGTCACACTTCACCATACCCCTCCCCCCTTGTCACATGTCACGCTTTATTACATAGACATATACTTGGAGTTCAGAAACAAAGCACTACGTTATAGATCATGTTTCAAATTTTATTTTTCAACTTTAACTATAAGTTTTAATGACATTTGTGAGCATAACAATAAAAATTATTCGTGTATTTATTTTGTATAAAATAAGATTAAGGTTTATGACAGAAACATAATTAATATACAATAAAGTAATACAATTAGTAATAAAATATTTATATATTTTTTTTAAGAAAGGAATATAAGTGAAAACAAATCACGTGAAAGTTGTTTTAGTCCAATTAAAAAATACACTCAAATTCTGGTAATTTCAAAATAACTTCAAAATTTAATCTGCTGATTTTAATGATTTTATTTTAACCAAAATGTGTGATGTCACACTTCTTCTTACCCCCACCAACCCCCTTGTCACAAACTGTCACAATTTCATGAAACCCCCTCCCCCTCTCCAAGCGTGACATCATTTATGGACGGCCCCTAAATATTGTCGCTTGTTTTCATAAAAAATGGATACGAAATTACTTGTCAAAAAAGTCAGTATATTCTACATGTAAACTAAAAAAAAACACTTTCCAACTAGTAAGCACTTCTAAGCAAATATCGCCTAGTTGTAGCTCCACATAAAATTGCGTTTTACCAGAATTTGAATGGGAGATGCAATTTCAGATCTGCGCATGCGCTGTGTGTACCGGCGTAGTGAAAGACTGTGTTTAGGGATTAAAAACTCCTCCTAGAACATAAACAAGAAAAATAAAACAAATAAGAAAGACAGACTAAATTTAATTTCACCATACACTTTACACTAATTTTTACACCACATATTTAGCAATAAAAATGAAGAAAAATTAAAAATTAATAGACAAATAAAACAAAAAAATTGTTTATTTATGATTATTCAAAACCACTTCCAGACTAAAACTCCAGTTACGCCTCTGGGCCTGTGCATATATATTTTATGACTTACTACCAAACCCTCCCGACATTGCTCAGGCCTGGCACCGTCCAAACCTGTCGAGAAATATTAGGACCAGACCTGAATCCGGCCCCAGTTTAATGAGAATAAACAATAAATGAATAAGAAGAATTTAAAAAAGAACGTCTCGTTCGGAGTCTCTCTAAAAAAAACAAACCCAAACCCGGTCCGGGTCTAATAAGAAAAATTTAGACCACGATAGACCCTCGGGCCACAACAAGAAAAAACTGGTAATAATCTAAATGAGTACATAAAATAAATAGTCTTTTGCTTCCTACGAGGGGGAAAAAACCGACATGACGAAACAAACAATTATCTCCTCTCGTTAAAATGGTGTCGCGGGAAGAGGGGGTGGAAAGAGTGTAATTTTACCAAGAAAAAAAATTATCTGAAATCCAAACTTTTTTTTTTTTTTTTTTTTTTTAAGTCGTCCTTTACATTATCTAACGAACGACCATTTGATGGAAGAAAAATTGTGTAATCGATCTTCAGAAAATAATATTTTTGGAAGAGTTAATATGCATATATTTTTTAACGACCAACCATGCTTTATTTTCTATTTTTTTTTTTTTTCGAATTTCAATCTGGCATTTGAATGGCAATTTAAACCTACAGAAAAAAAAGTATATGAACAACCTCCAGAATTTTTTTAAATAGTGAAAATTGATATTTTTTTAACAAAAAATACCGTTTAGGAGAGAAAGGTACAAGCTTCCCGTGACCATTTTTTGTATGTATATAATTTCATACCGGTCCCACTGATTGTGATTTTAAAATGCATAAAAGAACAAAAATAATTTTTTTGAAAAAGGTAAATGTTGATTTTTTTTAATGAAATGTACCATCGGTGCCAAGAAGGTAACAGCTATGCGCATGTCTCCTTTTTTTTTTTACCTTCAAACGCCAAGTGATCACGATTTTAAACTCTAAGGAAAACGGAATGTTTTCCTCTCGTGTGCGAAATAAGTGCTTGAAAAACTTTTCCCCAGGCATGCGTGGTAGTGATCATTACCGGCGAACTGAGGACAATTGAAGCTCGTTCATTAGTGTCCGATATGGGTTATTAATTAATATGTCGACTAATTATCAAAACTCAGAAACCTTAATCTGAGATGAGTGTGGACCTGTCCTCGTCTATCCAGAACCAAACATACAGACCTCTACGTGGAACAGATTTCCTTAGCTCTTGCCAATAAACAGAGAGACACATACATACAAAAACTTTCTTTTATTAATATAAATAAAGATACTCTACGATCGTGCAATTTTTAAGGATTTTTTTTTTCGAATTTCAATCTGGCATTTGAATGGCAATTTAAACCTACAGAAAAAAAAGTATATGAACAACCTCCAGAATTTTTTTAAATAGTGAAAATTGATATTTTTTTAACAAAAAATACCGTTTAGGAGAGAAAGGTACAAGCTTCCCGTGACCATTTTTTGTATGTATATAATTTCATACCGGTCCCACTGATTGCGATACACTCTGTTTTATTGTAAAGAAAAATCTTCCATTTCTATATAGCTCTTTAATTATGGATATATGATGTTATAATCATTAAAAAATTAATAAAAGTTTCAAAATATTATCTAATGTGGCTGTTTTCTTTTCTACATGCATCTGAAGAAAAGAAAAAAAAATGTTATTCAGATGAAAAAAAAACTTCTCTTATTTCATTCATCATTTTTTTTTCACATAACAAAACATTTTTATCTAATCACGCTCTCTGATTCAATTTAATGAGACACGGAAGAATGTATTTTTGAGCTAAAAAATTGCTTTTTCTCTATTAAAATGGGAACTAAATCAATTAAAAGAAAATAAAAAGCACAAGTAATTGTATCTATAAAAACATGATTCTTCATTTTCAACGTTACAGTAAGAAGATACTTACGATAATTTTATTAGACAGCTATTATTAAAGTTTTTTTGTATGGATATTATTAAAAAAGACTGCACTATGTTCATGCGTAAACATTTCTTTTTGTAATTTTTGTATTTCAAGTGTCTGTTTATACAATAAGATTTTATTAAAACACAGTGTGCTTTAAAATAAATGCTATGCATGTATGTAATAGAGGTTTACAATAGAATATCCACCAGATAATTTTCAGTGAATGATATTTCTTTGTTTCATTAACTGCAAGTTATACGTAGTATTGCCAAGACATTTAAAACAATAATAATGATCAACCTAAAGTGACATCCGAAATATGCTGCATCTTTTCAATAACTTATTACAATGCAAAATGTACGTTTGCTGTATTTTTAAGACAACTCCCCACTAAAAATAATCTGAAGATTATCTTAAGAAAGTGCATTTTTCTTCAGAAATTCTACAGAAATCTGAAGACATTTTGCAGATTTAACTTTACCTTTAAAAAATCTGCAGACTTTTTTAAGATATTTCGCAGACATTTTGAAGTTTTGAAAAAAAGTGGGCCAAATACCTACAGATTTTCTGCAGATATTTTTTTAAGATAATCTTCAAATTTTTTTTAGTGGGGCTGGCATAAAAAATTCATGAGGTCAAGGCCTGATTCAGAAAATTGAATGCCCTAGGTTCAGTCACTACTGGGACCCCTTTTACACAACCTGTCTGACAAAATCTTTCCATTCAATGATTTGATATCTTCGAATAATATAACATACAGCCATTGAATAATTACTTGGGTCCCTTCAAAAATCCGGGGAGGAAGGCCCAAGGCTATCAAAAGTCAGACCCTGCATACGGTTTATGTTACTCCATTTTGTCCAAAGTACACTTTAGGAATTTCACTGTCAAACTTGAACCAAAGACTGCAAAAACAATCATAAACTGCTAACGCACTTTGAGAGAAATGACAGAATAACTTCTTCTTTGAACTTCTTTCTCTAAACGAATTATTTCATAGAATAACGCCTTTCATTTTTGAATCAATTATTTTGAAAAATTTACGAATTATGGCACAAGTTTTAACAAAATGCAGAATTACGACAAGCAGACTGGCGATCTATTAGTATAAATGCCACGGAGAAAATCAGTATACTTTAACCTTCTTACAAGTTGATACACAATTAGCATTTCGTGATAGTTATTGTAAACAGCTAAAACTCTCTATAAACTTTTCAAAGTGAAAATATTTGGTTGGAGTATATAATTTGTATGTAATAAAGAAACTTAACAACCATAAATCTACTACTTACAGTATTCGATAGAAATGAGAAAGAATATGTATGACGTCCAATTCAGTGCACAATAGATAACAGTAAATATATATATTTTTTTTCTTTTATAAATCAAGATTTCTCTTTCTGTGGCTATTTACAGTAAAATTTGCTACGTTGGCAACCCTTAATGTTCACCTATCTAAATTTACCTATTTAAGGGTGCACCAAATATTCTTTTTTTTTAATTTTGTACCTTTATAGGTTGTCTTTGTTGAAATTAACCAGAAAATGGTTTCACCTCTGGAGGTAAACTTCAGCAATTTTCGCTTTATATTGAACTTCAGTTACAGCAGATGCAGATTAATTTGCTCATCATTATTCTGCTTTCAGTTCTATGTTTGAATATCAGATAGCATTGTGTTAGGTATGCCACAGTACTCACAAGCATATTTTGATAATGTAGAGCTTGTTTCGAGCGCTTGATTGTATAACTACAATGTTATATGAGTGCCGATCTTTAACGAAACACATTTTTCATTTTTATCTGGCGTCTAATATAATTCTAATTAAAATCAGAAACTTCTTTTTTTTGTCAAAATTTCTGGTAGTAATTGAATAAATTTTTTTTTTTAAGTTTGACAGATATGCTTCCGAATGATTCATTCGAATAATCAAAATAATCATTATTCCCATCACTAGTAATGATGGAAATTTCTATGAAACTAAAAAACCTAATATTTAACTACTTCAAGTCATGAGAATCAATGCTGCTTTCAAAAATAATTTTAATTTGATGTGCACATAGGTAAAATAATATAAGCACGTTTATTTAAGTATATTTAAAAGCGTTCATTGCCTACTATAGTCACTAACCAGAAAAGAGAAATACAAACATACAAACACATTCGCTTTTTTTTTCGGCAATATATCTGATTCGTGAGATGTTATGGCCACACTTATCTTAAAATACTTAAAATACTTCATGGCCAAATATATACACTAATTTAAAAGATGAAATATATTGCCGAGCATATTCACTAATTAACATTTTCTTCGGTCTAATACTGTCAGATGGTTTAGAGAGTGTTGAATTCAAACATTCTTCACAGGGAGGGATGTCTACAGCTCCTAAAGGTACATTTTAGAGTTTTGGGTCGCAAGTAATTTGCACTTTCAGAACATTAATAAATAAAAAATCTAAAAATTTCCAAGAAGGGGGCACAGTGATGCCCTGTGGTGGAATGTCCCACGGGCAATGCTATGAATTAATCACTGATTATAGCCACATTTATTTGGTATATTTAAGCAACTTCATTGCCGAATACATTTACAAATTTAAAAGGGGAGAAAACGGTCAACTCGGTAACATTCAATTTATATGTATAGGCGTTCAGTGAAAATATATTCAGTCATCCAATTGCTTTCTTTTAACAATGGATCCTACGTAGAACATTACTTTTTTTATGAGATCTCTTAGGAGTTAAACTATCGAAAATGGTGTTTTTTATCTTTTTATAGAGAAACATTATCTCTGGAATAATTTTTATTTACCGGGAAATAAACTTCGCTCAATTTTACGCTTATTATTTCTCTCTGGGGAGTAAACTACTTCACGTGGTATTATGCTGTTTTACTGCTACGTTTTAGAACTATTTCATTCAAGTTTTGTTCCTTTTTTTTCTATCAGTTACCTCATTTAATTATAAATCTATCTATTCATCAATAAACTACATATAAAGCTATAATATTCTGCAAACAAAAGGGATGCAATTTTATCGATATCTTTAATGTCGCTGTCTCACAATACAGGCAAGAAATCTCACAAACTTTTTCGATGTCAAAGGATTTTTTTAATTAATGTTTAAAAAGTAATTAATCATTTATATAAGGATTAAAATTATAATTACATTCTTATTTTATGCAAATAATTAATTCATCCCTTTTTATATGACACAAGTTTCGCAATTTTCGTCCTTTGCATTTTATAAACGACTAATTGCAATGCCTTCCATAAAAATGTAAATAATTATCAAGAGAAAGAGACGATCTCCAGCTTATCTATATAAAATATTATAGTGGGAAACATTTCAAGAAAGAATATTATATTACTTTTAAATACTCACTCTATACACAATTTTCATCTTTTAATCCTCTCCAAACTCTTTTATCTCCCATTATCTTCAACAGCAGTCATAAAAACATTTCCTTCTAAGCTTATTCATTTTCTTAAATTGAGCTTTTCATTTTTATGCCTTGCTTTTCAATATTTATAATTTAAATTTTTACAAAGATAAGTAGGTTAAATTTAGAAGAAGAAATCTTGAAAAATAAGCAAACTTTAAAATGAACAAGAGAAAATATGTATGTATATATATATATATCGTAAAAACTTTATAACATATTTTAAGGATGCTTCTTTTTTAGGGTTCAGTACTTAAAAATTTACAAGAATGAAAAGTCATGCGTCAAGCCTAGATTATGAAACACTTTCCAACATTTCTAGAATATTTTAACAAAACTTCGTGGTTTAATATTGTAAATAAGATACATAAGCAAATATTTTCGAAAACGTATATTAAGCTAACATTTAATTCAGGTAAAAACACGCTTAACGCTAATGAAATCACAGTTTCAGAAGTTGTCTTCCATAGGCGACCATGTATCCAGTTCTTTGCGAGGTCTTGTACATGATTTTATCCTTTTTTTACAAACATATCTTAGTAGACTATATATAGTTTAGCTTGAAATGCATAACTCAATTAAAAACCAACTTTAAGCAATTCACGCTTATTTTTAGTAATGCTTTCGAATTCTTTTATGTAGCCTTACATTTATACACACCAGGTAGCATGCAAAAATAAATCAGTTTTAGGTAGGTTTCTGTCTTAATAGTATAATAATTGTATAGAAAATTATACTTTCCGTTTAAGAAGGGATTCAGTTATAAACTGGTTTTCACTTCACAGGTTTCAGTGCAATATGTGAAACTGTGGGTTAAGCGTATTTATGCAATTGAAAATTATATTAAGAAATACTGGAACGTATAATAGTCATAATACATGATTACCACATTTACATACCATTTCGTGAATGTTTTACAACTATTTTCGGGTTTATTACAGATCTTTCTACTACAATTATTCATAAAAAATATATTATGGGAATTTAAAATTTATTTCTGTGCAAATTTTCAAAATTACTACGCTGCGCATGCTATATATGCCTGCAGGTCGCCAAGCAGTTTTAACATACTGTAGATCACTCCGAGTCTTTTGGAAACATTATAAGTAGGGATAGATTTTTACACGACACTTATATATTGCTTCTTTTTTTTAAGATATTGCTTCTTTTTATGATTGACGTTTCAGATTTGCGGCGTACCGAAACCATTTACAACAAGTTTTTTTTTTTTTTTTTTTTTTTTTTTTTTAGGCGACAAAGAATTAAATACGTGATATTATATACTTTTCAAATGTGTAATGTTTATGGAACGTGTAGTCTTAATAGAATTTGACAATTTTAATATCATTAAAAACTATTTTATCTATTCTTACACATCTCAGAAAAATTTATTTATTTTTTAAAAATGATAAAATGGGACGAACGAAATATCCATACGAAAATAACTTTTAAACCAATGTCTTTGTATTTTTTGAAATTAGTATCAAATTATACAAAATATGCACAAGCATAAAAATAGATAAAATAATACCGTAAAATCCCGAAAGTAGGCCCCCCTCCCACTTTTAAGCAATTTTGGTTTTCTTTTCCATTCCTGAATATAAGCCCCCCCCCCCCCAAAGAAAAAAAGTAAAATCTTGAAAGTAAGCTCCCTTCCCACTTTTAGGCAATTTTGATTTTATTTTCCATTCCCAAATATACCCGCCCCCCCCTCTCACATACAAAAAAATGTTTATGCACAAAAAATTGATTTTAAAAATCCAAGGGAGGAAATTTTCATTCTTTTGATATTTTTCACAGATTTCCACTTATGTTTTTATATGATGTTAATGAAATCCTTCCTCTCACATGAAATGTCTGTTTCCCTTCTATGCCCTCTCTAACATAAAAAGTTTGAAAACTTGAGAATCTTAAATCCTTCTGTATTTCTTTCTGCTCACTAGTAACGTAACAATTAGTAAAAAAATCAATCTTCTACACTACAATCTCCCTTTCCATCCAAAATTTATTCCTCTGTTCCTTCAGCATGTAAAGTTTAAAATCTTTAAAACTCTTTATTAAAAAAAAAAAAATATGCTCTATTTTTTGCTCTCTACTAACAATAAATAAATAATCAGCCATTTAAATTTTCTCTCTACCACCAAGATGTCTGCTTCTGCTCTTTTGCCTCCCCTCAGCAAAAAAATCTTTAAAACTCTATTTAAAAAAATATATTCTGTCTTACATGTTGCTCTCTAGTAAAAATAAGTAAATAATCAATCATACAAATTACCCTCCACTCTACTTCTCTCTCTCTCTCTGAAACTTACACTTCTCTTTCCTTCCCTCCCTCTCCTCTCAGGGTACAAAGTTTAAAATCTTTATTAAAAAATTTGCTGTCTAGTAACAATAGATAACTAATCAACCATTTCAATGATCGCTTTACCACCAAAATGTCTGCTTCTTTCACTTAGCTAACCCCTATAAAAAATAAATAAATAAACTATTTATAAAAAAATCCTCTGTCCTCTTTGTTGCTCTCTATTAACAAAAAATAGATAACGAATCATCTAAATTACAAACTCCTTCCATCGAAATTCATATTTCCCTCTCACCCAAAGAGTACACAGTTTAAAATTTATAAAACTCTTATGTGAAGAAATTTTATGTCCTACTTGTTGCCTTCTAATTTGTCAACTACGTTTTCTGTCTACTCCAAAAGTGTCTGCCCCCCCCCCCCCCACACACACACACACAAATTTTAAAATCTTTAAAACTCTATTTTTTTTTAAACTGCTGAATTTATTTCTCTTTAGCAACAATATTAATCAATCATCTAAATTACCCCCCTTTGGCCCAAAATTGCCACACCCCCCCCTGTCTTCTCACCCAGCAAATAGTTTAAAATCTTTAATATTATTATTATTTTTTAAATGTTGATCTATTTCTTATTTTGTAGTAAGGTAACTCATCTCATTTACATCATCATCTTTAAAAAATAGTTTTAAAGATTTTTAAGTTTGTGTGCTGAGGGGGGGGGGGGGGGGGGGAGAAGCCAATTTTTAGAGGTGTGTGTGTGGGGGGGAGCAATTTAGATAATTATTTAATTATAGTTGCAAGAAAGTTCTAAATAGATTAAAAAAAACTTTTAAAGACTTTAAAGTATGTACGGGGGAGGAAGGAAATAAAGAGGACTTTTTGGAAGGGAGGAGGATATAATGTAGATCGTTATTTAAATATTGCTGGAAAAAAATCACAAATAGAGCAGTAAAAATTAAGAAGAAAACTATGCATTTTTGTTACCAGAGGGGGGGCAAAGGGGGGAAACAGTAATTTTGAGAGCAGATTTAGATTATTGATTATTTATTGTTATACAATAAAATAAGAAATTAAAAAAAATTATTTAAAAAATGATTTTTAACTTTTTTATTTATTTATTTATTTATTTATTTATTTATTTTATTTTTATTTTTTTTGGGGGGGAGGGGGGCAGGATTTATTGTTGGGTTGGGAATTTATTTTATTTATTTATTTTTATTTATATATTTTTTAATCGACCAAAATACAGAAGATTATCATCCCTTTTTTAAATTTTACAGATTTTAAATTTTACGAGATGCATTTGTAGGGGGAGGATCTTCATGAGATAAGAGTGGGGGGCAGAGGGGGAGAAGCAGGGATTTTAGGAGGATGAGTTAATTTAGGTGGTAGGTTGAAGTTATTTATTTTTAATATAGAGTATTTAATAAGTCTGAAAAGAAGTTTAAAATTAAAATGTTATAAGGGTTAAACTATGCATTTTTGGTACCAGAGGGGGGGGGCAAAGGGGGAAACAGTAATTTTGAGAGCATATTTATATGCTGATTATTTGTTGTTACAATAAAATAAAAAAATTAAGATAAACGTAAAAAAATTATTTTTTAAAATTTTTCTTTTTTTTTTTGAGGGGGGGGGGGAGGGGCAGGATTTTAGGGTTGAACTTATTTTTATTTTATTTTATTATATTTAATCTGCCGAAATACGGAAGACTCTCGCTCTTTTTTTTTAATTTTACAGATTTAAAATTTTATGCGATGCATTTGGAGGGGGAGGATCTTCATGAGATAAGGTTTGCGGGGGGCAGGGGGAGAGAAGCAGAGATTTTAGGAGGTGGGGTTATTTTAGGTGGTAGGTTGGATCTATTTATTTTAATATAGAGTATTTAATAAGTCTGAAAAGAAGTTTAAAATTAAAAAGTATAACGGTTAAACAATGCATTTTTGGTACAAGAGGGGAGGGGGGCAAAGGTGGGAAACAGTAATTTTGAGAGCAGATTTAGATTGATTTTAGATAATTAATATTTATTGTTACAATAAAATAAGAAATTAAAAAAATATTTAACAAAATATTTTTAATTTTTTTTTTTTGGGGGGGGGGGCAGGATTTTAGGGTAGGGAATTTATTTTTATTTTATTATTATTATTATTATTTTTAATCTGCCGAAATACGGAAGATTCTCGCCCCTTTTTTACTTCTAAATTAATGATAAAAACAGTTTTTAAATGGTTTTTAGAAAAAATCCCGATTATAAGCCCCCCTTCCAAATTTACCCTTTTTTATTTTGAAAAAGGGGGGGGGCTTACAACCGGGATTTTACGGTAGGTATTTTTTTTATTATTGGACTTGTTTTAAAAAACGATGTAGTTTTAAATAAGATAAAATGAGTTTTTATTTTGCAAACTGGATGTTCCTACGATAGGCGCGACTGAGACAATAGTTATCGATT